>CAMRHE010000138.1:3782500-3947500 GCA_947044405.1 Leptodactylus fallax | reverse complement strand
GGAAAAGTGACAACCTGGGTTATCGGAGCAGGAGCCAGCACTGGGGCACTGCACATAAAAATCAGCCAGTAAAGGAAACCTGTTCAGGTCATTACTCCGGTTCCTGTTTACGGTCTTACAGACCCACAAAAAATTAATTTTTAACTACTTCTACCATGCTTGCCTCCAACACATAAATATTACATGCGATTCTAAAAATAAATACACAGAGCGCTGGCTTCGGGCCTGTAGCGAGCCACTCGCAATGTCACTAGTCATTGCACTCTGGAAATTATTTCTCATCTCGGTTATAGAGGTTACTTCTTTCCACTTCGCTTACCTAAACTGGAAGGCATCAAATGTACTTGGCTGCAAAACAGTATAGTACCAGAACGCTGTTAGGGTTACCACATCAGTCATGTAACTCTCTTTGTATACAAACTGTGTGTGATAGAAGTGTACGGGCGCCAAGACCCATGCATATTTCATATAAAACTGCCCTGATAACCCTTCAAGGGTGTCTGGCCATGAATAAAATTTCAGGAATATCGGTGGGGGTTTCAGAGTTTGGAGACCGACTCATGCCAAGACCAGGTCAACAACAGATCACTACAGACTGAAGACAGTGGGAGATACGGCCAAGAGACAGCTTACAAGTGTTTATGTACTTACCTCTAAAGCAACCCCAGAAGGTTAAACAATATTAGTAATAATGTATTAATCCCTTAAAGACACAGCCAGTTCGGGACTTTATTATTTATGTAATTACCATACTTATACAGTATAGCGCCATCATATTCCGCAGCGCTTTACAGACATTGTCAGACACTGTCCCATATAGGGCTCACAATCTACATTCCCTATCAGTATGTCTTTGGAGTGTGGGAGAAAACCAGAGTACCCGGAGGAAACCCACGCAAACACAGGGAGAACATACAAACTCCTTGCAGATGTTGCCCTTGGCAGGATTTGAACCCAGGACTCCAGGGCTGCAAGGACTTCAGGACACAGCATTTTTTTCATTGCTGTATTCAGAAAGCTGTATGTATGAAGACTTGGTTTTTTTATAGAGACAAGTTGTATTTTTCAATGGCATTTTGTGGTGCCTATAACTTTTTGTCTAAACTTTATGAAGGCCTTCTGGGGGAAGGGGAGGGTCGATTTTATTCTCAATATAAATTTGCACCCTGAATAACATGTTCTTAGTATAATTACGTTGCACTGTGTAGAATTTTTTTTTCACATTGCAATTAAATGTGCCTTTCATTGGTACCATTCTGGGGTACTTATGACTGATTATTTTTTATTTTGATTTTCTGGGAGTTGAGGTAGCCAAAAAAAAAAAAAAATGTTTTTTTTTTTTTTTTTTTTTTTGGGGGGGGGGGGGTTACATACTAAAAGCATTTTTAAATTGGAAAATGGGATATTTTTAAATTTTTCTTTACTTATTCCAGGAAGAGGACTAGATTGTACACACTACCATATTGAAGTCTATTCTGGCTGTTTTAAAGTGCGCCATTAGGTCCTGTCTCCAGCTAATAGAGGGTTAATGATCTAGGAGCAGACCTAGGAGCCTTAAAGGGCTTATCCAGTTGATAGGACATCAATAATTAGATCTGTGGGGTACAGATCATATGTACCAAGACAGTGTGGCCCTCGGTAATGTTTACATACTGTAAGCTTCACTGCTCACTCACCATACAAACTGTAGCGGTGAGTGTAGGTTCTGCAGCACTGCCTCAGACTTCAATGGGACAGTGCTGCAACACCTACACTTGCCAGTTTGTATGGCGAGTTAGCAGCGAGGCTCACAGTATGTAAACATTATTGAGAGTCACACTGACTTGGCTCTGCGGGGGTCCCAGGTATAGGACAAGGATAGGCCATCAACAGAAACCAGGTAACCACTTCAATCAGGACCGTAGCTGCCATGACACTGGTGTTCCCAATCGTGGCACGTAGGGTCAGGACAATGCAGGGAAAGTACAGTCATATGAAAAAGTTTGGGCACCCCTATTAATCTTAATCATTTTTAGTTCTAAATATTTGGGTGTTTGCAACTGCCATTTCAATTTGATATTTCTAATAACTGTGGACACAGTAATATTTCAGGATTGAAATGAGGTTTATTGTACTAACAGAAATGTGCAATATGCATTAAACCAAAATTTGACTGGTGCAAAAGTATGGGCACCTCAACAGAAAGTGACATTAATATTTAGTAGATCCTCCTTTTGCAAAAATAACAGCCTCTAGTTGCTTCCTGTAGCTTTTAATCAGTTCCTGGATCCTGGATGAGGTATTTTTGACCATTCCTCTTTACAAAACAGTTCCAGTTCAGTTAAGTTTGATGGTCGCCGAGCATGGCGCCCGCTTCAAATTATCCCACAGATGTTCAATGATATTCAGGTCTGGGGACTTGGATGGCCATTCCAGAACATTGTAATTGTTCCTCTGCATGAATGCCTGAGTAGATTTGGAGCTGTGTTTTGGATCATTGTCTTGCTGAAATATCCATCCCCGGCGTACTTCAATTGGTCACTGATTCTTGTACATTATTCTCAAGAATCTGCTGATACGGAGTTGAATTCATGCGACCCTCAACTTTAACAAGATTCCCGGTGCCGGCATTGGCCACACAGCCCCAAAGCATGATGGAACCTCCGCCAAATTTTACAGTGGGTAGCAAGTGTTTTTCTTGGAATGCTGTGTTTTTTTGACGCCATGCATAACGCCTTTTTGTATGACCAAACAACTCAATCTTTGTTTCATCAGTCCACAGGACCTTCTTCCAAAATGAAGCTGGCTTGTCCAAATGTGCTTTTGCATACCTCAGGCGACTCTGTTTGTGGCGTGCTTTCAGAACGGCTTCTTTCGCATCACTCTCCCATACAGCTTCTCCTTGTGCAAAGTGTGCTGTATTGTTGACCGATGCACAGTGACACCATCTGCAGCAAGATGATGCTGCAGCTCTTTGGGGTGGTCTGTGGATTGTCCTTGACTGTTCTCACCATTCTTCTTCTCTGCCTTTCTGATATTTTTCTTGGCCTGCCACTTCTGGGCTTAACAAGAACTGTCCCTGTGGTCTTCCATTTCCTTACTATGTTCCTCACAGTGGAAACTGACAGGTTAAATCTCTGAAAGAACTTTTGTATCCTTCCCCTGAACAACTATGTTGAACAATCTTTGTTTTCAGATCATTTGAGAGTTGTTTTGAGGAGCCCATGATGCCACTCTTCAGAGGAGAATCAAATAGGAGAACAACTTGCAATTGGCCACCTTAAATACCTTTTCTCATGATTGGATACACCTGGCTATGAAGTTCAAAGCTCAGTGAGGTTACAAAACCAATTTTGTGCTTCAGTAAGTCAGTAAAAAGTAGTTAGGAGTATTCAAATCAATAAAATGATAAGGGTACCCAAATTTTTGCACCGGTCAAATTTTGGTTTAATGCATATTGCACATTTTCTGTTAGTACAATAAACCTCATTTCAATCCTGAAATATTACTGTGTCCATCAGTTATTAGATATATCAAATTGAAATGGCTGTTGCAAACACCCAAATATTTAGAACTAAAAATGATTAAGATTAATAGGGGTGCCCAAACTTTTTCATATGACTGTAAGCGTCAGGAATAGCTCAGATGCCGTAGTCGCTATTGATTGCAGTATCTAAGGGGATAAACAGCTGCGGCTGATGACATCACCTCTCCTAGTGAGTCAGCACCATGTCCATGCTACAAATACACTGCATGGTGCGCAAAATCACTACTTGCCATGCCATATATGTACTGCATGGTGCAGGAATAAAACAGATAAAAGGATGATTTTTTTTATAAAAAACAAAAACACTATTGAAAGTGCATCACAGGGCTAAGGCCCACCGGTAAAATTCATTCTGAGGGCCTACTGTACAGCTACATGGAAATATTACCTTATATTCATTCACACATTTCTAAAACTGCACCTACACACATTTTTTCAGTAGTAGCTTCCTGCCTAGTCCTTGCCTCCGGCTGTATCTACCCTGGGGCATTGCCCGTATTCTGCGGACTGTCTCTTGTCTTCAATTAGGACCCTTTTGGCTTTGGGAATTGGGGATATGCACTCATAGAGCAACAGGCCTCAGGCAGCAAAAAGATGCTGCAAAATACTTGGAAGCTGGGACCCCTGCAATGACATCAAGTAAGTGGGGCCCAGGGATGGCGGATATTGGTCACATATCCTCCTAGATGTTTCAGCACCTGAAACATCTATATAATACACAGGGTAATTCCTTAAATAATCTATCCAGTTTATTACATGGGCACACAGGCTGGATGACATGCTCTATGCTGCCTGCCTGTACTGGGAGCCCTCCCTTAGGGACCACCAGGGAGTCACCTATCCCTGTGGGCCAGTCCGAGCTCGGATCAATATACTGTATAAATCAATAACATAATCACAAGGCTCAAAAATTCCTACAAGTGACCTGCAAATATTTACACGAACAAAAACAACAACAAAAGTATAAGGAACACAATTGGATTTGTTTAATCTTCATGATAAACCTGTATAAATATATTAATGGCCTGTATAAAAGAGAAACTGCTCATTTAAAAAACCCTTGAAAGACAAGGGGGTCTTTAGAAAAAGAGGTTCAATCTTTAGAGACAACAAGACTTTTTCACCAGGAGGACCATGAAGCTGTGGAATAGCCTACCCAGCAGCTGTTCACAAGAGGAACTACTGTCAACTTCAATAAAGGATTTACTAAATAGGTTACGATTTAAGGAGATTGTGGCATGTCAATATGGGTGACGTTGCTGCTTTTTGTCGCATGGATAGTTCTAATTGTTGGCTGCAGAACATTACACAGCTTTGGCAGCTTTACTGATCACTGGGGTTGTATTCCAGCACTAGGAAGGGTGAGAAATGTTAAACCCCCAAAATTCTACTAGTTTTCAGCAACGTTACAAAAAATTGGAACAAATATTAACCATTGCAACTATTAAATTCAGTTTTGAGTCTAAGAGGAGAAGCTTAGCAGATTTATGTATATAACTTAGGAGTCCATGATGGTTCCCTTTACCTAAGCAGACATCACAACACTTGGCCTGATGAAGACACCAGTACAGCGTTGAAATGCGTAGCCCCACCCTCAATATTTTTATTTGTGTCCCTTCTGGAACCAATAAAGTGTGTTTTTTACCATATAGACCCAAGTGTCTCTCTCATTTGGTTCAGCAGCGCTTTACCATTTCCCAGTTTTTTTTTCTTTTCTCCTTGTTGTATACTTAGGAGTCCAGTGTGAGCTGCTCTCACCTATGACTGACAGCTATCTGTGTATGCGCAGTCCTACAATGTAGCTGTCAATCATAAGTAGGACCGCCCACTGGACTCCTAGGCATAGACAGAATCTTTAATAAATAATGCACACATTATACTGGATTAGTTCCCACATAACTACTTACCAGTGTGTTCAGCTCCTCCTGCTCTATAAGCAGGCCCTTCACGACAGCCCAGACAGACAGCCACAAAAGCTACAGCTGTGTGTATAGGGCCCTAGGAAATGAATGGGTCCATATTTTATCCACAATCACGGATAAAAAGTAAGGTCATGCATGAGGCCTAACATGCCGCCTGCAGACTGCTCTGCACTTTGGAAATTTTCTAGACTTCTGCTGATACCCTGCTAGTAAAGTCTTGAGTTGCAGGTTTATAACAAGGCAGAACTAAGGACAAGATAAAGTAAGCTTTATGAATTCTTGATCCTAAATTCACATTTATAAAAGGCAGGAGTTCTGCGATCCTAAGTTCTAGGACTAACAGGTTTCTATATGGCACAAAAGGAATCAGCAGTGAAAATAGAATAGGGACTCAAAGTCAGTATAAAAATATCTCTGCTGTGCTGTTTTTGTGCAGCGCTGTGTAACCGTTCTCTCATCTCCCGAATGTGAACATTTCAGCACCAGTGGTGTTTCCTATACATTAAACCTTGGGCAAGCACTTTGTAATATTTGCTATCCATCAAGTCCCAGTTTACTTGCTGCAGCAGAGAGGTGTAATTACTGGCTGGGCGTCCTGCACGCCAGCCGCTCTGCTTAGCATATCCCCGGGGTACTTGGACTGAGACAGCCTGTGCAGAAAGTTTCATTTACATTTGAGCGAAATGGAAGAGAACGCAAGGACCCCAAGCTGAAAACACACATATACAAAGGTTAAAGAAATACCAGCATCTATTATTATAAGCACTGCTCATTCTCTGACCCTTCTTGATACAAGAGCTGGGTAATTATATTTCAGGTCGGCCTCATGCATTTCCTTTTAGAGATACTTTTTTTGTTTATGAAAGATTTCAGAAGAGCGGTGCTTGGCTGGGTTAATGCCAGGCCCGACAGACGGGTCTACAGCGTACGGACTTCTATTGGCATTGCGGCAAACTTATGTGGAGACACTAATAGAATTCTGTACAGCTTGAGATTTTTCTGTTTCGAGTTCTGTCTGAACTAAAATTTTATAGGGATAGATAAATAAATAGATGTAGCAGAGTTAACCCCAACGTCTGTAAAACAACTGCAGTGGGATATCTTAACACAGATAATGGTTTTTCCAATGACTTTTCATAACTTTACATAAATATCTACACACAGATGTAGCAGAGTTGACCTAAATTTCTGCAATTGGTTAAACTGCTGCTGTGTGATAATTTATCATAGAAGTCAACAAAAAACAGTGAAAAGCCAGTGAAAAAATGTTTTTCATTCTGTGATTTAAAAAAAAAAAAAAAGTACAGGTTAACTCTGCTACGTGATATGTATATATTTGTTTAATTAAAAAAATAATAAATTATCTATCTTTAATTCACTAAAAAGCCAGTAGATTAATCATCAAAGTAAATGGACAACAAACGTTGACTGTAATTAAACAATAATAATTGTATAATATAAGTAAAAATAATTCATAGTTTTATTTTGAAGCTGTAGTCGGAGTCAGTAAATTTTTTTTTTTTTTTTTGTAGGACGCCACCCAAAATTGGTTCCAACTCCATAGCGTTGTCTGAAACGGCCCATAACACGAAAACAGACTGGAGCTGGATTTATTAAGATAAGTCAGTCCCAAATGGACAGATTTACTATCATCATCTTAAATTTAGCCGGCTAAGATCTAGGCTAGATATGGCATTAGCCACTGACAAATCAGCCACGTCTAGAAACACTTTTGTCTAACTTCTTAGTTGGCTTATTTTAGACAATTTATTCGCATACAAAGTTTGGTGCAATGTGGCAAATTTTAGGCAAACCCATATCCATGCTAGTCATGTAAGACACAAAAAGTATCTAAAATACCTAATAAATGTTACACATTTTTGCTCAATACATCCACCCCAAGGTGTAACTTTTGTATCATGTTTGGCAAGAATTTTCGTTTAGCTATTTCAGCCCCTATGCATGACATGGAGTGAAAAAAACAAAACAAAAATACCAAGAGATCACGGGTGAAAAAGTTTCCCTAAATGAAGAAGTAGTGACTCTGTTGGGTAAAGGGAAATTTCCTTTGGCCTTTCAGAGTGTTATTTTGTTTTGATAGGAATCTAAGAGTGAGCAGACATAAGGACACATAGTCCAGTTCACCAGTGTCAGAACCCAAATAATATAAAGCACCCCACATCTCAGCCTTCTGGATACTAGTGAATGTGAATTGTACTGAATGAAAATATGGCTGATCAGCTGCCAAACATTAAATAGATTTTGATACTGATGACCTACCCCTTATGACACCCCATGTACCACATTGCTGAACTGCTGAATGCAGGAGTAAAACCTAAACAGTGTTTGGAGTTGGAAGTACACAGCGCTGTACACTGTGTAGTGGATGAGCCAGGTTACTGCAACTCAGCTACCTTTTAAAGCGGACCTTTCATGTCCTCTAACATTAGCAGTGTTATATACTGCTAGAAAGCCAACAGTGACCGGAATTCAGCACTTTATCAGCTATGCTCAGCGTCAATGCTGGTCAGTGAGGAACTCCTCCCGGACGGTACTCTTCCATAGCCTTGTACTGTCAGGGGGGATGTTTCTCACAACCCAATGATGACACTGAACTATAAGGCCATATTATACAGCAAAGACCTGGCGCTAATGCCTGCAATTAGTGCCTGAGCTGATCACAGGCATTAAGGCCTCCAGCGCCTTGGTCAAACTGCATGGGCGCCGGCATTTTGGGGAGGACCACTGCTCACCTATTGAAGGCTCCCATGCTTGTCTGGCATTACCTTCTATTTCAGGCTGCTCTAGGCAGAGTGTAATAGAAGTGGCAGTAATTTGCAATGTATTGTATTGTATTGTATTGTATTGTATTATATTGCATTGCATTGCTTTAGTGATCAGAACCCCTGGGTGCAAGTGGTGGGTCCAATAAATTTGGTAAATTAAAAATAGAAAAAAAATAATATCTATCTATCTATCTATCTATCTATCTATCTAATCTATATATTAAAAGGAATTAAAAATTCAAATTCCCCCCTTTCCTAATACACATAAAAGTACCTAATTAAAGTGGAATACATACACATTAGGTACCCCTGTGTACAAAAAATAGATAATGTTTTGGCTCATTTGGTTTTTGCGGTTTCCCCTCTATTAAAAATATGAATAAAAAGCAATCAAAGCAATAGACGTGGTATAAATAAAAAGTACATCTAGCCCCCCCAAAATAGACACCCTATGCATCTCAGTACACAGAAATATATAAAAGTTGCGGGTGTTAGAATATGGCAACTCCAAGAAAATGTTTGGGGTTTTTTTTTTTGCAAACTTTTGGATTTTTTTTTTAAGGGGTTAAAATCTAAATAAAACTTTATAAATTTGATTTCCCCCGAATTGTACCAACCCATAGAATACAGGTGACATGTCATTTTGGATGCACAGTGTTTGTCGTAAAAACAAAGCCCGTAAGAAAGCCTCAGAAATGCAGTTTTTCTCCAACTCCACCCCATTCTGATTTTTTTTCCAGCTTCCCAGTACCTCAAACAGTATATTAAATGGTACCATTACAATTCATTCCGCAAACATTAAGCCCTCATATGGCTCTGTGAACAAAGTCAAAGACAAAAATCGAAAAGTGCCTACGGCGGCAAGGAGTTAAATATCTAAACGAGGAAATACATTTATGTCACACCAAAAGATGTTTCACCTTATTTATATCCTAGACACTTATTTATATCCTAACACTTAGCAGCAGATTACAGACTTGCACTGACATCAGTTCTGCATGCTACTGAAATCTGCTGATCCCTTCATTGATCGTCTGTGTCTATGGTTAGTAAATTACAAGTTAAGTGACCCCTAAATGATACTAAAATAGCAATGCACCAAATATTACGTAGGGAAAGATTCCAAGCAATACCCCGCGTTCAGAGTCACTATATACAGGTCTCCTGAGCAACATTCATCATTTAGTGGATCGTGCCAGACTGCCTGTTGTATGCATCCTAACTAATGGCTAAATGTAATTGACAAGCCTTGTAAATCTATAGGACATACTGTACCCAGTAAAGTCCGTCTAATCTACTACTTTTGCTATAGCAATCAATCTGCAATTAATATTTCCCGGGCATCTGCTCTGATCTTCGGGAGCTTTCTGTATGCTTGGGGTGAAGCAGATATCCATTATGTAACTTGACCCTTGCAGGTTCTTCTGTAGCCGATCCCTAAGTGTTTGGCTGGTAATTGGTTCATTTAATGAAGCTTCTTTGGTACACTTTTTTCCATTTACTGAACACTTGTCCAAAGATAATAGCTTTTCGGTTCGAGGTAGCAAGGGACGCTCAGAATATTGCACAAACAAAAGTCTGTATTCAGTAATGAAAGAAGATTCTCAAAAGATCCAACAACTAGTCTTCTAAAGGCATAGACTTAAGAGAAGTCAGAGGAGCGCTGCTGTCAATATATACCTCTGTACAGTAAAATGTGCACCGTACAAGGATGCAGTATCGGGGTCGGTCAGGGCTGCTAAATAGACAATGAGCTGTGAATATGACAAGGAATCTAAACAAACAATCAGTTGTGTTGTAATTTTAAAGGGTTAACTCATTGCTAGGACTTTATGATTGGTGAGGGTCTGACCTATGGGATCTCCATCCATGCTGAGCATGAAGGGGATGCAACATTGGTTTAGCTCTGCATGGCCTTCCAAGCTCTCCCTGCCCAATGGTGGACCTGGCCACCCAACTGTACAGTGAACTGCGGCTGCCCCCATTCACTTGAATAGGATTGCTCTTTTACACAGTAGGTGGCAACACCACCGCTGTACAAGGGAAAAAAATGATACCCAATAAGTCAGACCCCTGATAATCATAAAATATTCTAGAATTATGCCCTGAAGTGAATGGGAATGTGCTGCATTTTCCTGCTTTGCAAGGGAAAATGGTGCTGGAGAGGTTGGACCCTTGTTGATCAGAGTGATGGTAAATGTAAGAGGGGTTATCCAGCTTCCAAAATGTATCTGAAAATACATCCACAGCAGTGCTAAATCCTCAATGTTCCCTTGTGCACCCTTGGCTTTATTTTACTTGGTGCTCCTTGTATAACTTTTATTTATACGCAGTGAATCTGTGGATAAACTACATTTCCCATGATTCATCTGCCTGCTCTCACTCTCTGTGTACCCCTCCCTTCTTCACTCCTCACTGCAATGAAGTCACAGGTAATAAATCTCTCCCACATGAGGTCACATGCTTCTGTGAGATTTCGTTTGCAAGCTCAGTCCCCTTCTTTCCTGTGAACAGCAAACAAAGAGTGAGAGCAGGCAGATGAATCATGGGAAATGTAGTTTGCCCACAGATTCACTGCATGTAAATAAACAGTAATACAAGGAGCAACGAGTAAAATAAAGCCAAGCAAAGGCTTCACAAGTGGACAGTGAGTATTTAGCACTGCTCTGGATGTATTTGCAGATAAATTTTTAGAAGTTGGATAACCCCTTTAATCTGTTGTCACTTTATCAGATGAAGGTAACCCTATTACTCCTTAACACTCTGTTCTGTGTATAGTTAATGCTCAGTGCCGGAATGGTACAAAACAGAACTGCAGCAGAAGCAGAAACTGTGCCTGCTTCATCGCTTCCAGGTTCTGCCTGTATTATACTGTCAGGGCGCAGGAATATCTCTAGGAGTCAGAAAATGCTCAAACTCCTACATGTTATCCTCTCCGATGCCGTGATCAATAGTGATGACAAATGGGTGATTACGTGTGGGGGCACCCCTCCATCTCCTCAGCACCCTGTGGCGAGATTGCGGGATCCTGAAGAGTTGCCATGGCAGTCAGGAGAACAATCAATGACCTCCTGGCTGGCTCTCCCTAAAACACATAGGTAAGTAAAGTATGATATAAATACACTACAGAAATATTGCAGTATACTGTACAGGGGATCAAGCGATCTCAGGATCTATTCCCTTTGTAGGATAGTAATAAGATTTTGATTAACTTGCCTCCCCCAAAAGATGCCATAAAAAACGTGATCAAAAAGCTATACATACACCATAAAATTACATCCATCATATTTGACACATATAAACTGGATTACTGCTATGGAGCTGGAGAGCTGCTGCACTTCACACTCACATGGAGGAGCGTGGTACCAGATTGGAAGAATTCTTCCCTTGCACGACTCTACTCCTGTTGTTCACCTTTCTCCCATCTCTACAGCTGTCATAGCCCTCCGTGACTAGTTACCGATAGCGAGTTTCCCTCCAATGGCCTACGATTGCCAAGCTGGAATTACTGATCTGCCCCTCTCCCCACATCTTGACTGCCAGCCATCGCTGTCCCTCCTTGGCACCACTGGAGCTCTTAACTAGATAGGTTCTCCCCTCACCCCCATAGTATTGTCTTCTATAATAAGATATCACAGTTTAAACAATTGCAGAAGTTCAGGTTAACATATCTGTATATGTATATAGGCATCAACTTGTAGTTTATGGACAGCGACTACCACAAATTGGTTCAAAGTTTTGTGAACAGTCCAAGTCCTATGGTGCTCGACCATTGAGCATAAGCAGGTCATAAGTCCAGTGAATGTAAATTCTACCTCTGGATATTGCAGGTAAACATGAGGAGGATTTTTGTAGGTTATAGACATGAACAATGGCTCCGATATAAGAATCAGACACCAGTTGACAGGAATACTATTTAAAGCGCAGCCATCTGTTGCTCAACACAGACAAGCCCATATGCATTCACAGACAGGTCAGTACATCAATACTAGTAAAACAAAGCGTGCTTCGTACACTCAAATGCCCTAGATATCCACTGAAATAATTTTTGAGCGAGTGTGAGTGTCAGACTTTATTGCCTTTCTTGGCGGCTCCAGATGCAACACGGCGGACCGTCTGGTTGGTATCAATATTATTGATTGTTATGTACTGTACATTGTTTTAACGGTAATAGTAATGACTGGTGGGAGACGGCAGACAGGGATCTCTCACAAATTAGTAGGCTGCTTTCTGTAGTAAGAAAATGAATTGCACGGTTATTGCCAGAAGACCTGATTGATTTGACAAGATTAACATATCTAAAACGCAACGCAAAAGATTAACACAGGCTATATATTACTCTTAGGTCTTACGCCGCCCAATAGCATGCATTCATTAGATGACTACGTCCCATGGAGGTAAATAATTGTATTCGCAGTCTAAATGGGGCAGACAATTTCAGACAGTACATTCAATTTTTCATCCGCAGCATTTGTGCCCACGGGTCTTCACAGAGATACTAATACAATGCTCAAGGTCGGACGGAGCTTCGATACAAATAGATATGCCAGCAGGTTCACAACATCTGTGATGTAAAGCCTAACTCTTCAAACTCCAAACTTTCAGACTTCGAGTCAGCTGTCTCCTTGTACCTGGCCGATATATTGCAATGGCAATCTCCGTGTTATTGTTGTAGTTCTGCTGTGCCAATATCTCTGATTCTCTAAAGTGGTGAGGACCACAACCAACCCCTTTAAAGATTTTTCCAGGACGTACTAAATTGATACCTATCCTAAGATCGGCAGGGGTCTGACACGTTGGCCTTCCAGTTATCCAGCTGTTTGAGGAAGATGCAGCATTCGGGTGAGTGCTGCAGTGTATTCACTACTTACCAAGCACAGCGCCATACATTTGTGCAGTGACTGTGCTTGGTATTGCAGCTCAGTCCATTCACTTGAATGGGACTGAGCTGCAATCAGGCCATATGATGTATGAATGTGATATCACATGGCCTGTGATGCAGAAGCAGCACTCATGGTGGGTGGGGAGGCTGTGGTGCTTTATATAGCTGGTCCACACGTGTCCCAGTTGTTGGACGCCACGGATCTTCAATTAATGACCAATCTTAATATACACAAAAGCCAAGTCGATACTTTTGCAGAATGCAGCTGCACTGCGTTTCTCTGTCTCCCCTGTTGATGCCTCGGCTCCTTGTCACAAAACAGACTTTGCTCTACTCTACAGTATGGCCCTGCAGCAGGAGTAGAGTGGAGTCAGTGCCTCTGCAGAGAGCTAGAGCAGGGTAGGCAGTGTGCAAAGACTTCCAGCACCCCACTCTACTCTACAAGAGTAATCATTGGGACTCTAGGGGACCTGCATTCATATTAACAAGAAAGTTTATCCAATCCATGGAATGCACTGCTAAGCTTTGTGTTTCCTGCATAACCCCTTTAATGGACAGTGAGCACAAATACACTGTAATTCCTCTTCCAGGTACAAAGACTGGGTATCCCAGTCCTCACGACTGTCTACAAAAGCCAGCAACTGGAAGTTCTACATTTCTAGGTTTTATGACCTATTCAATTTAAATTTATTTGAGATAGACCAAAAATAAACATGTCACTGTGCCTTTAAATTAAATGCAGTGTAAAGTATAGCACACACAGAGTATCATTTATGAGGGGTACAGGTGTAAATACAGCATTTCAAGTCTTTGTTCTGTGACTTGCAGAATTCCAATAGAGGAAAAAAAAGGATGAGGCCGCTGTTAATAACATGCGTCAGGATTTAGTTCCAGGTCAGCGGCTCTGACATCAGATGTTCACTTTATGTATAAAGATGAAGACAGAAGGACGCGGGGACAGAAAAGTTGCAGAAATCCTAAGGGACAGACCTTTAAAAGGATGCATTGTTCAGGAGCAGTGAAGTCCACCAGAATCCCTGCAGGTTTGTTAGAGAGCCGCACATTGTTAAGGCTTCCGTTTTACATTTCTAATATGAAGTGCTTGAAGGTGCACATGAAAACCCGCATCATCTCAGCCAACTCTGCCCTCTCTCCGCTGCAGGCTGAATCTGCTGATAATTCTTGTTACTAGCAGGCACTTAAACCACAGCCAACTATATATCAAGCAAAGAATCCACAATGAGATAACAGCATATTTGCTCTGTCCTCTGCATTGACACACAGCTCTTCAGTATCAGGATAAGAGAATGCAGACAGAAGTAAAGTAATGGCGCCCAAAGTCGAAATCTGATCAGAGTAGGTCTGAGTAGAGATCAGACACGAGTAGGTACATCTGGTTACCCAATGCCATTGTTATGTCCAAAGTCTAATTCTGGGCTAAAACACTTACTTAGGTGGGTGGGTACATGGGGCAAGTTTGGGGTGGGTTCGTCGCAGCAGAATCACCTGCTGCAATGTACAGTAACTGTGTAGTGAATAGGATTTCAATAAATCCCATCTACCCACTGCTCAAGGTGTCTTGCTTTGCCGGTTTTGAAACTGCAGCATGACAACTATTGCTGCGGCTTCAGCTGAAGTTTTCAGCCTTTGTAATGCAAAGGTTGAAAACCAAGCAAGTCAGTCAGGAATTGTGACTAATGTCCCATGTACACGATCAAGTGTGCTGTCTGATGTGGGGCCAAGTTTGCAGCGGATTGTACTGGGAGGACACTCGGAGTGACATCCGAGTGTATTCTATGATGTACTTACCTCTATGGGGGCTTCTGATGCATTTTGTTCCAATAAAGCGGAGCAGGATAGGGCCTGCTTCATGTACATCAGAACACAATAGACCATCGGAAACCCCCACTTGATGTGCGCATTATGCCAAAAAGCCATGGCAAAAACAAGACGATTCTGGATGGTTTTCGCTGCAGCTTTGTCCGCTGCGGGATGTCCACTCCAGACATACTGCAGAGGACTCGTCCTGTGTCGATCTGTCATTCCTCAGACCCCCACTGATCAGGACAATGGAGACCTTCACGTTTTGAATGGTGCTGTGGTTGGGCAATGGACATACCGATCCATTCATTTCAATGGGATCAGGGTTTTCCAGGGCTACAAAGATTAGTCAGTGGGATTGGACCCCCCTGGACACCCACAATCAGCAGAATGAAGAGATCTGAAAAGCTCCTTTAACTACATGACTGTTGAAAGAAATTCGGAATTTGGAACTTTGCACCAGAAAACCAGAGCTTGGACCTCTCGAAAGATATAAAATTAATCAGCGCTGAAGTTTTGACTTGATTTTGATGTGAAATCCATAGAAGAGGCCACTGAGAAATGTCTGCTACTGGAATAAATGTTAACAACGATGCATCCTTTGTGTCTGACAATGAATCTGTTATGGCAGGAAAGCACAGAGGTGTACGGGAAATTTATGGCTTTAGATTTTCTTGTTATCTTGCTCACTTGTCTGTAAAATGGGGATCAGACGCTCCCTAACATTACTGAAGAGAGAGGTGTAGAAACTGTACAATACACCAAGACCTGATATCTCATTTTCCAATAAGACAGTGAGTAAAGAATGACCCATGTTCAATGAGCCCTTACCATATAAGATGTACAGACAGTAAACTTTACTTCCAAAAAATGTAAAGTGTACAGTAGGTGAAGCCGGCCCTCGTAAACATTAGCGAAACCAGAACAAACTGGAGCAAATCACCAAGAGATTAACCTAGCTTTTAGGAAATTTCTAGCACCAATTTCTGAATCCTCACATTACATCCCAACAGGTTTTCCAGTTGAGTCATTTTCATATAGGTACATGCATTTCCTTCCTCTGACACTTTCATATACCACCATGGACCCATCATATTCGAGATGACTCCTATGATCAAAGTGGTTGTGCGTCCCGGGAAAGCCCAAAGAAATTTCTAATTTAACGTTATTAAATCTCGCAGAAAGAAGAAAGCCCGGAATCATATTTTTTTTTCTTCTGTAGACCTTTAGTATTCTCTTCTTTTTTGCGCTCTTGCATTTTTCTCCTTCAGGTTTTTCTTTCTTTCTCCAATGAAGTGGAAACTTAAAAAAAATAATAAATCAATCACCAAATAAGAGTTTTCGTCTCAGCACTTTCCATTGAGAGCTTTTGTTTCTCCTCCCGCGAACATGACCTCTAGTCCATAACATGTCGTGTACATACAGATTTATTCCTACCAATAGTATAACACATAGGTGAGGTAGGGGTACGTAATATTGACTGCCAGCTGTAGAATATAAAACTGGTATACTTAAGGAAAAAAAAAATGTTTTGGCCGAAAATAATCTAAGATGACATGATTTTTGAAAGTTCTTAAGGCTACTTAGCAGTTACTTATTTGTCAAGATTTATACAAATTTAAAGGGGTTTTCTCCTAAAGGAACCTATACCCTATGCACAGGAAACAGGATAAGAGTCTGGTCACCGGGGGTCCGACCGCTGGGACAAATAAGGGATAACAAAACATTCTCAAAAATAATTATCTTGATCAAGAGATTGGGGGGGAGTTCCCCTGAGTAATCCAAGTGAATGGAGCAGTAGTGCGCATGCTTGGCCATCACGCCTTTCAGCGCCCATTTTCCTGATCAGGTGAGGTGGGCCCCCCCCCCCCCAGCTATCAGATACTTCTCCTCTATCCTGTGAAAAGAAACTAAATATCATTAATAAGGAAAAAAAAAATTAGTTTAACTTTTTTTTTCAGTCTCTGCTTTCTATGTTTATGGTGTGACAGCTATGAGTAGACCACCCACTGGACTATAAACCAAAAATAATCTGAAGTTTAGCTCAATAAATACAAATTATACTGAAATCCTATCTCTTTCTGTGCTTTGTAGTCCAGTGGGCGCTCTTCCCTGCAGGACTATGGAGTTAGTGGGCCAAACCACCGAATCTGAACACTCAGTTATTTGAGTCAAAGTCAGTCTGTGGAAAAACAGACAACCATGGTCAGACAGAAGCTGTAAAGATCCTCTAATTCAGTAAGGCCAAGTTCCCATCTGCACTGGTCTCTCTGTCATTTGGGTCCACTGCAGAACCCGAACAATGGACAGCCGGACCGCTAAAACAACAGTTACATGCGGAAACCAGTGGACGCCATTGATTACAATGGGATCCACTAGGTGTCTGCCATTTTCATACAGAAACGGTGGAGAGAAAAGTCCTTTAACGGAGACTCTGGCGCAGATGTGAACTTAGCCTAAATAAAAAAATAAATAAAAAAATACAGTTTTTGTATTCCTATGAAAGTAAATATGTAACACACTATGTATGGAATTCATCATACAAAATTAAACAATTATAGAACAGAATTTAAAATAATGAATCATTTTATTTTGAAGCCGGTAACTTTTTTCCAACTACGACTTCACCCAAAACTGGTTCCCATTCCTACTCAGACTTCACAGCCTTGTCTCCCTTCATGTGCACAAAAATGGCTGTTGTCAATCAGTAAACAGGACCGCCCACTGGACTCCTAACACAGGAGGATCAGAGATTCCAATCAATGAATGACAAGTTATATTGAATCTTTTCCCAGTATATATAACTATACTATAGCAATATATTGATCTGTTCTGCAGCACCTGTTCTATACCATGCCACCTACGGACTGTACTACGTGTTCAACCAGACAATTTCACTTTAACTTAATTTGTCCTCCTTGTAAATATGATTTAGTAATAAAGTTTTATTTTTATAAATTTCGGACCTTTTCATTTTCACAACCATCTAATTACGACAGTATCGGACCTCCACCTATGGGGGGCACCACAATCCATTTTCCTATCTATTAATACGGTTAGTATTTCCTTTACTAAATAAATGCACCTACAATGAATTATTACTACATTATTTGTTGCAGTGCGTATAAATCAAGTAAACAAGTAGAGATCTAAAGCACTTCCAAACCGGAGAAGAAGGTGGCGACGTGTTTGCCTGGAAGTGCAGACAATTCTGATGCTTTAATTTACAGCTGGTGTAAAACAGGGAGAGATTAGGGCTATGAAGTCGCTTCGTATATAGGTGTTTGTACCGGTTTCCTTCGCTGACAGTCACGGCTTCATTCTTCACGTCTTGGTAACAGATATAGACATGTGAAAAGTTACATCCTTTGCCACGATGATGTGTTTTATAGTAAGCGACAGTGCACTCTACATAGTAACAGCATAGACAATTTAGACAACTCTGTGACAATGGGAGATCTATGATCTGATCTATTACACGCTAACTGCATATCATTACTAAGAGCTGTGACAGCTCCCATAGTTTCCTCCAAGATAGTATAGATATAATAGATCATCATTTACATTAGATAACATACACAGTCATCATTTCTTTCCTTTTGGACAATGCCCATTTGGCCAAATCACTGGCACAATGGTAACCTACCTATGACACTTTTTGGCTGAGTGGCAGGAGGAAACAGGAAGGTCTGGAAAGGGAGGATTGTAATCGAAGACGTGAGTTGGACTTTTTAACCAAAAATTTTTACACTATAAATTTTAAAATTATCCTCTGGGCAATTCATTTAAAACATCTGCACATGGCAGCAGGATGCTGGCAATGGTATAAACCAGCAAAAGGTGAGAAACGGACTGGCTTCTCAGTCTTTCACGTCCCCGTGCGGACCCAAACGAAGAGCCGAACACTAGTGTGAACTTAGCATCAGTTTGATAAATCTAGTGCAGTTTAAGAATGTTTGATATATCTGGCATATTCTTGGATTGTGTATTCCAAGTTTACACCTTTTATTAGTTGACTTAAAAGTTCTTGGCGCACAGAGGCACAACTTAGGCCACGCCCCTTTTACGGTCAAGTTGGAAGAGTCTAAAAAGTATCTCACACACTTGATAAATGTGGAGCACAGCATTCTAGACAGGTTTTTTGGGGGCAAAATGTGCCAGAATTCTGGTGCATTTAGATGAAAAAATCTCCCCCATCGTCTTCCACTTAGTAGATGATGATATTTTGTGCAATCTTTGTTTTTCCTCTTTTAAACAGTTGTTGTACCCATCCTCGCATACCAATGCAACATCACTACAGTGACCTGATCTGTGCCCACTATCTGAAAGGGCCAGCACGCTTATGAATGATATATATATACACATATATTTTCTACTCAGATCAGGTTTTTTACATTCATTTAGAACATCTGTTTAACGGGTGCAAAAACAGACGCAAATGAATAGAAACTATTGGTCTTCCGTTTACATAGACATCAATGTTAAAAATTGACAGACATTAATGTTAATAAAAAAATAAAAGGATCCAGTTCTATGTAAAGGGATGACCATCAGTTTGCATCTGTTTTTGCATCCATTAAATGGATGTAAATAATGTGATCTGAGTACAGCCTACCTCTGCCCCTGACATTACAACTTTTCCTGAGGTTTCCAAGATTTATTAAGGCATTATTCTAATTTCTGTGGTCTTGACTCCACTTGTTCCTGACTATACGATTGGATCACTGTCTCTGCCCTGACTGTGTTTCCCCTTTTTGCAAGTGGTCTGCCAACCCCAACTTGGTTCCCTATGGCTTCGCTCCTGCCTATAAGTACCTGGTACCCCTCTTCACATATATGGTCTGCTTACAAGTAGACTGATGCTAAAGGAGTCTACTTCGTAAAAGCAACCTGGAGGAAGTTTATACTTCTGTGAACGGATTCACAGTCAAGAACAGATAATTCCTTAGACTTAGCTCCCCAGTTTAGCCTCAAGCCAAATCCATTTGCAACTCAGCAGGTTTGCTATCTGTTTTCTAGACTGTCTGTCTAAACCAAAGCTTAGGCTCACCTTCAGCACCATTTTGATGATTTGTTGATGCAATCTACACAAAAGCTCGGTTAAGGTCCTATTAGACAGAGCAATTTTAAAGGAGATTATCGGGAACAAATGCCCGTCCTAGCGCTCATTCCCAATAATCATCTGCCTAATACTACAGACAATCACATGACGAATGAGTACTTGCTCATTCACTAGGTGATCACTTGATTTCCTCGGGACAGAAAATCACTGTATTGGCGGCAGCACATCTCCCTGTGCAATAACAGCTTAACTCTGTAAACACTGCACATTACATATCTTTCACTGATCCACAGTTAAAGCATGCTCTAAGACATTGACTGGTTGCTACTGGAAACAGTCAGCAGGGAAGGTTGCAAAATGTGAGCAAAAAAAGTGAATGCAAGATGGTGGGGGAAGTAATAATAACACAAACTGTCTTAAAATATATTACTTCTCTAGTATTGATTCTCTTAAGCAAAATATTTGGATAGGTGCAAGGCAAGAAGAGGGTAGATTCCTCAATCTTGAAGTGGCCAAATTTTCAGAAAATCTTAATTCATGTGTGGAAAAAGGATCTGTGATGATATTAGGAGCATGTATGGTCTTAGATTATCAATATTAGCCTATACTACTGCGCAGCGGGGGTTGGTGCCTAGAATCAGGCTTAGAAGAGCATCTGGAAGGTGGTCAAACTACTATTGTCCTGTCCCTGAAGCAATCAGCCATTTGGTCAAAAGCCTTCATCTGCATAAGACTGAAGGCTCACTAACCCAGCGGGGGTTCATTTAGACAGGATGCTTTATGCAAACGATCCGCATATCCCTGAGAGACTCAGTGGCACCATTATTAGTTCTAAGGGCTTATGGTTTTATGACAATATCTGGCCTGGGGAACATCTTATTGTCGATCCAATAAATTCCCCAGATGCATCAGGTCAAGGCGCACGCTCAGAATATACACATGTCACCGTTCAAAATCCAGGAAAGGTGCAGGCACTGATCTCCTTACCCAACGGGAGCTGGAGTGTCAAACTTGGAGTCTATGTATTGGGCATCTCGCCAGGAACCCCATTATACTACCAGCCAGACTCTATAAACATCATGCATAGACTTATACGGAAAAGTTATTCTGAGAGATGTAGAGAGGGGTCTGGGCCTTTCCCCCTGGTGACCTCACTCAGGGAGGAGACCAGGGGAGACAAAAGGGCTCCGCCCAGGCTGAACAGGGCTCTGTTGTCTGGTGATTTTGGAGATGCACGCTTCTTGGAGGCAAGCTGTGGGGGAAGCCATGTGACCAACATGTGGCTGCCATGCGGCCTAGGGAGCCAAACTGGAGGCCATTTTGTGACCCTAAAAGAGGTGTCACTGCATGTAAGCAACACATGCTTTTGCCCAAGACTGCTCTGAGCCTACCACATGGGCTCAGAGAAATGGACTAACTGCTGTTTCCAGAGGTCTTCGGCCATTTTACCCGGTTAAGGTGCTCTGCTGCCGGTCGTCCCATAAGAAAGTGCCCTGGCATTGGAAGTCAGAGATGACCTGCACAAGCTGGTGTTGGTAATATATATTCTTTTCTTTCTTTTATCCCCATTTTTATTTTTATGTACCGTGTTATGTTGTTTTCACTTGTATCTGTTTGTTAACCGCTGCATGTATTCTATGTATGTGTTGAGTGTCTAGTATTGACCCATTTAGGGGTTAATAAATATAGAAAATTTAGAAGGCTCGTCTCGTATTATCCTCTACCGGACCTACATTCACGGAAAGTGGGTGTGAGGTAATCGAAGTGATCGCAGGTAAGGCCAGGCGCGAGGCCCTGGTAAACTCGGATCCTTCACAGGATCCTTGACCAAATCAACCATAACCATTCGCATAAAGCACACAGTGTTAAATCAGCCATCTTAATTTGTGAAAAATATGGCAAAAAAAAACAAAAAACAAATAAAAACGTAAAAGCTGCTGACTAGTTAAAAGATGGATTGATACGCAGAAGTCTAACAATCCAAACTGTGACCAATGGAATCATATACTTTTCCCATGATCATATAATTTTCCTTTTTTAAAGGACTTCTTCTGACGTGTATGTTTTGGCAAATACAGGTGCATCTCAATAAATTAGAATATCTTTGAAACTTATTAAATTAAAAAAAAGTTACCTCCTATACTTTCTAGATTCTTTACACACAGAGTGTTCTATTTCAAGTGTTTTATTTCTGTAAATGTTGATTATGGATTACAGGTAATGAAAACCCAAATCTAAGAGAATCAGAATATTGTAAAAAAAAAAGTTCAGTATTGTAAATTCAGTGTGTCACCTGCCAAGGTTTCCTAAGCCTTGAAATGGTCCCTCAGTCTGGTTCAGTAGGACACACAATCATGGAAGATGCTGATTATGAATTGTATTACTGAATCACTGAAATGAATGAGCGTTACAAAAATATTCAAATTTATTGAGATGCACCTGTATATAACCTATGGGTGGTCCACAACTGATAAAAATAATTATGATAATATTTAGGAAGTATTCCCATGGTGCAGAAAGATACAACTTAGGCTAGGTTCACATATGCGACTGACTCAGTCGTTCGGGGTCCAACGAACAACAGAGAACCGGACCACCAAATCAGCAGTTACCCGCAGATGTCATAGACTGTGATGGGGTTTGGCAGGTGTCCGCCATTTTTATACTGAAACCAGCGGAGAGAAAAGTCCTCTGTGTAAGACTTTTCTCTGTGGCGGAGTCTACAATGGAGACTCCAGCGCAGATGTGAGCCTAGCCTTATGTATTTATACAGTATACGTATGTACTTAGAACTAAGCAATTGGCTAATGTTTGCTTAACCAAGCCTTTTAATCAAGCCCACTGATTCATGACAGGGCTTTCATTTATTTTCTGTTCTCCTTGTACTGAAGCACCTTGTAGGGAAGAAGCTGTAGGCAGAGGAGGAGGGAGTGTATAAGTGCTCTGCGAGAGCTTTCAGGCCATGTAAGTATTTTATTGATGTCGAAATATATTAGGTACATTAAACAAGCCCTCTGGAACAAGCAAAATATGGTACATAAACAAAGCAAAAACATGGGAAACCCAACAGTTTTGCCGCCTGGCCTTTATTTATTACTCTGTGTAGATATTTCCTTGAGCTGGGAACGTGATCAGATCTGTTCTCAGGGAAGTATATTATTATCCTGCGTATCATTTAGAACATTGCCCGGCTGCCGCAGCAGTATACACAAATGAGACTACACTCTCGCACCGTACCAGACATGCCGCCATCCATCTCTTTTCTGCAGACAATCTATTTAAAACCAAATGAGTGAGCTGTGAGGAACATATGCAGCTAGCAAGACAATATTCGGAATTGCTGAGAATATATTATATGGCTTTCATGCTTTTCATCATTTATTATTGTCACCAGATCCCAATGGAGTAATTTGGAATTAAAGATGAAATAATTTACTCATTAAGGAAAGCATCAACAACAGAAAAATAAAGCCTCGCCGAGATCCTTGGAAAATAAACCCCTTTACATTCCATAGACACCTACCATGATCAGATGCAGACTACCAGTGGGGGAGATTTACTAATCCTGTCCATTGTTTAGAATGTGTAAACTTAGACTTGAATGCCTGTGATGGTGCCCAATTTATCACAGTGGTTAAAGGAGTTTTCCAGGCTAAAAATATTGATGACCTACCCCAAAGACAAGATCAGTGGAGGTCCGATAACTGGCATCCCTACTGATCAGCCATTCTCAGCCGCTAATAGAGTAGCGCTGTCTGCCTCCTGCTCCATTCTCTGTTTGTGTATAGTGGCCAGACCAGGATACTGCAGATCATCTCCCATATATTTGGCTGGGAGCTAAGGCTGGGTTCACATCTGCACTGGAGTCTCCGTTTGCAGAGGACCTGTCACCAGGACATACATCATCTGATAGGTGCCATCACTTTGTTATTTTGTTTATCCAGATCTGTTCAGCCATTCCAAAGATATAAGCCCTTTTAGTGTTCATTCAAATTAGGCTATACTGGTCAAGTGGGCGGTAACACTGCACAACACAGAGACCCCGCCCCAGAGAAACCACAGTGTTACCGCCCAGTTGGGTACTAGGTCCTAATTTGCATCCACACTAACAGGGCTTATATCTTTGATGTAGCTGAACAGATTTGGATAGACAAAATACCAAAATCCTCACAGTGACAGTGCCTTAACCTCATTCATGGGGGACAATGTCACCAAAAGTAAGAATGCAGACATTAAATGAAATTATTTTTTTTTTTTTTTTATTAAGAGAGGTACATAAATGATGAGAATAAAAGAAAACCCAGGTGGCTAAATATAAAGTAATAAATAAAATAATAAATACAGTCCATCCATCAAATTGCTAAGGGGTGACCTAATAACTATGTCTAAATATATCAAAGGGCAGTACAGAGATCTCTGCCAGGATCTAATCAGGACCGAAACAAGAGGACACCTTCTACGTCTAGAGGAAAGAAGGTTTCTACACAGATATAGATGGAGAATCTGTACAGCAAAAGAACTCTCTGCCAGAGGAAGTTGTCACGGGCAATAAATGAAGAGAGTTCAAGACGGGCCCAGATGCCTATTTTTATATTATAGGGTATAGTTACTAGACTTCTGGAAATGGGTCATTGATCCAGGGATTTATTCAGATTTGGAGCCAAGAAGGAATTTTATCTCCTAAAATGAGAAAAATTTGATTCTACTCCATGAGGGTTTTACCTTCTTCTGGATCAACACTGTAGGATAATAGGTTGAATTGGATGGACGGACATGTGTCGTTTTTCAGTCACACAATCTATGTGATTGTTAAATGACACAGGAGCAGAATAGAAACCTTAAAGAGGACCTTTCACGTCTTCATGTATATGCGGTGTTACATACCGCTAGAAAGCCGACAGCGCGCTGAATTCAGCACACTGCCGGCTTTCCCGTTATATGCTCCGGGGCTGGAGATATCGGGGGTCTAAATTTCACCGTTCACTGTCAGAAGGGCGTTCCTGACAGTACTCGGCTCAGAGAGAGGAAGCGTTCCTTACCGCCTAGTGATGACGCTGAGCTGTGAGGAACGCCCCCCCCCCCAGTACAGAGCTATGGAGGAATACTGTCAGGGAGCGCGTTCCTCACAGTGCAGCTAGGCTGTCCGGAACGCCCTTCTGACTGTGAACGGTAAAATTTAGACCCCCGATATCTCTAGCCCCGGGGCATATAACGGGAAAGCCGACAGTGTGCTGAATTCAGCGCGCTGTCGGCTTTCTAGCAGTATGTAAAACAGCATATACATGAGGACGTGAAAGGTCCTCTTTAAAATTGATCTCAGGGGAAATTGGTACGGTCAAAGTAGCAAGCTACACCCTAGGCTTTAGATATAACACCTATGCTCCTCTGCCTCTAAGTCAGTATGGGTTTAGTAATGTCAGCAGTGTGAATGTCTGACCTCAATAATCTGCATGCTGCAGTTGGCTCATTGAAGCGTTTAATGACGTTCCTTTCTTTGTGGAAGGCTCAGCTTCTGAATCACATAGTTATCTCATGAGATGTGACCCCTGCACTTCTAGTGGCTCATGTATAAATCTCACATTGTAGATGCTTATCACAAGGCATTATGGGAAAGGAGCTGGGGAGCTCATGCGCCCTCTATTGGATGTAACAAATCCTCAATTTGTTTTTGACTCACCGAGCCTTGAGACAGCAAAAGGGATTTTAGCCAAGCCAATTTCACTTATCTGCATACAGCGCTGTTTCCGGATTGTTGTCCTTCATCAGTACAGAGCAAAGTGAATTGGCTGGCTTAGTGGGAGGCAATGAGTGGGTTAGGGACAAGAATCTCTCACATTGAGGAGAGCACCAATAAAGGTGTGTAGAGATTTTAATTGCCTTTTGCCCTCTACTTATTGTAGATGCTTAGACAGGGAGCATGATGCTGCCCTCTGACATCATTGCAATAAAGGGAGAACTTTTAACACAGGGCAAAAAATACCCAAACCTACAAATACACACAGAATTCTACAAACATACAAATACTTCTATGAATATACACAGAATTCGACAATCACACACACACAAAGAACTCTACAAACACACACAACATTTTATGACATAGACATCATTCTACAACATACAAGAACTCTACAAATATACACCTAATTCTAAAAACATACGCTATTCTAAAACATGCTAAGATGGTTAATGTGCAGTCTCACGGTTATGAAAATAACCTTGTAATTGGTATAAAAATGAGCTGTTTGTTGCACCCAGAGAGTGGCCGGGTCTGCCAGAGCACCCATTTTCGCCTGTGCCTGTTGTACATCGGCATCTATTAAACTTTATGTTGTGGGGACGGTGATGGGTGGAAATCAGAGGCAAAACCATGTACTCTGGCAGGCACAGCTACCTTGTATATGGATGAAACGTTGATTTTCAATGCAGTGAGACTGGTCTTTGGTACAAGAAAAGGTATGTGCGCTTGTATTACTAAAGTGCTCCTACAACAGGATATAAGTGGTTTAGAAGTGATTTTGGTGGACTCTGCTGATTTTAATGATAAGACATATGTGTAGATCATTTGCTAATGGATGGATTCTATGCAAACATGGTCAATAATTTATAATTCAATATTTCATTTTCGCCGTAGATAAATTTTAGGCATCCTCCTGTCAACTGTGATCAGTCCGTCTTATATCGCAATTCTACTTCCTTGCCATGTGAGTCCAGGAAAGAAACGCCACTGTTTGGTGACACGTGTCCGCTGAACGCTCCTACAGCCAACCACCATCTCTCCTGACCCTCCCATACACATGTTCTTCTCAGCGAGACGGGAGAATCATGCTGCCAGATACCTTGGACAGCGGCTTATCTCCTTAAAAACAAAAGGATTGGGCATGTTGAAATCTGATAATCCAATCCTTCTATCCCACAAAATCTGCTACTGGGGAATACTCGAGAGGACCCCCATACAGGTAACATGGTCATTAATCTAATTCCTAAATCTGAATTTTTCTACTAGGAAAAAATATTCTTCTGTGTGAACATACCCTTAGGGTACTTTCACACTGCTACATTGGGAGAATATCCTGCTGTATACCACTTCATAGACATATAGTAGCATCTGCCACCCCATTGTAAAAAGAACGAACACATTATTGCTGATCGATGTCCTATACCATACAGCAGAAACCAGGCATACCTGCAGATACCACCTGATGGAAGCAAAAGGACACTGGTAATATGTCTAACATATAGTGCGGGATACTGCAAACACAGCATGAAAGTAGCCTTCAGCAATACTAAAATCCCAATGGTAGTCACAGGATAGATGTCGCCACGACTTTCAGAATACCACTTCTTTCTATTGGTAAATGGTAGTCTAAGACCGGGCTAATGCCGTGAGTAAAGGACTGTTCAAGATTTGATAACTATGACTGTTTTTTTCTGAAACAGGGAAAATGTCCTGGACTTTAAAATGCAGTGCAGCCCGCATGTAGCCTGTCATAGAGCAGTAGGAGCTGAGGAGATGGAAACATCATCATCAAACATCATTTCTAATTTATTCATTTAACATCTTTGCTCTTTTTTTGCTTAAAATCTGTCATCTAGGTGGTCCTAGATTGACAGTCCTCGAATGTACATATAAGAATAGCGGTCATTCGCTAGCTAGGACCGCCCCAACGACCAGATGACTACTTCTAACCATTGAAAGAGCAAAGATATAAATAAATAAAATACAAGTTACGCTAGGCCCACACTAACGCCAGGTGTCTGTTCCTCTGCATTTTCACTGAGAGCGGTTCCCTTTAATATATTTCCTCTGGCTATCAAATGGACTGAGAAATGGAAGTACAAACAGATATTTTATTACATACAAGTGTTGTTCCTTTAAGACCAGGATTTGTTGCTTTCAACAGTTGTACTTAGGAGATGAGACCTTACCAAATGTCAAACTCGGGGCCATATGGGCAGAGATTTATAGGCTACAGCAAACCTTTGGCAAGGAATTCGTCTGCTGACCTCCTGCTCTCGTGAGGAGATGCTGTAATGATGTGTAAAACCTTTACGTGAAATATGGCGCGTTGGACCTCGTAAAACAGAAGAAGCTGACAGTAGAGTCTCTGCTACATATCTCCACTGATTCAGGATGAAAAAAGCATTTCCGATTCTTCATCCACACATAAATTGGAAGCAACAATGACGTGTTAGGTTTGTCAAGCCTTTCTTATCTCATGTAGTGACCAACTAAATGAAAGATAGCGCCAGAGAATTTTTAAGCTTATTGTGAAACTATACGGATATTTTAACTTTTTTTTTTTTTTAACTATACTTACACCTTATTTGACAACTGCTCATAAAATAAGTTCCTTTCCACCTACAGTCCTTGTTACTTGTGTATTTTTCAGGAATAAATGAATTAAAGGGAACCTATCAGGTGGTTTTCCACGATAAAATGGTCCCAGCATGTGTAATAGCAAGTGATGACCATTATTATGGTGCCCCTCACTAAGACTGCTGTAACTGAAATGTCAAGTTATAAATGTTTAAAAACCATAGATTGGCATATGTAAATTTACCAAGATTAGTCAAAGGGGAGTGGAGCAGTGTCATCTAGTCATGTAGTCACTGCAGTAAATCACATCTTATTAAGCTGACATTTAGGTAGGGTATCAGGAGGACACCTGGCAGTGAAGGACATGGCAATCAAACCGCACGGACTAGATGAATCAACTCCACACCCCCATGACTAGTTAAAGGGGTTGTCCAGTTTCAGACCAATATTAAAGAGACAAATAATATTGTTTGTATAATGTAAAGTTGTACAATTTTCCAATATACTTGCTGCATCAATTCCTCACAGTTTTCTAGATCTCTGCTAGCTTTCATTCATTCTGCTTACTCCTAGTGAATCACGACCATGGACCACCCGTCACATGATCATGGACCGCCCGTCACATGACCAAGGACCGCCCGTCGCATGACCAAGGACCGCCCGTCGCATGACCATGGACCGCCCGTCACATGACCAAGGACCGCCCGTCACATGACCATGAACCGATTTTTATCCACTGGATGTAAGCAGAATGGATAACAGCAAGCAGAGATCTAGAAAACTGAGGAACTGATACAGAAAGTATATTGGAAAATTGTACAAATTTTCATTATAAAAACATTAATTGTCTCTTAATATTGGTCTTAAACTGAACTACCTCTTTAAGGCAAATTTATATAAGGTTTTAAAAGCTTATAACTTGACTTTTTGGCAACAGAAAGCTTAGGTGGAGGCTCCATAGGAAAAGTGCGTAGCACATGTGAATACTTAATTAAATAAAATGTATGCAAATATCTTTTCCTAGATGAAAAAAGGAAAACTGTGCCACCTATTTTAAAGTAGCTCCCTACAAAAGAAAACTTATTTACATATTTTTTCCCAGAATTCCTAGGGAGTATGTGTGGCTAATAATGCTCCCTATGCTTATATGGTGGTCGTATCACTCATAACCCACACCAATAGTCTCTAACCTGGCCAACCACTATCCTGCTCTGCACTGATGAGGGGCAAAAAACCCAAAAACAGCTGTTCCTATGGAAAAAAACTCTGGTTTAGCTTGTAACTTTTTCCCAGAATTCCTAGGGGTGCATGCATGGCTAATAAGTCTCCCTAGAGTAATATGGCACTCTTGAGACAAAGTACCCCTCCTGACCTACATGATACTTTTCCCTAATAATATATTTTACAAAGTGTCATCTTCCTCACCTCAAGTACATTGTAGAACCACTTCTACATTAAGCCTCCAGTAATTCTCAGCCAAGTATCCCCTAACTCAAATAAATTACATCAAAGTGCCCTTAAGAACGTGATCCTACATTGTACTGCATATTTAATACACAGCATTAAGACCGTGCAAGTAGTCGCTAGAGGCATGGCATGTCCTCCTGGGGTACACGTACCGCAGACAGACTCTAGGCACAGCCTGGTTACCACAGGAACATTTACAGGAACCAGCAGAGAGAAGGAAAGAGACCCCCAATAAGAAGGAGAGACATACCCTTACTACCTAAGGAGTGATTCCTGGCTTTTTTTTTTTTTTTTTAATTAACAAGGATACTCTAAAATTTTCTTATATTTCTTTGTTTTCATTATGTGGGTAAAAAAAGGGAAAATGTTCATTTGCTGTACTTCTACAAGTCCAAGAACAATAGTGAACTCTCCAAACCTAACATTTTGTGTTACCATTTCACCACAACCAAAGTCAGTGTCAGGGAAGTCCCCTGGGCTCTTAGCACTAGACATCTCGAAGCATTTCAATCTCCTTTGAGTGACAGCTTTAAGATATGTTCATACATGGGAATTTGGTGCTGGTTTGAGGCAAGTTCTGCCTCAAAATCAGGGCCGAATTCTACCCTGAATCAAGACGCAAAAGATCAAAGCAAGACGCTGAAAAAAAATGCTTGATTTTGCCACGAAATCTGCAGCTGATCAGCCGCAGAACCCGTGGTGCGAGATACTCGGCTGATCATCCAAATTCATTACGTCTGACTGGGCCCTTACTGTCGCATAAGGAGACCATTGGGGCCATTACTTGCTCAAGGAGAGAGTTTAGGGAACATATAGTGCAGGGAGCTTGTGCTCTTCTTCTGGGCACTTGTGAATGTGGAGCCAGGGGCATTAAAATGTGACCACCACCCTACGCATGTTTCCACTGCTCTCCACTTTCTCCATCTAGCACTGTCAGCAGTTGGAGGGGTCAGAACCGCTGACAGACTCCCATTAAGCCACTGATGAATTGTGTGATTCCACCGCCCAGCTGCACAGGTATGGCATGTGACAGAAAAGACATAATTTACCAGCCTTGACATATAAGCCGCTCAGCATTTTGTAAATGTGCAAGCAGTAGGTCAGATGTGACCTTTTGCGGCCACCCCTGGCTGATTTGTAATTCCTTCCAGCAGGCTGAAGCTTGTCTAGATGAAGAACGCATCTTCCATGCAAACATCACAAATAAACATTTTTTTTGGGTAACTTTGTGTCAACTTGCTAATCAATTCTGAAAGATAGAGAAACATCACTACAGGGAAATTAATTACCGCGCGGGTTCGCCTGTTGACGAAGCTTTGACTTGTTTCATTTCATAACAAGCGGCAGGATGATAACAAGGGCTCGCCTTCCCTCCGTCTGATCTTAAACACGTTTCTACTTTTAATGATTTTCAAAAGGGAGGACTTGAGGAAAATTATAAGCTGTAGCGTTTACTTTATATCATTAGCCAGGGAGTGGAGCGCTCTAAAAGACGCCAATATTTGTCTTGGGAAATTTTGTCCTTTCTTCTTATTCGAGATGCCACGGCACTCAACACAATTAACCTCGAATTCCACAAATTTTAGATTTGGATATTGAGATCTGCAAATATCCAAAAGGGACACTGAAAACTAAGAAGATCAGAAGATGTTTTTACTAACGCTCTAACCACATACCTGAAAGCCTTGTAAACAGAGGGAAATGTAAAACGTAGCTCATTATACAATTCCCCGAGGCCCCAAATCACAGCGGTACACCCATATGCGGAGCAACAGTTGTGTTACACATCAAAGTAATCTTAGAAGTGAAACATTTTTAGGAAAAAAAATTGAAGATATCTACAAATATGCCCATCTAGGCAGACAATTACAAAGATACACAGATGGTGCTATTGAAGTGACCCTCTGGTCACCACATATGCCAACAGAAATGCATGCATAAAATTCCTAGTGCCCTCCCTTTTACATTTTCTAGTGCAGTTCCTCCAAATTCCAGTTCCCTCTTCATTTTTCTAAAATTGCCACCAGCTTCCCATACTCCTGTACGCACAGTGTGCTTTCGTAGTCTGACACACTCCCCCCTACTATTGTTTGGATCAGCTAGAACCACATGGGAGTGTCTCAGACTACCAAGGCTCTGTGTCTATATAGAGTAGTCTGAGAAGCTGGTGGACATTCCACAGCAAAGAGGGGACTGGGAATCGGAGGAACTAAATTGGATACTGATGACCTATCCACATGCCGATAAACTGTTTCAGCCACCAAAAGCCATATACAAGGTATATAGGCTGAAGAATCTCATCCGTTCACCGGCACCACCACTACAGTATATGGACCAGAAGTTGTATGCTGTGTATGGAGCTTTGTAGACTGTAGTGGTGGCGCCGGGGAACCTTGTATATGTCTTCCAGCTGAAATAGCTGAACAGTGTGGGGTCTAGGTGTTGGACCCTGACCGATCTGATACTGATGACCTTATCCTGTCATCAATCTCACCGCTCCTGGGTCTCTATAAAAGAGAGGGAATCAGGTATGTGTGTTATACTGTACATTTGCTGTGAATTTTTTTTTTTTTTTATTGTGAATTGGAGGGTCGCTGCCTGCCCTCTCACATACTGATATTTTAAGTCTCAATATGGAATACCTTGGTGGATCTAAGAGCAAAGTAGTGGAATATATAGATTTAGATCCAGCACTTCCATTAAAATGCAGCTTTTATTCCAAGAACTCCACATTGTTTCTTAGTCTCAGCATGCTATGAATAGGATCCAGTGTGGTTGGAAACAAGCCGGGGGTGATGAATTTTTAATGGTTTTTTTGGAATAAAAATTCTGTTTTAATGGAAGTGCTGGACTGAAGTCTTTCTATAGCTTACGTTAGCCCATTGATCAGTGGACTTGACCAGTGGTCAGCCATGTTGATCGGGCTAAAGTCTGGCCTTAGGTGTAAGGCAAGGTCTTATATTGCTTTTTAAAGAATGTGGCATGAGAACCAAGGAACCAAGTGAGCTGTATAAAGAATGTTTGAAGAAGAAGATTCACTGCTACGTGGACACGATTGACTGCAAACACATTTTTATTGTACTGGGGTCCAGTGTGGGCAATTCTCCTATTTAATGGAATATTCTTTGTAAGCAAATTTCATACAGTATGAAGACTGACTTAAAGGAAGTTTGTTGTCTACTGACAGTGCTACATAATGCATGGGGAAAAAGCTGTAAACATGCTTGGGATGATCTCATGTTCCTCCCAACACCACCATCACAGGGTTCAGGAGCTCGCCCCTTCATGTACAATCTCCCAGACTCTCCATCCCGAATATTCCCATGCTTCTAACCCTCTCCCTTGAGTAACATTGTAGCATTCACTGAGGAGACCCCTAGAGAGGTCTTCAGATGAGAAGGGGAGGACATGGAGCATTCAAAATGGAGATCCCAAGGCACTGCACATGTAGGGTTTGCTTCCTAGGCATTTGTGATTGTGGTGTGCGGGGTATAAAAATACCTCCATTTATACGCAAATTTGTGTCTCCATTGGTCACTGAATATGCCGTATGTGGCTGTTGCAATGTATAGCCATACCTTAAAAGGGAATTGATCACATTGTATTTTCCATAAATGAGAAAACTAAAACTAAAATATTAATGTATTGTTCATTTTGTAATTGTATATTTTTACAATGTTGTTGTGTGGTCAGACTCCTTTACAGCACTCCAAAAATGACTTTTTAAGTTGATGTGGCAGAGCTTTTCCAGTCTGCCCTGCTAGATGTACAGAAGTCACTGTGCTGCGAGGGAGGGAAACTTAGCCATTTCATCTTTTATTGTCAATTGTGAATCCTGTGTCATCTGCCTCCAGCTTCATAATAGAAGTGTTACATCAAAAGTCATCTCTACGCAACTGTGAGTGGTCAAAAATAGGTCAATTTCTGAGGATATTGTAGATTCAGCCAAGGGTCTTAGACTTCTATACTATTTACTCTGTTTCTGAAATATATTGAATCTAAAATATACGGTTAAGCTGGCCAATTTCTCATAAAACCAATTCAATAAAATATTGCAACATACTATGCTGGCAAAACCCTTGACAGACTCACAATACAACCACTGGGTGGACATAAATGCATATAGGATAAGCATCTCTTTACAGAATATCACAAAATAATCTTGTATCTTGCAACACACATAACTGCACATGTCCATCCAAAAGAAAATGTAAGAAAGGACACATCTGTATAGAACCATGGTAACAGATATCCCTTACAAGAAAAGTCCCTTAGGTTAGGGTCTTAAAAAAAAAAAAAACTTTAAAGGTTTTTTTTTATTCCTGGGATGTAAAAGGGTTGTCTCATTACATGCACTTATCCCCTAATCTGTCATGTTACATCGTGGAGGATCAACTCCTTTAAGATACTGGTTACCTATCCTTAGGATAGGTTATCAATATCAGATTGATGGAGGTTTTGATGCCAGACACCAATCGGCTGATAGCAAAAGTTGCAACCAACAGACGTAGCACAGTATACAGAGCTGTGATTGACTCCATACACGGCGTAGTGGCCATGTCAGGTTACTGCAGCTCATTTCCCATTTACTACAAAACACAGACTCGTACTACAGATGTAGCAGAGTTAGGCCACATTCAGATCCCATTTTTTACATCGTTTAAAGGATGCAAAAAGCAGATGCAAAATGGATCAGTTTCTGTCTTTTTTTTTTTTTTTCAAAGACACAAAAATGTGAAAAAAATTTTTGGGGGGAGGGACAAAAAATAAGGACAAAAATGGACTTTCTGCAGTGGGATAAATTATTGTATTGAATTTTTTTTTTTTTTTTTTACATTAGCTTTAGTTGCCCTCTATGAAAAGATGTCGATTTAATCCACTGCAGAAAGTTAGGTTACCCCTGCTACATCTGTACTTCCAGTGGCTGAAGGTTTTGCCATCAGCTGATCAGTGGAGGTTCCGGGTGTCAGACCCCCCACCAATCTGATACGGATTACCTACCTAAGGCTAGGTCATCAATAGCCAAGTCCCAGAAAAACCCTTTAACTTGTAGAAAATACTAAGTTACATTTACTACCTTTGTCAATACTGTTGAGTGTGTTGGGGGAACAATTTTTGGGTGACCTAATAGTTCAGCGAGACATCCAAAACGTAACTGGTGAAGGTTCTCTTTAAGATAGCAAATGTCTGCCAAAAAAAGAGAAGAGCTGAAACAAGGTAACTCAAACCTTCTAAAAAGCCAACGGAGGAGCAGCATCCTCCGACAGCGATGTCCATGCCTGACCTCTACAATCTTTTTATCCAAAAGGGGAAATCATAACAGGGAGATAAATCACAACCTTTCATCAGCTTAACTTGCCTGATCCTTTGCCTTCTAGGGGAAGGAACTTGGATGAAAAATGCTCTGATATATGTCAGTATTTCACCCAGCGAGCATTATGATTAATGCAGCATTTTATGTTCAAAGAAGAAGGCATAGCCCTAGCGCTGCCGCCATCCACCGCTGTGCAGATGTATAATGATGATGTTAAGAGAATATAGACTCGGAATGGGGACACAGCACTATAAAATGATGTAAATTATCCCAGTGCTGCTAATAGGAACAGTGTGTAGAGGAAAGTCTTCCTAAGCTAATGTAATGATCCGGGATACTATACAAAAAAAAAAACAAAAAAACCCTGAGTAAATTGAGATTACAGATGACGTCACATTTACATAGCTCCAGATATAGAAATCTGCGGGGGAAAAAAACTGATAGCTATTTATAGTGCAGCCCAAGATGGGCACCGCGCCAGCCCCAAGTTACAAAAATATTGCCAGGTTGCTGCATTCAGCACTATTTTCAGATATACCTTCCTATATGCAATTATGCATTTTACTTGTCCGTACATGGATGACCATTTTCTAGCTTACGTCCTGAAATGAATTTTTTTCTCTCAAGTCGGTTTTATACCGTGAAAGTATTGGTTGGTGACTTGTAATTAAAACTATCATTGCCTATATAGTTAATAGTTCAGCTGTTTCAATCTGACAAAGACAAATGTCAGAAATTGCTTTAAAATGTCTTGTGATATGTAAAATACTATTAAAAAGGGACATCTGGGCGGTGGCCAGATCAGGAAGAGTCATACAGTTCTGGCTCGACTGGTATCAACTTGAGTGTTGTACATCACCAGCATCTGGCGTCAGATCCAGCGCATGCGCCGCAGCCATGCACAGTGTACCTCTGCACAAGTATATATGTTTCTAATATAATAGATTTATGAGGTTTTTTTTTTCTTTAGATTAAGAATACAGAGTCATGTTTAGAAACCTTGTCATAAGACATGGGGGTTTATTTGGGCAAATGCTTGCTGATAGATCACCCAATTGTAAATTACAAGGTTTTCTCCATATGCATAGAACATCCTCTGTTCTGAAAACATATTTGTGAGATATAACAGAGCCAGTTTGCTCTCTACAAACACCTCTAGCTCTTGTGTACTTGAGCCGTCTCTGTTTTATATGGACTGACAATCATGTAAATAGCTGCCATGTAAAGCCACATTTCTCCTAAAGTGCTGTGCCAAAACAGTACCTGGCTGTTTGCAGTTGCCCCTGCCACAAGCAGCTATCTGCCAGGGGTACAGGAGGTAGGATTTGGAGTGATCAGTTCATTCCCCTGGCAGCTAAATTTTGGGTGGTCTCTGATGACCGTAACTGACCAAAATGGTGTAATAAAATTTTGGGGGACAGGTTATACTGCCTACTTTAAAAACAGGCTGTACAGGGAGGAGAGCCCATTGTTCAGATTTCCCTGTCATGGTATATTGATATATCATCATAATGTACAAATTTAGTGAACCTGCCAATATCTGTTTACAATGGGAAATTGAAAAAAATCAATTTAACTATGCCAAACTCCTTAGAAGTCCATATATATATATATATATATATATATATATATATATATATATAAAATTTTATTTTTTTTTTTTTTATTTAAATCCCCCGCCCCCACCCTGGAGTCACCAGCACCTGTGCTGTTATGCAGAATATGCTAATAAGCATACTAGCACAGGTGGTGCAGACTTCACCAATGTTGTCGCCCTGGAGTGCTAGGTTTTGTTCTCCTCCGTCTTCTTTATGCATATAACACTGCTTGACTTTATCGCGTTAAATATAACAACCTGACAATAGCATATACAAGCAAAACAGGCGCAAATAAATATGTTGTAGATTGCTACAGTGTATAAGAGTCTATTGGAAATTATTTACACCATGGAATAGTTTAGGAAATATTACAGATGTTTATTATGAACAAAATAAAAATATAATGTATTTAAAATAGCACATTCAATGGAAAAAGTATAACTTGTAAACGGCAGGTCTCTGAAAACCCTTTAAGCAAACATATGCAAGGAACATGTCCATTGGATTTTGGAAATTCCACTGTGGCAAAAACTGCCAAAATGTTATGTTTTATTCTGGCAGATTTCCATAAGCAATCGATTAAAAACTCACAGCGCGGATCAGCTTGCTCTGCAGGTTTTTGCACAGCTTTTTTGGGATTTCTTTACATCTCATCCACTTTGCGGATTTAGCTGCTGGCAAGTCTGCAGTGGTGACTGATCCTCTGTGACTATGCCCCAGGTGGGCCAAGCCTTAAAGGGCTACTCCAGCAGTATACTACGGATGACTTATTCTTAGGAAAAAGGTAATCAATAGCAGATAGTGTAATAGCTGGAGAAGTTACACTCACTGTGGCTGCTGCAAACAGCTGATCGGTGGAAGTGGTGGAGTTGGACCTCTGCCGATCTACTACTGCTGCCACCATTAGTAGTATATTAAAGGGGTTGTCCAAGATTTATTGCACACTCAGGGGTAGCTGGGATGGGTGTAAAACAAAACAAAACAAAAAAAACCTTCATACCTATCCCCAGCACTCTATTGTACAGTCCTGGTCCCCTTTCCCTCCTGCAGCAGGACACAAAGAAGCCCTCAAAGATGCCCTCAGTAGTCACTGGTAAGGAATCAATGGTTGGTCTCAATGGTCATGTGAGCTTCTCGCTCCAGTCATGGGAGTTAAAGGGGACTGTGACGATGATGTGATCTTCTCCACTTCCACCACAGCAACTCCTGGTATCAAAGGAAAAGAAGACTGGGATGGTCATGTGAGCTTCTCCGCTTCCAGTTCAAGGAGTCCTGGCACAGGAGAAAAAGGGGACAGGGATGGTCATGTAAGCCTATCCACTTCTGGCCCGGCAAGTCCTGGCAGGGAAAGCAAAGGGGACCGGGACTGTACAAAGGAGCACCAGAGATAGAAGAGTATATGACTTTGCTTCTTTGTTTTACACCTTCCCAGCCGCCACTGAATCTGTATAATTCCTGGACCAGCCTTTTCATATAACCCTCTATAGAATCCTGTAGGATTGAAAAGCTACAGCTAACTCATGGCAAAGCTCTGCTATGGTGACACAGCTCTGCTATATGTACAAGTACATTGAGACTCCATAGACTAGTCAGGGCTGCTTGCAGAATAAAACAATATCAGGTACACAGTGTCGGGAGCACCACAGAGCAGAGTTTACACAGCCGCTTTTCTTAGCAAACGTGACCTTCTGTAATTTGCAAAATCCACATAATAAACATGTTGCCTGTGAGAGAATGAATGGTAGCCTTTTCTTCTGTCATGTCAAGGTAAAATCTCACAAGCTGCTATTTATATGTGCCATTACTAAACAATTACAGCTCTATGAATAGAAGCATGCCTTGGAGAAGAGATACAATATTGTCTGCAAACCAGCTACACCACACACAACAAAACCACAAAGGCAATGAAAAGGCATTGTGGTTTCTTAAATTCTCTACTAACTTTTGTTCTATTACCTTTGTGTTCAAGTCCTTTATATACTTTCCTTGTAAGCGGCAGCAATGAAAATACTGCATTGTCTAAAGTGCAGGTGTAAACAAAATGAATTTTTTGGCTGAATAGATGGTACCAGGCTAAACACTAAAGCGGCTCTGTCACATGTACATGTTGCGTCATAGCAGGGCCACGTTATTACAGGGACACATCAGCTCTATTACGTATGGATCAGTACATAAATATTATTCTGTCTGCTTTCTGTTCCATTCTCTGTGTATTAGCTGATGACATCAGCTGATCGGTAGAGGTGCTGGGTACCAGACCTCCACTAGTCTGATATTGATGACCTATCCTTTGGGTAGTTCATCAATGTTTTTAGCCCTTTAAGGCTTTGTAAAACAATTAAGGTCTTCTCAAAATTACAGTAGAGAATGCAGCAAAGCCGGAGGCACTGAACATAGCACTGAAGAAGAGGCAGATTAAGTAAGGATTAGTTAAAGATCTTATATTAAAGGGGCTTCCTGGGATTTTAATACTGATTCGTTATTTTAAGGATTAGCCATCAGAGGAGGTCCCACAAACCCCACTGACTGGCTGTTAGAATAGGCCTCTTCATCGTTTACCAGGCACAGTGCTGTACAGTTTGCAGTGGCTGTGCACGGTACTGCAGCTCCAACCCATGCAAGTAAATTGAGACAGAGCCTCCTGTAGCACCAGCCACTAGAGAATGTACAGCACCGTACCTGGTAATAGAGAAGCTGCAGTGCTCCGCTGAGCACCAAAACATCTTCACACAGTTGATAAGTGAGGACGGCAGGAGTTTGACCCTCACCCCTCACTTTCTACCACCAAATAATTTCATTATAACTTTTTTTTTTTATTCCTGCATTTATTTTATGTGTTGGTCACATCCCCATCTTTCCATACTGTTACATCTATTCAAGGACGACCACTATGACAACCAAACCTGAAGCAGATACAGAAGTGCTAGCAAAAATAAAAGTCCTATTCACATTTGCAATGAAATACCATATGCTGCAGCCTGCATCAGAATGGGATAAATGAGGTTTCCCTTGGATAAGTTTTTCCTTCCATCTTTCACAGAGGAAAATGCAAAAATAGCACACCAGGCTAGGTTCCTTGTCAAAATACAACATGCTAGCAGTTCAGGTGTTTTTGTCCTCTATGGAGGTAAGAACAGATGAACGATATCATCCCAACGTGGTAAAATACATATAGAAAGCCTGGACTAGCTGTAAAGCTGTGCTGTGATGGATCCTTGTTAGTAACCACATGCTCAGGGATGTATATAGCTTTTCAGCTGCCTGAAGCGAAAAGTAAATTTTTAAAACACAGAGGCCTCTCCTCAACAGAAGATTCCCCCTGCATGTGATATCATCATGGGTGGGCAATGCTAATGAAAGGGTTAATGGGATCATCTCTAGTGGTCAATGGCAGTGAATGTCTTAAAGGGGTTTTCAGGGCTAAAAACATTGAGGACCTATCCTAAGGGTAGGTCCTTAATAGCAGATTGGCAGGTGTCTGACACCCAACACCCCTTTTGTTTATTTGTTCTCAGCAGCGGATACACAGAGAAGGGCGCAGGAAGCAGACAGCTCTGTTCCCTGTGTAGTGGCCAGACTTGGTACTGCAGATCAGCTAAGCTGCAGTGACTCAGTTCCGCCACTACACAGAGAACAGTGTTGTCTGCTTTTTGCTTTATTCTGTGTCTATCAGCTTCTGAAAACAGATAATTTATGAGCTTTCCTAAAGACATTTCCTGGACAACCCTTTTAAAGGGGTTTTCTGGGCTAAAAATATTAATGACCTATATCTATACCTATGACTGGTGGGGTCTGCCACCTGCCACCTCCTCAATTAGCTGTTTTCTGCAGCTGATACACACAGAGTAGGAAGCAGACAGCACTGTTCTCTATGTAGCGACAGAACTGAGTCACTGCAGCTTAGTTAATCTGCAGTACCAAGTCTGGCCACTACGCAGAGTACAGTGCTGTCTGCTTCCTGCTTCATTCTCTGTGCATCATCTGCTAATCAAAATGAGTGTCGGGTGTCAAGCCCTCACCAATCTGGTATTAAGGACCTATCTTTAGAATAGATCATTAATAATTTTTAGCCCAGAGAACCCATTTAAAGGGGTTGTCCAGGAAATGTCTTTAAGAAAGCTCATAAAATATCTGATCTAACAGGTGGCCCCTGAATGAATCAGTAGGTAGGGGCCACTTCCAACACTTGCAGTATACACTGCACAGAACTGGAAGTATATGGCTCTGTGCCCTGTATAGTGGGCGGACTCAGTCCAGCTCACATTGACTTACATGTCCAGAAAATATAGACCCTAGAACCCAAACACATACAAACAAGATATAGCACTGCCCTCTTGGTTCAAGCTATGAACAGATACCGTCACATGACCTTGTCCGTACAGGTCCTCTCGGCAGATGATGCACACATTTGTTTCTTTAAGCGTCACTGCACATTATGCAGTTTTAGCAGCATTTTTTAACAGAACAGTGATGGGCAGTTGCCCCACTGCTGCCAGTAAGGAAGCCACAGGGAAAGCAAGTAGGATATTTGGCTGCATTACTAGAAGTAACACCAATAAAATACAGTACAGAGCTCTAGTGAGTTTATTTCTGGAATACTGTGTTCGGTTCTGGAAACGTCACCCACATCAAAAACATAAGTGAAATAGAATGAATCCAAAGGCAAGCTACAAAAATTGATAGAAGGTTTAAAGCATAAAATGTATTAGGAAAGACTTACAAAACTTGGGTTTACGTGCTAAAAGTTTTGATGACCTATTCTACCAGATTGTGGGGGTCTGACATTCTGACATCCAACACCTCCACCAGTCAGCTGATGCACAGAGAATGAGGGAGGAAGCAGACAGTTCTGTGCTCAGTTAAAGGGTATCTGTCAGGACAATTTGGGACACTAAACCACCCACACGCCCATATGGTCCTGAGGTTTAGTGTTCCATAAAGCCCTGTTATAACGCAATCCATGGCCGCATTAAAAATAAAAAAGCTTTATACGCCCCCTGCCGCTGTACTCCCCACGCCTGCGCAGTTCTTCAATGAAGCCAAAGGAGTACACCTCAGCATCAGTGCGCATGCCTCGCAATTACGTAGTGAAGCCGGGGTGTCCATCTTTGGCTTCACTGAAGAACAGCACAGGCGCCGGGAGGCATGCCAACGAAGAAACTCATGAATAAGCCGGACTGTTCTCGGTGGAACAGCGTTGATCGGACCCTTCTCTAGGTAAGTATAAAGGTTTTTTTTATTTTTAATGTGCCTGCGGATTGCATTACAACAGGGCGATTTGGGACACTAAACCCCAGGTCTATAAGGACCTGTGGGTGGTTTAGTGTCCCAAATTACCCTGACAGATTCCCTTTAAGTGGCTTGACCAAGTACTCCTAACACAAACTATTACTCCCCCCTCCCACATGCAGAAAAAAATTGTCAAATAATATTATGTGACTATAGGAGTAGTAAATGCATGAAACAAACTTCCATCAGATGTGGTTGAAAAAAATTTCACAGTAAGTTTAAAATTAGGTATACATATATCTATCCTAAGATAAAAACTAAAAAGGAACTACAACAAGGGCAGACCAGATACCATGCTGTCTTTTTCTGACATCAGTATTTAATGTGTGTAATTGTGTACAGGAGTGCAGACCTGAAGGCTAAATTGTTACCCCCTGAATCCCTCCTAGAGTGACGGCAAAGTTAAGACAGTCCATCCTGCCTCACAGACAGCGTAGATCTGCACACAGTGCTCCATAACGTACCAGCTCATTTAACCAAAAGGGTAGGAAAGAGTACACCCAGGGGTACACTCACCAGGTGAGGATGTGCTAACCTCAGGCAATACTGTACACTGTTCAAAAATTTATAATCCATGGCTGCAAAACCAACCTACAGAATAGAATCCAATTCAAGTCTGCCTGAAGACTGTAGAAGAACAACCAAAGGGACCAATGGACAGTTCACGGGGTGCATTAAACAAGATCTAGTTTACTTTTTGAGCAGTACATTTTGGATGGATTGGCCCTCTGATCTCTCTCACAGCAAAGTCTATGCATAAATTCTGCAAAGAATAAATTGCTCAAAAAAATCAAATCACCCGCTGAATAGGAGCTGGGTTATTAACCAAGAAAATAACCAAAACTAAATGTCAACCCAGATAACCAACAAGATTTTGGTTATTTTGGTTCAGTTTTAACATCAATCGCAAGGTTCTACCTACAGCTTCATTCTGGAACTTCTATTATACTCTGGGTCACGTCACGTGAGCGCTGACATCCAATCCCAGTCAGGAGGCTGGAAGTGGCCCAAAGAGGACAGGAAGTCACACCAGAGCCCAGGGGAAGTGAATAACACAGATTTTTATGTTTGCTCACTGGGCCCCTGCTTATTATAGTCTGGGGTTATTATAACAGTAGTTCCGGTTTGGATGCATTCTGTCCAAGCAAAACCACCGAGTAAACGTCACAACACGTGCTCACCCTCCTGCAGACTCCTGTGCCCCACAACAGTAACTAACTGTATCGACTGATGCCTATTCAGTTGACTACTAGATTGGATTATAATGGGGACTTGCCCTTGGGCTCCAGGTTACAATGCATTTTGCCCTTATTATAAACCACCTCCCTGGGGGCGTGGCCGATAAAAATAGACGAGGCCTAAATCATTCATTAACCGCACTCTATGCAAAATTCCCAATTAATCGTGATTACAGGCCAGCCCCACCTCTGAACCTCCTCTTGTAACAAACTGCTCTGCGTTTCCCCCGGCCCTTTGCTTTTTTCTCTGATAAGCCATGGCACATAGAGATCAATTCACTTATACCATGTACTTCCTGTATATGAACTGTTCACTTTTTCTCTGGCTAACACATTTAAACCGTCAGCCTTTTTGGGAAGGAGGTGGAATCGGTTTATGGAAAAAGTCGGTGCTTTGGCCTACCAAATCCATAGCCCCGATTAAGGCTCAACGTTGTGGAAACGCAGCTTTTTTTTGTTGCAGATTTTGCTGCGTTTGTTTGAGCCAAAGCCGGGAGTGGATTGAGCAGAAGGTAGAAGTATAAGAGCTTCCTATATATCTCCCATTCCTAATGTAGCCATTCTTGGCTTTGGCTTATAAAAATACAGCAAAATCTGCGACAAAAAAAGCTGCACTTCCGCAACATGGGGCCTCAGCCTAAAAAAGACAAGCACTGATGTCTACAGATATTATTTCAACACTATTATGTAAGCAGATCTATTGTGTAGTACAAAGAAAGGACACTTTGGTAAACAGACAACATGCAGAACAGCTCCAATTTGCTTCTGGGATATTAATCCCCTTTAGCAAGTAGGGGTGAAGTGATCTATCTCTGTGACAGTGCAGATATCCGTTACAGAGCGAGGCTGCAGATCTATCTGTGGGTGAAGAGCATTGGAGAGGAACGGAAAGAGCCTGAAGATGTAATTAACTCACCTCATAATTAATATTAGCAAAAGGTAAGCATATGGCCAACTCCAGGGGAAGACTCGGCATAGGATGAAGCAGAGCTACACGGCAGGGTAAGAGAGAGCATGTCAAAGAGAACCACGGTGAGGCAAAAAAAAGAAGCAAAATAGTGTCAAGAAAAATGACCAAGAATAAAGGAAGAAAAAGAAGTCAGACAAAAACATGGAGGTCATGAAATACCACGTCTATACTGTAATGCTTCCTTTTACATGACCTTTTTGCTGCTTATTTGTCACCTCTAGTGGATCTACTAATGCAATTATATAACCATTTCTAATTAATTTTCTAGGAAAGGGATATGCAAATAAGCTTTGCCTGATGGGAGGGGGGGGGGAAACTTGTTATAGCGCCACCTTTCGGAAGGTAACTCCCTATAGATCCGGGGTCGGCAATCTTTTTTGTATGGTGTGCAAATTTAAAAAAAGAACAAGCGTTCGAGTCGGAGACTCAGTCCCAGTTTGAAAGCCCACTTTAGTGTGTTGCCATATTATACTTTTGCACTTGCTTCAAGGTATAAAAACAATTGCTGCCCTCTGACTAGGCTAGCTCATGCCCAGACGTTAGAGTGTCATACCGCATGCTTCCCCTTTAATACCCCCTCCACTGGGGCAACACAGACGAGAGAGCCCTGTGACAAGTACGTATGCCTGAAGTGCTGAACCTGGCACAGGTGATGGAGAAGGAGGTTGTTAATCCCTCCTATATATCAATAACTGGTTTTCTAAGAAACCTATTGACATTGCCCGGGAGTAAAGCCAAACCAGAACATCTCTTCCGAAAGGAAGAGAGACCCATGCACAGACCGCTGTGATTCTGATCAATGTCACTAGGTTTCTTAGAAATCCAGACGTTGCCCTATAAGGAGCTACCTTCCAAAACTCGCTGAAGCAAGATTGGTTGTTTCTATCAAGGAGAACTTGCTTGCATATTTCTTTACCAAAATTCCTAGTAGAGCATGCATGATCTGTGAGACTACAAACCATAAGGTGACCCGCAAAGGCGACATCTCCCTAAAGAGACATAGTACCCTTTTTAATTAATTTCTAATCTAATTAAAATGTGTAAACGGTTTTGGGGTGATTTTCGCTCAGTTTGCAATCTGAGATTGGAGTGGATGAGTGGAAATATATTAACGTTTTGCAGTCATGACTATGTCATTCATGAGTTAGTTCAGGGTGAACATAACACCGTTACAGAACCTTGACAGTTCCAGTCTGTTACCAGAACCCAGCCCAGCAGATCAATAGGTTAGGGTCACCTGAATCAAACAGAGCTTTCCTCTTATGAATCGCTGCCTTTGTTGCCAAGATATTGCCATTTTTGCCAACATGCAAATTTACTCTTTGGAGAAACCAGGGCGTGGCTACTTACCTGTTTGGAGCAACAGCAATGCTCTTGTTGCTCCAAAGATCTCATTTGCACATTGCCAAAAAGAGAAATATCTCAGCAACGGAGGAAGTGATAGGGGAAAACACCCTTTCATTTAGGTGACTTTGTATCTGTAAGGCTGGGTTGATATGCTGGGTTCAGGTGACAACCTTCAGCGTGAGAAGCGTTTCACGTCAGCGCTAGTCTGAAGAAACTCAGGCTGAGTTCACATCAGAGTCCTGCAAGTATGATTTTTTTCAGACAAAACAATGGATACCTGTGAGACCCCATTACAATCAATGGGGTCGGTTGGTCATTGTTGGTGTCCGTTGTTTTAGCGGGCCACGTGTGTTGTTCAGGTCCTCTGAAGGACCAGGACAATGGACACAGGGGCGCAGATATGAACCTAGCGTAAAAATTAAAAGCTTACAAATATTTACACTACCAATGCCGAAAAATGCCAAGAGACTCAAAAATATTGGTTAAGCCCAAAAAATATCAGCCTCCCACATGTGACTGACACTTAGGGGGCGTTCACACTACCGTCAGTAGTGTCTGCTGCTATTGTCCATTACAAGATTTTAACATCGGACACTAGCTGAACCATCAGAAATCCGTTAAAATTTCCATTCATTTCAATTGGTCTTTATATTGTGTCCGTTAGTGTCCGTTTACACCAAATCCGTCAGAAGTCCGTTATTTTTTCGCAGACAAAAAATCCTACATGCAGGACTTTTTGTCCGTTTGAAAAAAACGGATTCTTGACGGACAGCAAGTGTCCGTTATTTTTTTAACATTGAAGTCTATGGGTAACGGACTTATAACGGACAGTAACTGATAGCCATCAGTTATTGTCCGTTATTTTATGTCTGTTTTTATTCCTGCGCATGCTCAGAAAGCAGAAAAAAAAAAAACGGACAGTGTTAAAAAACGGACACTAACTGATGCTAATGTGTCCGTTTTTTTTTAACTAATCCATTAATTGGATCAGTTAAAAAAACAGACATATTAACATCAGTTAGTGTCCGTTAATGTCTGTTATGATAGGTGTCCGTTTTTTTTTGTTTTTCTTTTTTTAACGGACACTATCAGAACAGACATCAACAGTAGTGTGAACCCTGCCTTAATGTTAAAAAAAAAAAAAAAAACACATCCAGAAATCTTTTCATCAGCTCTTCATAACACACTCAAAAACAGTCTGCACTCATTTCTCTGTCTACAATGGAGCCAAAAAGCATTTTCCTGATTCAGGAAACAAGATCTAAAAGGGACATGGGAGTTACAAAGAGAAGTAAATTACAGCAGTTTGGGGGAAATTGAATTTGAGAAGATTTTCTGCTTTTAAAGGAATAAAGCGAGACATCAAATGCATATTTGTAAGATATACTTACTTCCAGAAGCAGCATATATTTCCTCACAATCCATGTTTAAAGGAAAAACCATCAATATGAAAAAAAAACAACAGGGTAAAGTGATAAAATTGAGGTTCTGTTTGTCGTCTCGGCGGCAGACAGGCCGCCTTATCTCGGAACGTGCACTTTTATTTAAATGACATTTTATCCAGTGCGTAAAATAACAGAACGGAGTATAACACGGCTGGTGGAGAGGCAGCGTCACCTTCTCCGGGGCCACTTTAAAGGATAACAATTGTCAATGTTTTCTGTTAGTGTAATTGCTCACAAAACGCATGCAACGGGAGAAAAATGGGTTCAACCCCCTTTTCTGACATAGCTGCCTGCGACTTCATGAAAATGAATTGCTTGGAGCCGAACAGAAGTTCATTTGCATAAGGAGAAACCACAGAACTGTCCAGGCTACGGCAATTTTCTCATAATTTATACATGTGGAGTACAGTACTATATCGAACGGATGAATTGTGCCAAGCTGCGGGGTATACAGAAACTACAGAGAGGGAGAGCTCTACGTGTTCCTAGGAGCTAACAATCTACGGGTTTATAATGCGCTGGAGCTGTCTCTATCCCCCCGCTGTAGAAACACTGAGCTGCAGGCATGAGAACACAATATCATGTGCTTATACGCATGGCTGGGGATAGCTCATCCATTCATCTCTATGATTGTGTGAAATGCGCAGATCAATAGATTTACCTGTTGGGGAATGGAGTGCTTCGCTGAAAATTAGTTTACTAAACGCGGCATTTTTTATGCTGAAGCGTTTTGTTGAGCAGGGAGGCTGTAGCGGTGTGCTCAGTATAAGACATTACGATATGACGGGTAGACATCCTGAAACGTTTCGGTAGTTTGCATATGTCTTTGCATTCTTCATCCACAAAGTAAATAAGACAAAGAAGAAGAAAACACAGGCATCAAATATTCACGTACATTGACTCCTCCAGGAGATATACAGATTCTGTTCTCTGGATAAATCCACACTCAAGGCGTTCTATATGGTTATATTAAAAGGGGATTTTATTATTGATGATATATCCTTAGGATAGGCCATCAATATTACATTAGAAAGGGGTCAGACTCTTGAGACCTCTGCTATTTACTGTGCTCTATAAACTCAGCACGGCCTCTACTATACACGCATGGTTTGTTGTATAAGTGTATGGAGCACTGTAAACAATGAAGAGGCGGCCACTTCAAATAGCTGATCTGCAACGGTGCCGAGAGCCGGGTCCCCTAGCACTAATTGTCTATTTTGGGTATTCCCTGGAACAAGCCATATACAATGTTGTAACACTTTGACCATGACCTGTAGAAAATTACCATAATGGTCTGTTCATATGTTGGAAAGTGAAGAGGAATTCGACGTGGTATTCTGCCTCAGATTTCTCCCCACTTACCAGACTTGGGCTTTCCGCTGCAGGTTTACCCCCGATCAGCTCCAGACATAATGGAGATTAGCAGCTTGCTTGGCTAAATCAACTACGAAATCCGCAAGATGACGCTTATTTTTCTTCGTCTCAGATTCCGAAACGGAATTTGGAGCAGATTATGAGGTGGAATCGTGTATCTAGGGGGAGGAAGATTCAGCTATGATGAGTGTTTTGTAAAATGGCTTTGGGTCTCCCAATTACAGGGCTGTGGAGTCGGGGTCGGAGTCGTGGAGTTGGAGTCGGTGCCTATTTTGGTGGAGTCGGAGTCGGTATAAAATGGACCGACTCTGACTCCCAAAATATATAATAAATTGGTACAGTTAGTAGTACAATGCAGTATGTGCTGAATATATTTTCATAAGAATTTGGGAAAATGATGAAATGTTGAAAATGATGAAATGTCCTGTAAAGGTCTGTTCTATTCCTCATATAATGATGGGACTGAGTTCTGAGTGAACCTATAAGGTTTAGCACCATTATCTGGAGTAAGCAAAAGATACAAGTGTTGTGATTGTGAGGACTGAAAAGCTTGACTTTATCTGTAATTGTGCTGGAGACCCACCCACAGCCCGAGGACACAGAGTGACTGCTTGTCAGGGCTGTGGAGTCGGAGTCGGTGCCTATTTTGGTGGAGTCGGAGTCGGAGTCAGGGGAAATTGAGGAGTCGGAGTCGGAGTCGGGGCTTTGGCGTACCGACTCCACAGCCCTGCCCAATTACCTACCTGTATGCAAGAGAGGTACAAATGGTCATATTACAGTCCAAAATGAAGTGGGTGCGCCTCTACATTTCATCAATTTGCACAATTTAGGTGAACCGAGGCAAGCATAGACATGGGACAAGACAGTGTTGACATAGAAGCGGCAGTAAATCATTGGAGGTAATTAATCCTTTTTTTTTTGTAACCCATTTTGAGCTTCGTTGCTTTTTTTTTTGGAGCTACAGCCAAGAGTGGAATTGGACATATAATCCGCTGGTACCGCACACTAGAGGCTGTGGTGGTGGTGGTGCTAGTTGAAGGGTTCTCCAACCCGTTTCATAGTATTTCCAAATCACTGCACACACCATAAGGTTTTTTTTTTTTAGTGAAAAAAAAGTGTAACATTTATTTTCACACAGTGAAAATAACGCCATAAGCAACTCCTCTGTTACACTTTTTTCATTAAGAGTGGAATTAGAAGCCTGGAGAAGTATAAGTGCTTACTTTTGAAGCCACTCTTGAGTTTCGGTCAAAAGAACATAGAAAGAAAAAAAAAAACACAGCTTTTCCACAATGTGTGGCCTCCGTGTTAAGCGGATTTCCCATAGGCAACATTTTTTTCACAAAATAGCTTAAAATCGGTTAAAAAAAAAAAAAAAATTAAAAAGGAATAAATGACCTCAATGATCCAAAGCCATTCCATGCTGACACTGCCCTGCCCCCTGCTGGCCTACTTGATGCTCCCTCTCAGGACACAAGAAACGTGGCTCGTCCAATGGCTGGCTGCGGCAGGTCATCTCTGTGTTCAGAGACTGAGTGGCATTTCCTGCAGGTGGAGATGGACCGGGAAGTAGAGACCAGCGGCATCAGAACCGGAGCTCTAGGAATCTGTTGCTTCTTTTATGTTTCTTTAACCCATTCTGAGCGGTTTGTAAAAATATTTTACTTGCTGGAAAACCTCTTTCATACAATGGTGCTATTAATAAGTCAAAAACTATAAAAGGGGGAGAAATGTTACTCCCGGAGCACCATAGGAACCTGTCTCTTCCCCCACTGCAGTCCTACAGATTGATACACAGCGCCCCATAGTATTATAACCGTGCACCCTGAGACACATCTCTACAAGACTCGATATCTGGAAACACACTTTGACAGAGGGCAAAAGAACAATTAAGAGCACTGTGTGTGAATTTCTACTTACAGCTATAGCTCTATAAACCCGCTGAGCCCCTTTAACGGGATGTGGGATGTATATTTTATAAAGTTGGTTATAGCCATATGTTATCTCTGGGTAATGATACAACCTCCCACTCCGAACTATTTCCCAAACACAGCAACCATGCAAATCCACTGCATCATCCTAGGTAGATTTTTTTTTTTCTCCACCCAACCGTCCAAATCTGTCAGAACTGTCTTCCCTGCGCGCCGTCTCAGGCTATCTGTAACATCGTGCAAAAGGTTAGAAAACGCCGCAGACAGATGTACCCTTCTGTCTGGCAATTTATCAAAGTTGTCATCGGGTAAAAATAAAAAGCTGCCACATGGTTGCTTGCAGCAGATGCAGCCGCGTTCCTACTGAATCTGCACGTGGAAACAATGTGTTATCTGGGGTTTTGGTGTAAGTCCTTCCCTTGTATATAAGATCATCACTGTACAAACTACTTTTCTTTGATTTTCGCGACAAATAAGTGAGGCAAACATAAAAACGTTCTCGTACAAGACACATTGAAAGGTTTGATTTTTAGTTAACCGATCAGCTGATTCCCATCCATAGGGGCAGCATGAAAAATCGACTTGCGCCCTCATTAAAAGGAACCACGCCGACTGCGATCTCTCTCCATTTGCGTATATGTAGAGTCCCGTCAATTAAATGGAGTCTGGCGGCATAAAAAAAAAACAGAGGGGAACCGCCCAGAGGACACTTCTCACTGTGACCAGCTCTTTTTATAACATATGTCACAGCAGTTCAAAGTGAAGCGTAGTTCTTTGTATTGACGGAGTCTGATTTCATGCTGCCTGCGGGGTAATGCAGCATAAAACCAACGACAAGTTCCCTTTAATATATCTATAGCATATTCTATAGACATGCTGGTTCTGGATTCAGGTCTACATTTGCATTCTTTGTACTTGCATAGGACCTGAGACTCACATCCTCTTACTACAGTATATGAAAAATATATACAAAATATGTTAAAGAGGACCCTATACATAACATTCCCACATGTACCCATTGTTCTCTACTCCATAAATATCCAGTCTGAATTAATAAAACATTTTGTTACGCTGCCTCTTACTGCTATGGGACTTTGGAAATATAGTCCTGAATTTGTTTTTGATATTCATTAAAGGCTTACACAGGATGAAAGAGAAGAAATCCACAGCATAGCAACAACAATGGCAGCAGTCTATGCGGATTTAGTTCTGCAATGTGTCGTTGGGGTATACTACATATAGTTGCACTGCACAGTAGTCGACTTCTCACTGACAATCCACAGCTGAAGTATTCTTGCATTTTTTGCAAAGTTACAAAACTACTTTATTGACGTCACATTATATACACCAAGTTAGTCACATATTAAAATACATTACAAATAACTTTAGCTAGAGGAGGGAGATCACAGCCTGAGAAACCGATAGATGGAATAGATAGCAGGGGACAGTAAGTGCCCAGAAGATCAGTGGAGTAATATGATCAGGCCACAAATGAAGTTAATTAGTCCAAGAGGAAGCGCCGCACATCCCAAGAGCAAGCGCCGCACATCCCAAGAGGAAGCGCCACATATCCCAAGAGCTGTATATCACAAGAGGAAGCGCCGCACATCCCAAGACGAAGCGCAGCACATCCCAAGAGCAAGCGCCGCACATCCCAAGAGGAAGCGCCACATATCCCAAGAGCTGTATATCACAAGAGGAAGCGCCGCACATCCCAAGAGGAAGTGCTACACATCCCAAGAGCTGTATATCACAAGAGGAAGCGCCGCACATCCCAAGAGGAAGCGCCGCACATCCCAAGAGGAAGCGCCGCACATCAAAAGAGCTGTATATCACAAGAGGAAGCGCCGCACATCACAAGAGCTGAATATCACAAGAGGAAGTGCCGCACATCCCAAGAGGAAGCGCCGCACATCCCAAGAGGAAGCGCCGCACATCCCAAGAGGAAGCGCCGCACATCACAAGAGCTGTATATCACAAGAGGAAGCGCCGCACATCACAAGAGCTGTATATCACAAGAGGAAGCGCCGCACATCCCAAGAGGAAGCGCCGCACATCCCAAGAGGAAGCGCCACACATCCCAAGAGGAAGCGCCGCACATCACAAGAGCTGTATATCACAAGAGGAAGCGCTGCACATCACAAGAGCTGTATATCACAAGAGGAAGTGCCGCACATCCCAAGAGGAAGCGCTGCACATCACAAGAGGAAGCACCGCACATCCCAAGAGGAAGTGCTACACATCACAAGAGCTGTATATCACAAGAGGAAGCGCCGCACATCCCAAGAGGAAGCGCCGCACATCCCAAGAGCTGTATATCACAAGAGGAAGCGCCGCACATCCCAAGAGGAAGCGCCGCACATCACAAGAGCTGTATATCACAAGAAGAAGCGCCGCATATCCCAAGAGGAAGCGCCGCACATCTCAAGAGGAAGCGCTGCACGTCACAAGAGCTGTATATTACAAGAGGAAGCGCCGCACATCTCAAGAGGAAGCACCGCACATCCCAAGAGGAAGTGCTACACATCACAAGAGCTGTATATCACAAGAGGAAGCGCCGCACATCCCAAGAGGAAGCGCCGCACATCTCAAGAGCTGTATATCACAAGAGGAAGCGCCGCACATCCCAAGAGGAAGCGCCGCACATCACAAGAGCTGTATATCACAAGAAGAAGCGCCGCACATCCCAAGAGGAAGCGCCGCACATCTCAAGAGGAAGCGCTGCACGTCACAAGAGCTGTATATTACAAGAGGAAGCGCCGCACATCTCAAGAGGAAGCGCTGCACATCACAAGAGCTGTATATCACAAGAGGAAGCGCCGCACATCACAAGCGCTGTATATCACAAGAGGAAGTGCCGCACATCCCAAGAGGAAGCGCCGCACATCCCAAGAGGAAGCGCCGCACATCACAAGAGCTGTATATCACAAGAGGAAGCGCCGCACATCACAAGAGCTGTATATCACAAGAGGAAGCGCCGCACATCCCAAGAGGAAGCGCCGCACATCCCAAGAGGAAGCGCCACACATCCCAAGAGGAAGCGCCGCACATCACAAGAGCTGTATATCACAAGAGGAAGCGCTGCACATCACAAGAGCTGTATATCACAAGAGGAAGTGCCGCACATCCCAAGAGGAAGCGCCGCACATCCCAAGAGGAAGCGCCGCACATCCCAAGAGCTGTATATCACAAGAGGAAGCGCCGCACATCCCAAGAGGAAGTGCTACACATCACAAGAGCTGTATATCACAAGAGGAAGCGCCGCACATCCCAAGAGGAAGCGCCGCACATCCCAAGAGGAAGCGCCGCACATCCCAAGAGCTGTATATCACAAGAGGAAGCGCCGCACATCCCAAGAGCTGTATATCACAAGAGGAAGCGCTGCACATCACAAGAGCTGTATATCACAAGAGGAAGTGCCGCACATCCCAAGAGGAAGCGCCGCACATCCCAAGAGGAAGTGCTACACATCACAAGAGCTGTATATCACAAGAGGAAGCGCCGCACATCCCAAGAAGAAGCCCCCACACATCCCAAGAGGAAGCGTCGCACATCCCAAGAGCTGTATATCACAAGAAGAAGCGCCGCACATCCCAAGAGGAAGCGCCGCACATCCCAAGAGGAAGCGCCGCACATCTCAAGAGGAAGCACTGCACATCACAAGAGCTGTATATCACAAGAGGAAGCGCCGCACATCTCAAGAGGAAGCGCTGCACATCACAAGAGCTGTATATCACAAGAGGAAGCGCTGCACATCACAAGAGCTGTATATCACAAGAGGAAGTGCCGCACATCCCAAGAGGAAGCGCTGCACATCACAAGAGGAAGTGCTACACATCACAAGAGCTGTATATCACAAAAGGAAGCGCCGCACATCACAAGAGCTGTATATCACAAGAGGAAGCGCTGCACATCACAAGAGGAAGCGCCGCACATCACAAGAGGAAGCGCCGCACATCTCAAGAGGAAGCGCTGCACATCACAAGAGCTGTATATCACAAGAGGAAGCGCCGCACATCACAAGAGCTGTATATCACAAGAGGAAGTGCCGCACATCCCAAGAGGAAGCGCAGCACATCCCAAGAGGAAGCGCCGCACATCCCAAGAGCCGTATATCACAAGAGGAAGCGCCGCACATCCCAAGAGGAAGCGCAGCACATCACAAGAGCCGTATATCACAAGAGGAAGCGCCGCACATCCCAAGAGGAAGCGCCGCACATCTCAAGAGGAAGCGCCGCACATCTCAAGAGGAAGCGCTGCACATCCCAAGAGCTGTATATCACAAGAGGAAGCGCCGCACATCCCAAGAGCTGTATATCACAAGAGGAAGCGCTGCACATCACAAGAGCTGTATATCACAAGAGGAAGCGCTGCACATCACAAGAGCTGTATATCACAAGTGGAAGTGCCGCACATCCCAAGAGGAAGCGCTGCACATCACAAGAGGAAGCGCCGCACATCCCAAGAGGAAGCGCCGCACATCCCAAGAGGAAGCGCCGCACATCCCAAGAGCTGTATATCACAAGAGGAAGCGCCGCACATCACAAGAGCTGTATATCACAAGAAGAAGCGCCGCACATCCCAAGAGGAAGCTCTGCACATCTCAAGAGGAAGCGCCGCACATCCCAAGAGCTGTATATCACAAGAGGAAGCGCCGCACATCACAAGAGCTGTATATCACAAGAAGAAGCGCCGCACATCCCAAGAGGAAGCTCTGCACATCTCAAGAGGAAGCGCTGCACATCCCAAGAGCTGTATATCACAAGAGGAAGCGCCGCACATCTCAAGAGGAAGCGCTGCACATCACAAGAGCTGTATATCACAAGAGGAAGCGCTGCACATCACAAGAGCTGTATATCACAAGAGGAAGTGCCGCACATCCCAAGAGGAAGCGCTGCACATCACAAGAGAAAGCGCCGCACATCCCAAGAGGAAGTGCTACACATCACAAGAGCTGTATATCACAAGAGGAAGCGCCGCACATCACAAGAGCTGTATATCGCAAGAAGAAGCGCCGCACATCCCAAGAGGAAGTGCCGCACATCACAAGAGGAAGCGCCGCACATCTCAAGAGGAAGCGCTGCACATCACAAGAGCTGTATATCACAAGAGGAAGCGCCGCACATCTCAAGAGGAAGCGCCGCACATCCCAAGAGGAAGCGCTGCACATCAGAAGAGCTGTATATCACAAGAGGAAGCGCCGCACATCTCAAGAGGAAGCGCTGCACATCACAAGAGCTGTATATCACAAGAGGAAGCGCCGCACATCTCAAGAGGAATCGCTGCACATCACAAGAGCTGTATATCACAAGAGGAAGCGCTGCACATCACAAGAGGAAGCGCCGCACATCCCAAGAGCTGTATATCACAAGAGGAAGCGCTGCACATCACAAGAGCTGTATATCACAAGAGGAAACACTGTATATCACAAGAAGTACTGTATATCACACAAGAGGATATATAGAAGACAACAAAAACAATTAAAAAAAAGTCATTGGAAAAACATTTTTCCAAAAACTTTTCATTGATTTTGTTGTGCTCTGTGATGAGATATCACGCTGCAGCAGTTTAACCAATTGCAGAAGTTCGGGATAACTCTGCTTCATCTGTATATAAGTAAACTTTTTCCTTTAGATAGCATACGTTTTTCTATAAATACTTTAAATTACGTCGCAGACTTGATTTCTAAAGTTTTTCCAGGATCACAATACTGATGGACTATTCTTAGGATAGGATCAGATGAGCAAGAATCCAACATTTGGCAGCTCCACCAATCTGCTTTTTGCGAAGACTTTAGCGTTTGGGCAAATACTGCGGCCTCTTCATTGTTTACACTGATCCATCTACCCACTTACTAGTGATAGTGTACTGTGACTTCAGTCCATTCACTCCAGCAGTATCCTAACAATAAGATCACAGAAAACCCTTACAAAACATAAGCAGCTTCACAATAGAAATAAAGGTTAATAATCAGGTTTTCTAAACTATTAAAAAAATAAATACGGTGCACGATAACATTTACCATAAGCAATAAAGACATGAACGAGATGATAACAATGGCCATTGATGATAATACGGGTACTACTTATTCTCATTGGATTAAGCACCCCAACCCAAAAAAAACTAACTACAACGCTTGATTATTGATTATTAGAGGTAATGATGTAAAAGCTCTTGAACTCGAATGAATCCCACTTCAGATTTAGCCTCATACAATACCAAGCTACAAACTGAGTGATAAAATCAGAAGTCCATGATTCTCTCACATAAGAGTAGTAATGATATTCTAAGAGGAGTATAACAATATATTGCATCTTTTATTGTCACTAATATAGTAATCCTATGCAAGGAATTAATATCTGGTACCAGGATCTACTTTTGGGGCTACCATGTTGATATATAAATGGCTACATCGTCATTACATTCTATTATCCCTACATCTGAGGTTTTGGCTATCATAGAATTTTCCTTTTCCTAATAATGAATAATATAGACAACACTATGGAGAACAAATCTACAGATTTCTTATTAAGAATTCAGAAATAAAATAGAATTCCATTTTTCCAAGTGGGGTTCTGAACCTCCGTTCTGTGTTATATGGAGCATGTCATATTCAGCTCCTTGAAATCAATGGGAGAACGGAAGGCACTCGGATGACACTCAAGGCTATGGACACTTTTGAATCAAAATATTTTTTTTTATTAAAATGCTTGTATTTAGCGCTAATGAGCATTTTTTGTATTTTTTTTTAATTAAAAAAAAAAATGCACCATTTGTGTCCTGCAGCTGCATGTATTACAATACATAGGAAGCTGCAGAACGCCGCTCACAGTCAAATCCATCAGACAGCTTGATCTCCAGCCACTCCTAACTTATATTCGCTGAATTGCGATCAACTCAATGTTGAGCTTTAAGTTGATCATCATTCAGCTCAGATGATCACTCAGGAGGGGATGGGGATCGAGCCATCAGACTTCACCTGATGGATTTGCTAGTGAACAGTAATCTGCAGCGTGCTATGTACTGTAACACTTGCAGGTTGCGGAAGACAAATCAGGCAAAAAAAATTAATAGACAACCACTACACAAAGGGCAAAATGAATGCATTAAATTGTTTCAAAAAGGTGTCAATAACCTTTTATTCCCTGTACATGAATTCATACATTCAGAAACATGCTGGTGTCTTATGAAGCAAAGCATGATGGGAAATCAGATGACCATTACACCATTAGAGCTAGCCCATAGTCACATGACTGCAGGCAGAATGTATAGAAACCTAGGGAACCAGCAGAATTTTCACTTGTGCGCCGAAACATAAAATATGTAAAAAGTATTTACAAAGATACATCTCTTTCACATAAAATGTAATTAAAATGTTGCTACAAAAGAGAGCTTTCTTTATAAAAATAAATGAAGAACTGGTACATTGGGCAGCGAAGCACGGATGGATGGAAGTCTGTGCGGAGAGCTGCAGATAAATGGTAATAGGCAGTCTAATCTAACATTTTCATGGCTGTCTAGTCCATCACACACATACATGGACTTCACGGTGATCTTCCTTATTGGTATCCATTTCACTTTCAATAGTAAATGACCAGAAACAATGCAGCTGTCCGTACTATCTTGAATTCTACTCCATCTCTATAACCTAGAGACAACATCTCTCTTGTCCACGTCGCTTCCTTTTTAAAGGTATTATTCTTGTAAAATCCAACAACAAAGAGCTAAAGAAATCGGCATTAACACACAAGATAGATTATGAGGCTATGCATCAGTGTCATGGCTACCCTCCAAAGTAAAACTGCAAAGCAAAATCTGCAACAGGACACATCCAACCGTATATAAAGTATATAGGACTGATATGTTTCTGGCAGAGGAAACACTGGGATAATAATTTGAATCTGACCAAGGGCAACATCTGGATGGAGTTGTCGGTCTGTACATTGGCTGGATATCCCAGCCTGAACCCGTCCAGAGGCTTTTTGCATCATCTATGATGCTGGGAGACCCTGTGTGCATGGACAGGCCAGAACTATTATGTAAGGAGTCCTGGTCTCCTGACTTGGTTACGGGAAAGAAATCCAGCCGATCTACAGACCAGGTTGTTTTGACCCAGATTACCCCATGTGCATGGAATTTAAGGCACCTTTAATAATTCAGGAAATCTATAAATAATATAATAACTGGGGTTGCCAATAGTGTGTCCCCCTACACAGTCTGACAGTCAGGACTGGAGGAATCCAGGACCATAGTTTATTTTTACCTTCTCTATACTCACGTCAGTAACAGTACGTTACCATTCTGTTTTGTAGACATCAGTGACGGTCTCCTGACTTCTGCAGAGTTAAGTAAAATATCTTATTACTGTTCAAAAAACACTAGAACGGCAAATATTGCAATTGCTAAAACACACACACACACACATATAACACTTTATAAATGAGCTAAATTTATTTAAATTTCTCGAGATACATTATAAAGACTACGAGCTCTGTCATACATTGAGTGGCTTTTGTGAGTTGGGTTAGCCAAGATCAGCGCGGGAGAATCTCAGGCAGCTATTAAGTGATTAGCCCCGAGCTGTCAGTATAAGCCAGAGAGTCATTACAAAGCCAGAATTTACATAACTCGCAGCAACATTAAGAAGTCTTGTTTGCATAGCCTCTGCGTTCAGGCCATTCCGCACCAACCAGGCACATTGTAATCAGCTTCTCTGAGCTGTATGGATTTTAGTCATAAATATGTCAACTAAACCTTCTCAGTAGAGGAAACCAAAAAACCTCGAGCAGTCTTCATCATACCGCTATGTCTTACCCTCAGACACCAGAATACAACTTCATTAAAATGCTCAATTCTGGGGTTCTACTAATATAATGTTTTAAAGGGGCTGTGCAGGACTTCAAAAAGATGGCTGCTTTCTTCTTTCAGGAAGTGAACACAATGTCCATTGGTCACATGGCCATGCTGTAGTTTAGGCCCATTTATTGCTGTGGCATTGCTATGTGACCAACGGATGTGAGATCCTGCACAACCCCTTTAATGGATATGTAGAGATATAAATAGGACAGAGATGGCAAGGTCCGATTTCCTTGAAGTTTTTGTCAGTACCTCTGAGGATTTGTAGATTGTAGACGGCCATTAATAACAGTTTGTAGTCTGCTGAAAGAATACAGAAATGCTGAAGGGCAGCCACAGTGAACTTGTAGCTTTCTATTTTTTCCCTTCTACTTGGAGGGAATTGAGAAGTCAGATACTAAAACATTAGGAAATTACTAAAGTGGTATTCCCATCTGGGACATGTGGGTCTCACTCAGGGCCGCTTTAACCATAAGGCAAACAACCAGGCCCTATGGAAGCGAGGGCCCCCTCTGCCGACCCATATCGAGAGGGACAGACCTGCATTTCAGGTGCTTTTCAGCTGTTCCAGGCAGCAGACAGAAATTTCAACTCTATCTGCATTAGGAGGCAAATATAGTTGAATACAATGGTGGAGCATTATTTGTATATAATACATCTATGGTCCCTGAGGGGGCATTATGTGGGGCCCACTTAAGGGGACATTAAATTACTGGGGTAAAGGTTTATTTAAGGAAACTTTTGAACAGGGCTCACTAAATTATTAAAGCGGCCCAGGCCCTACCTCTGGAACTTGTATCTCCCTCAAGAAGAGGGGTCTCGAATCCCCATCTTGTGGTTACATTCAGTGGAGAATATGCCACAGGGAGCTGCACATGTTTGACATACTCTTTACTCATTAGGGAAGCACGGTGGCTCAGTGGTTAGCACTACAGCCTTGCAGCACTGGAGTCCTGGGTTTGAATCCTGCCATGGACTACATCTGCAAGGAGTTTGTATGTTCTCCCCGTGTTTGCGTGGGTTTCCTCTGAGTACTCCAGTTTCCTCCCACACTCCAAAGACATACTGATAGGGAATGTAGATTGTGAGCCCTATATGGGACAGTGACTGTCAATATCAGTAAAGTGCTGCAGAATATGATGGCGCTATATAAGCATAATTAATAAATAAATAAAAGTTACAGGCCATGACTCATGAAAACCATGTGCCACAATAGGACATATGCATACCGGTTGTCCCATCATCCCCAATTGACTGATGTATTTGTGGTGCTCCAGAACAGGCAAAGCTCTATAGATTGTGTAGTGGCCAAAAATAGAACTGCAGGTCTCATTCATTCCCTTGCTCATGGGAAGGGGTGGGAATTCTGAGAATGAAGAAGAAGCCCTGATCACCTTTGGAGTTTTCCCTGTTCAACAGCCTCAAAGCCACCTGGAAAAATCTCAAGAAGGGTACTATGGTCAGCTCTGGTAAAGCGAATGGAGCTGTACTGCAGTACATTGCACAGCTGGGTACCCTTTTGTGCTCCTGTGCAGGGATGCAGCCCTAATTCATGAGGGTCCCAAAGCTGGGATCCCCCACTCATCATAAAACGATGGCCTGTTCTAGTGATAATCATTTTATGAGATGACAGTATCCCTTTAACACGTCTAACTTACTGTACCGGGTCAGCTATTTAATTTTTCAGTCTTTTAGCACAGGTCACATAGTTATTTTTCAGTCACAACCCGGTAAATGAAATAGGTAAAATTCAGCTAAATATGCTTACAGTCATAGCAAAGAGCAGCATCAGGGAGTTTTCTGCTACAATTCAGTAAGCTAGTTAGTATGGGCAATCACACAATGTAATCCGTGGTAATTACTTTTTTTTTTTATATTGCGCACTGTATTTTATCCATATGTCAGGTATACTATTATAGGACTGCACAAACAAGACTGATTGCATAAATAAAACATAACAGTACAAAGCCATCGTCAAACTCTTTCTTAAGGAAGAATACGCCTTGATAAAGACAACATTCAAGTGAAACAACCTGTCTAATTTGCTTCCCGTGTGTTAAGATATATAAAAACCCCTGGGAAGAATCCCTCAGCGACTTGTTAGCAGATAGGAGTGGTGCCGGCTTTCTCTCTTTCGGAATAATATCTGGTAAATAAAGTTTTGCTTGACTTTATCATGAAAGAATGGAAAATCTGCTAACGTTTAATTGGATCAGAAGTGCAAAAATTGAGAAAAAGACTATTAATAAATGATGCAGATTAATGCAAATGCAACCCCCTCGCTCCATGATAGAACAGTGTGAGTGTAGGGATTTCATTACAATTCCCTAAAAACTGTCAGCACTGGATATAAGGAGCTTATAGGGAAAGACTGATGTATATAAAAAATATAACATAATTTAATATAATATAATATAATATAATGCAATTCTTCACCACTAAGACATGGATTCAACAAGAAGGTGAAAGGTGTCCTGTGGTTTCTGATCCCAAGGGGTTATCAGCAAATCCTTTAAAGAGGTCTTCCAGGGCTAAGATATTGATGGCCCACCCTTAGAATAGAAAATCAATACAAGACTGGTAAAGACCAACATCCAAGAACCCTGCTGATCAGCTGTTTTAAAGAGCTTGGTGCACTTGGGTGAGCTCCACATCCTCTTCTTAGGCCAGTGACATCACATCCATTGGTGGCACGGCCATGCTGCAGCTCAACCCAATTCAAATGGATGGGACTGAGCCACAATACCAAACACTGCCACTATACAATGTACGGTGCTGTGCTTACTACAACGGTGAAGGACCGCAGCACTTGTCCAAATGCTGCACCATCAGCTGATCGATAGGGGTTCCAGGTGTTGGACCGCCACTCATCTGATGTTGATGACAGATCATCAGTATCATAGTCTCGAAAAACCCCTTGGTTTGGAAGTTGCAAAGTGTGGCCTCCACGGATCAGAATTGGTTCTTCCAGCACAATTTAGAGGCAACACCTTGAACTCCTTGTCATGTTTCTCAAATCACTTCGGATACATTTTTGCAGTGTGGCAAGGGTGCGCTTTCCTGCTGAAAGTGGCTACTCCTGCCTAAAACTTTTGCACAATACTATAGATAGATAAAGCAAAATAAAATAAGCAAACAGAAATAAGATAAAAGATCGGTATATGATATGTTAGAAAGACAGACAGACACCGTAGGAGGATAGAAAGGATGAACAGATTATTTCCCTGGGGAATCCTCTGACAGGGACTCCGTTGTATCTGTTTGGTAGAACAGAGTCTCACAACCTGGCTTTTCTGCATCTTTTCGGCATCAATTTCCCAACTGGTGAACTGTGAAATTAAACCGCAACCTTCGCAGTTCTGACCATTAAATCTTTTGCTGAGCTAAGGTAGCACAGCTTTTTCTTATTTTATTTATTTTATTTTTAAGGCTGGCCACATTAAGAAATATTTATAACATTCTTCATATATTAATATTTACCCAGACTTTATTGTTTATTATTATTAAAGGAAATGCAAGGGCTGTTTATTACCGATAAGAAGTTGTGTGTCAGGGATACCAAACGTGTATTAAGAGGAGCAAGACAGGCGAAATGAAAGAAGAGATTACATCGATTGTAAGGAGTAATAAGGGGAGTTAAAGACGTCTGACTGGGCACTGGGCACTGGGCAGGGGCATCGAGTAATCCGCCTGCTAATGATGAAACGCATGACATTACCCAACACTGGTAATATTTACTAGTCTAGGCGAGGACTGGACATGCTAATGTGATATGGCCGTTATGTAGTAGGAAGTTTCCGTGATCTCAGCCTGGTGACAGCCCTGATACAACGGTAGTTAAAGGGTATATTCATGTAGATACTGACGCCATGTCATAATAAAGGACGGGGGGACGGTTGGGAGTTTGGGGAATAAGTCCAACCTCTACGACCCCTACGCACGCCAAGAATAAAGGGACAGAGGCCCGATCAGCATTCCCTCTGCATACCGGCACCGGCTATCCAGTTGTAGTTTTCAACCTGACCATTTTATGGGTATTCTTAGTACGTACTTTGAGAGGGAGATGAACAAAACACAGAAATTCTGGCGTTATTTGCATTTTTTCCACTGTGCAGAATAAGGCTAGGTTCACACTACCATTGGGAAACTATTATGATAAAGCCGTTTAAAAAAAAAAAAAAAAAAAAATGATGTCTATCATAACAGACCTTAATGGACGCTAACGGGTCCATTAAAAAATATAGTAAAAAAAAAAAATATCAACAAAAATTAATCCATTAACATTCATTATACTGCCTGTTTTTAGCTTTTTTCGGGGGTGAGGGGGGTTATTTTGTTATGACTTGAGCATGCGCAAAAAAAAAAAAAAAAAAAACGGACAGGAATAACAAATGGTATAACGGATGACCATCTGTTACCATCTGTCATACATCCATTAGCCATAGACGGTAATGGTTAAAAAAAACAAAAACAAAAGACAGTGGCCACTTAACATTCGCCATAAATCCGTTATATTCAACAAAGTCCTGCGTCCCTGCATAATTATCATGAAAACTGACAACAGATCTGTTCAAAATCACATGGATTACAATGGAATTAGTTCTGTTAGTGTCCATCAGAAAATATCATCAACGGAAACTAACAGCGTAGTGTAAACGCCCCCAAAATGCCCTATAATATTATGATACAGATCTTTCGAAGTTATGTATTATGTATTATTTTCTGCTTTATATTCAGAAAAAAAAACATTGCAAAGGGAAAAAAAAGGTTTTGTTTACTTTACTATTGATTTTATTGAACACGTTTAGGCTTTTTTACATTTACAATTACCCCCCCGCCCCCTTATGGATTAAACACACATTGAACATGCAATGATGTGACCTTCTGATGCATAGTATGACATGTCAGGTGAACATTATCGTCTGGATTTCCCCAATAAAAGACGGGGCTATCAATCACTAGTATTCTTTTTGGATGGATTAATTTTCTTGTATCCACGGCCACCAACTGAAGAATGCCTTGGGATTAGTTTAGGGGAGGAAAGCGCATCGCTAAACACATCATTGAATAAGAATTCCTGTGAGATATTTGCAGTTAAAGCAGCTTTCCTAAAACCTAACAAGTGGTAAAAAAGATACACTGGGGGAGATTTACATACAAGGCCTAAATTTAAGACTAGTCAGTCTTAAACTGCACCAGATTTATCACAGTGACTGATGGTCAATGTTAAATCTGGAGTATTTTTAGACTTTCTAGACCAAGTTTACACCTCCTATTAGTTGCCTTCATTTTCAATTAAAATACTGTGCACAAATTTTGACCCATTGTGGGTAATGTATCAACCCATTTACGCTAGTTTCCAAAGATGCACCACATCCCTCGCTCGCCATTTATTGCGCCCAACCAATTATATCTTACACCATTTCCTGACTGGCATAGATTTCCATTCTTGTGCATGGGAGTGTGGCCAGAGCCTCTTAAAGGGGTTGTCTAGGGACTTTAATTAAACTTACTTGCTATAAGCATTTATTCAAGCTGGACCAGGGGGTTTCCGACCCCTCATGTGCTCGGAAGCAGTCCCCGTCCCTTTTGGTAGCTCTGTCCTCACCAGTTTTCACAAGTAGTTAAACGTACTATGGGAGCTGATTTACCCGGTGAAAACTGGAGAGGAGGAAGGAACAAAGCGACCTGGAGAACTTTGTTAGATCCGATTGTGTGACTTGTAGTCAGAATCACCCCTGCACCCCTACGTCCAGTTTGAATTAGAATCCCTGGGCAACCCCTTTAATAATTCAGGTTTGCCTCGTGCCAGTCGGGGGTTTTATTAAGACTGGTATAGGAAACGGTAAAAGCTTGTGATCAGAGGAGACAGACCACGGGCAGTACTGGTGGTGCCAGCTGTTTCTGAACAGGCCCCATATTTAAAGACCCGATATCTGACATACAGTCATGGCCAAAAGTTTTGAGAATGATACAAATATTAATTTTTACAAAGTCTACTGCTTCAGTTTTTCTAATGGCAATTTGCATATACTCCAGAATGTTATAAAGAGTGATCAGCTTAACAGCAATTACTTGCAAAGTCAATATTTGCCTAGAAAATGAACTTTATCCCCCAAAACACATTTCAACATCATTGCAGCCCTGCCTTAAAAGGACCACCTAACATCGTTTCAGTGATTGCTCCATTAACACAGGTGTGGGTGTTGATGAGGACAGGGCTGGAGATCAATCTGTCATGATTAAGTAAGAATGACACCACTGGACACTTTAAAAGGAGGCTGGTGCTTGCCATCATTGTTTCTCTTCTGTTAACCATGGTTATCTCTAAAGAAACACGTGCAGTCATCATTGCACTGCACAAAAATGGCCTAACAGGGAAGAGTATTGCAGCTAGAAAGATTGCACCTCAGTCAACAATCTATCGCATCATCAAGAACTTCAAGGAGAGAGGTTCCATTGGTGCCAAAAAGGCTCCAGGGCGCCCAAGAAAGACCAGCAAGAGGCAGGACCGTCTCTTAAAAGTGTTTCAGCTGCGGGATCAGGCTACCAGCAGTGCAGAGCTTGCTGAGGAATGGCAGCAGGCAGGTGTGAGTGCATCTGCACGCACTGTGAGGCGGAGACTCTTGGAGCAAGGCCTGGTCTCAAGGAGGGCAGCAAAGAAGCCACTTCTCTCCAGAAAAAACATCAGGGACAGACTGATATTCTGCAAAAGGTACAGGGAGTGGACTGCTGAGGACTGGGGTAAAGTCATTTTCTCTGATGAATCCCCTTTTCGATTGTTTGGAACATCTGGAAAACAACTTATTCGGAGAAGAAGAGGTGAGCGCTACCACCAGTCTTGTCTCATGCCAACTGTAAAGCATCCTGAAACCATTCATGTGTGGGGTTGCTTCTCAGCCAAGGGAATCGGCTCTCTCACAGTCTTGCCTAAAAACACAGCCATGAATAAAGAATGGTACCAGAATGTCCTCCAAGAGCAACTTCTCCCAACCATCCAAGAGCAGTTTGGCGCTCAACAATGCCTTTTCCAGCATGATGGAGCACCTTGCCATAAAGCAAAGGTGATAACTAAATGGCTCAGGGAACAAAACATAGAGATTTTGGGTCCATGGCCTGGAAACTCCCCAGATCTTAATCCCATTGAAAACTTGTGGTCAATCATCAAGAGACGGGTGGACAAACAAAAACCAACAAATTCAGACAAAATTAAAGCATTGATTCTGCAAGAATGGACTGCTATCAGTCAGGATTTGGTCCAGAAGTTGATTGAGAGCATGCCAGGGAGAATTGCAGAGGTCCTGAAGAAGAAGGGTCAACACTGCAAATATTGACTTGCTGCATTAACTCATTCTAACTGTCAATATAAGCTTCTGTTACTCATAATATGAATGCAATTCTATTTCTGTATGTGATAAAAACATCTGACAAACACACATAAAAACCAGAGGGCAGCAGATCATGTGAAAATATAATATTTGTGTCATTCTCAAAACTTTTGGCCATGACTGTACTATTTGGGGCGGATATTGGGAAGGGGTTAAAGTCCTATGTACTTTGGCTGCTTCTGTAATATGCTGAGGATTTTCTGCCTGCAACCTGAATGAAAAATCAGCAGAGTATCCAGTATATGTGAACATAATACCCCAGACTACTCAAAGAGGATAAGAAAAAAATAGCTGCGAACACTGTCAACATTGAACGCAGAATAAACACGCTAAACTTGCATCGTCACACCCCCAGGCCTGTTTTTTATTAAAAAAAAATAAAATAAAAGTAAAATCAAACATGCAAATGATATAATAAGCTTTAGTATTGTGAAGAGGTAATATGTTATTTCGCTGCAGAAATGCTCTATATACACACACAGTATCCCGGCTTGCCTTGTAAAGACAATAGACATAATAAAGCAGTGTCAGGAGAGCACTTCAATCACACTGATTAGAAAACTCTTAAGTAATCTCTCCGTATAATATATCTGGGGGAAGAGCAGCTCGAAGACTGAATAAATTGTCAGACATAGTGGTCTCGAGGCAAAGAAAAAAATCCAGTTACAGAGAGGTGGGCCAATATCTAATATCTCTAAAAATCAGTTCCTGCTGTATATCAAGAGATATTTATGGAACAGTCACAGCGGCAGAATCAGAAAGGAAAAAGAAAATCTCACATGATGTAGTAAAAGCGCTGTGTAGTAAGATGTCCTTGCTGAGCGCCAGCGCCATGTCCTCAACGTCCGGACATCTACCTACTAAGGAGTAAATGATAATGGCACTTATCACCTTGTCGCAACAAATGAAGCCCTTCATTACACCAAGTTTCTCACCCCATGAAACAAGTAATATTAGATACGGATCTGGCAGCTGGTTTATGCACTCTAAGTCATGGCGAGTGCACAGCCGAACACTGCTAAGATGTGGAATAAAAAAACACCAACAAAAACATGTGTTAATGGATAAAATATACACTTTTTTATACACAACAACCTGCAGAAAGTGAAATTGCATACATGAATTACTAGAATATACTTTACAGATTCTATGGAGGGGATTTATGAAGGTGTCAAAGGTAGATTTACAAGACTGTAATATATAGTAGAACCTTAAGATGCTGCTAGGTCAGCCTCTGGGGAATGGAAGATGCTGCAGTGGGCAGAGCGTTTGAGGCTGCACCTACTCAAATAGGAGAGGCGCTGCAATTCCCCAGAACCATTGTGATATGGTGGCCAGGGTGGCTGCGCTGCTCTTACTACTCAATAGAAGCAACCTGCCCGTGCCCCTTATCCACTGCTGGTGCCTAAAGGCTGCCAATGCAGCTGATCTGTGCAGGGTCCACATGTCGGACTCCCACACATGACATAAAGATGATCTATCCTGTGGATAAGTCATCAGTATGAAAAATCCCCTTTAAGAATCGGTGATAAAAAAAAAATAAAAAAATTCCTGGACAATCCCTTTAAAGAAAACTTTATTGCAACATCACCACATTGTAGCTGTCATTTCTCATAGTAGTCTTGAAAAATTAAAGCTGAGCCGTGACTAGTTGCTTTGGCACTCATATAACCGTCTTCTTCTTGGGGCCTGTTAGTATATTCTGCACACCGCAATGCTGCAACCACATAACTTCCAGCCTGCACGACTACCATTAATTCGCTGTAGCTACATGTAATTTAATGGGACATGCACCGCTGAACATCAGCTTTTCTTTTTCAGTTGCTTTATCAAAGAACAACAAGCAGGAAATGCTTATAATATATTAAGAAAATAGAAGACAGTAACTAACTGCAGTGTCGAGTAAGTCTAACAGTACTAAGGAGATGAGCCGTCGTCTCTACTAAAGTATAGGATTTGTGTTTCCCATGATATAAGAACTTGTGATCGGGTGTTGTCCTGCACCTCGGTTATTTCTCCTCATGTTACCCTCACCTAACAGCGTCCAATCTGTGCTGACATTGTCTGGGAAGAGACATGTACAATAGACAAGGGGGACTGGTAATACACAGTTGTCACTTTATTCATTATTATTCAAGAGGAACAACAGAGGAACACCAAATCATATGGTTGTGAGAAAAGAATCCAGAAAAGTTATTTCATGGATAATATAATTATTTACTGAAACAGACATGTCACGAGAGGTTAAAGGTTCCATGAAAAGGGATTGTGCTATTATGGTCACTATCCCCTGTCCTGTAGATAGGGGATAATCGTCTGATCGCCAGGTCCCCAGTGATCAGCAGGACGGGGAATCACAAGTCCCCTAATGCTTCCTTGTGTGACCGATGCTCCATTCACTTCTATGGGGCGGCTGAGACTACCTTCCACCACAGAAGTGAATGGAGCACTGATGACCCAAGAACACTGGCGATCCATTCACATGGAGGCTTTAGAGAGACTTTCGGTTCCCCGCCTTCCTGATCACTGGGACACCCAGCGATTGGATCCCCAGCAACTGAACACTTATCCCCATCCCGTAGAAAGGGGATAAGTGTCTATAACCGCACAACCCCTTTAAGGTGTCAATCGCTGTAGTGTAGGCAACATATCAAATGCAGAGTTCCTTCAAAAACTGTCTGCAAATGTACTAAGAAGAACTGATGGAAAGCAAAGAGCAAAGGTCACACCAAATATTGATGGGTTTTATATTTCTCTTTTGCTCATTCACTTCATTTAGTTAATTGATAAACTAAAACTATTTCTTACTACTTTCCACGCCTGCCTAAAACTTTTACGGTACTGTAAATCTGTTAGGCTTAAATATACAAGCAAAACTAAAAAAGACTAAACAGTCGGTAAAAAAGTTTGGGCACGCACTTTGCATTTTCAGAGCGAATATGATCTGCTTATACATCAGAATAATGAGGACGAGGTAGTTTTACCATCCAAAACTTAAAGCGTGCCATGTTGCTGTAGAATACAGAATAGCAATGAGCCTGAACCAAGCTGAGCTTAATAAAGGATAACTAATGAGGCAAGCTGTCAGATAATACAGGAAATTTTCTGGTGCAAAATGTTGTGCAAACTTGTTCCTGCTGTGTAAGGAGCCAGGTTAAAGGGAATCTGTCAGCGGTTTTGAGGAATCTAATCTGCTGACATCACTAGACTGGTGATATGTAGCGCAGTTAGATCATACTGACAGTAGGTTGCTGTGATACTAGTTGTATGATCCTAAATAAGAAGCTTTAACCTGCCTTGTGCCGTGATCCGAAGTGTCCAATGGGCGGTCACCAATTGTCATTCTCATGGACTCTCTCTGCAGTCACCACTTTCCAATTCCTCCCCTGCGCTCCTAAAAAACGAGGAGACCACTAGGGTTGTCATGGAAGAGCAGATGTGAAGGGGCTGTAGAGAGTCCAAGACATTTTACAGCTAGGGAACGCCCAAAGGGCGCTTGGATTGTGGCAAGAGGTGGAATATAACTTCTTTTCTAGGTCATGAAACAAGTATGACCAGCCATATATAGAGTGTTTTAACTACTTTTCATAGTACTGTCAGTGGTTTTTGGGGTTATTACTGCTGACTGACTCCATTTAAAGGGACCTCCAATTATAAAACAACTTTCCATAAATGAATAGTACCGGTGAATACAAGAAACTTTGTAATATATTTTATTAAAGAAATCTGTTTCCTTCTCCACTTATTAGGCTGCTCTCTTCATCTTCACTACCACACAGAAGTCTATGGGAGATTTATTGCCTCATTCTATGCAATCGTAGAGGGTTACCTTGAAGATACAGCAGTGTCAGAAGAGCTCCCTCACTCACAGTGTGGCAGAATATAGCAGCTAAAGTTATTTGTGTGTCTTTTCCAGCAGCATCCTCTTCCCCATTCCCTCTCCATAGACTTATATGTAAAAAGTAACTCAGTCTAATAAGTGGAGTAGAAAACATATTTCTTTAATAACATATATTACAAAGTTTCCCATATCCACCTGTACTAGTCATTTATGAAAAGTTGTTTTATAAGTGGGAGGTACTCTTTAAGTATGGCTGTTCTTAAAGAATTTATTGAGGACATTTGAATTGATGATCCATGGAGGTCCGACACCCAGATGGATCTGCTTTTTGAAGCAGGAGCCACTTCCGTTTCACAGGCCATGTGATGTCACGTTCATCGGTCACATGGCCTGATCGCAGCTCAATCCCAATCAAGTGAATGGGCTTATCTACAATACCAAAGCACAGCCACAGTACAAATGTACGATGCTGTGCTTGGGTAGTAATGAAGAGGCTGCAGCGCTCACGCAAGTGATGAAGTCTCGATCGGTCGGGTGTCAGACCCCTGTCCCTAGGATATTTCATCAATAATAAGTCCTATAAAACCCCTATAAATTTTGAGACATCACTGGAGTGTAACCCCTTCTGCAACTGTCTCCTTATAGATGGGATCAGAAAACCAGAGAAGCATCTCTTACGCAGGATCTGGTAAATCATCAAATGTTGGTTTGGTTAAGACATTCCGAAGAAGGAACACTGACGGATCAAGGGATTTATTTTGATTGTAATATTTGGAGTCAGGAAGGAATTTGTGGCAATTGGCATTAGGTAGGATTACAGGTTGAGCATGATGGACTTGTATCTTATTTCAATCGTAAGCAAATATGCAATGTTGGCAAAGATCTACAGATGTTATCATTGGGGGTCTGCAGTCCCCAGTAACTGAAGTGACTATGACGGATCACTTATCTAAAACATAATAGTAAAATAAGATGTAGAAAATCTTGTTTATTTTCTTTATGAACAATTCATTCATTTACACTAGCTAAAAGAAAATTAAGATGTCATATTCTTTACCAAAAAGCCGCATCATTGACAGACAGCAGTTAATCTAGGCGTAAGACTCATTATAAAAGTGAGGGGTAGAATCACTGATGTCTCTGATTATACCGAGCGTCATCTGCGCCGGGACACATCAATTACACGGCTAATGTCACCAGATGACTCTTCTCCCAAACTGTTAAAGTTGTGAAATTTTATCATATGGCTAAAAGGAAAAACAAAGCAACAAAATTGGTTTTTAGGAAGCCGAGCCCTGATGCTGCCGTCTGCTTACAAGATTAGAGACTGGCACTGATGCAAATACAAATCAGCACTTCTCAGCCACCACATTTAGGTCTTAGATTAAAAATCCAAGGGAATATAGCAGCAAATAGCCAGGAGCAGACCTGTCGCCCTTGTTGATTTAGTCTGGCCCTCACTGATTGAGACAGTCTTGCTGATTTTCTTGCATCTCATTAAAATTCGGCTGAGTCTAGCTAACAGCGCACTCTGCAAAATTCTACTGTCGCTTGTGATGTTCCAAATATCTACAGACTGGTTATATTATACACAGGGACTATTAGAATTCATAATCACTATGCATGGACAAAGAGAACATAAAAAGGTCTACAGCATCACATTATCAAATATTATGGAAATAAAAAAAAAAGATAGACATATGCAAACCCTAAATCTGCAACCTCACACTTATCATGAGGCTGACTCATGCCGCATGTTGTGGCTGAATCAGATGTGGAATCCATGGCAAGATGGAGCAGGACACTTATTTTTCCAGCAACCCATTTTTTTTATTTTTTTTCCACCTTTCCGGTACATTGTACAGAAAATTGTATGGTACCATTAGTAAGAACAATCTGCCTCTCAAAAAATAAGCCATCAAACAGCACCGTGGACAATAAAAATTATGGCTTTTAGAAGATGGGGATTAAAAAACAAAAGTGAAAAATGGCTGTGGTGGGAAGGGGCTAAAGGTTGGTAACTGTGCTAATCTTGCAAAGACTGTATAGAGGACCCGATCAGCAGGCAAGGTAGGTGGTAGAACTATGATGACGTCAAAGCCTCACATCAGCAACCCTTACAACCACTGCTAAAGAAGCCGCACCATTATGTTAGACCCTTCTTAGACTAGGTTCACATCTTTGTTAGAGTCTCTGTAGGAGACTCCGCCGCAGATTCCGTCTAAAATTGGCAGAGAGAAAAGTCCTGCACAGAGGACTGCACAGAGGACTTTTCTCTCCGCTGGTTTCAATGTAAAACCACCAGAAATCCAACCGCGAGTAACCGCTTCTTTAGCGGACAAGCTCTCTGTCTTTCGAGTCCCCATGCGGACCCGAACGATGGAGAGTCAAATGTTAGTGTGAACCTAGCCTCAATTATATAAACTGAGAATTTCCGTATTTTTTGTTTTTCTTCTCTCGCACCAGATTAATCTTTACGTTGCCCAGTATTATGGAGGAAAGGAGACTTCAATTTGCCTTTGTTGTGAGTTCTGAGCAGTTACATAATGAACTCCTCAATGCAGCAGCAGACAATTCTTCCACTCAAACAGATGCTCTTTGTTCTTTTATATATTATTGAGTCAAAAGCTCACTTCTTATTTTTTTAACATTTTATTTTCAAAGCAGACACATCAATGTTAGATTTCTTTTGCAAGGTTACAGTACAAACAAATCCTAGTCTCTCTCAGTTGATAGACATAGTTATCACTGGTATTATCCTTTGTTCTCAGGTTCTAAACAAATGGATTGGCCCACTAGAGGCTTCAGGTTCTGACATGCTAATGTGGCCCAGCCACAACTCCAGGGGCATAGCTTCAAGCTTATGCATACCAAGGCAAGAGAACTGGACTTATACAGTTACCCACTTTATAATAATGATGGCTTACCCTTAGTATAGGTCACTAATATTATACCTGTGGGGGGTCTTGTGTGTCAAACCCAGCAGCTCTGGGACAGCACAACTCCCACTAATGCCAGGAACCACACTGCTCGCTCACTGTATAAAGTGCAGTGGCGGATTTGGATACTGCAGAGCTGCCTCGTAGACTTTTATGGGCAGTGTTTCAGTACCTAAAGCTGTCAATACACTTTGTAAGGGAGCAGCGCAGTTCCTAGCATGTAAATATTACTGGGATCTGTGCTGTGCTAGAGTAGCTGATCTGTCCTGGCTGTCTGACCCTAGCAGATATAATATTCACTGCTGATCCCAAGAATAGGCCATCAATATTAGAAAGTGAATAATCCCTTTAACCGATAGCAGACACCTTTACTATGTCCTAACTGTGGCTCATGGTATTCCGATACCCCCAGGACTTGACAGTAAAGGTGAATTGTAAAACTGGAAGGTTGCAAAAACCACATAAGTGAAGCCTGTATCAATACATGCAGACAAAAAGACACTTAAAGGGGATGTCCAGTTTTAGCAAATAAATGTTATTGTTGTATACTGAAAAGTTGTGCAATTTTCTAATATACTTTATGTATTAATTCCTCGTGGTTTTCTAAATCAGAAATTAACATTAATAAAACGCAGAAAGGTTAAAGTAAAGTAAAATAAGTCACACATCATACTCACTCATTGGCTGAGTGGACATTTCCAATGTGACAAAATGGAACCAGGACATAAAGACCAAAGGGGACCTGATAAGCATTGAGGGATGGTTGAGGAGAGTAATTCTATTTTATTTTTTTTAACTCATTTTGCTCCTTTACCAGACATTTTTATCCCACCATAAAACCCCTGGTGGGATAGAACAGAATATTGTACAATCCAATCCTTTTACACCTAGGAAAGATCTATGTCAGAGATACTTTATTAGTTCTAAAGAGTTTCCAGGTTTTTTTTGGTTTTTTTTACAAAAAAATAAAAGCAATATTATAATGTTTCATGTCACCGTATCACAGGAAGATAACTTAAAAGCTTTGTTCTCTCGTATTATCAAAGGTTCTACAGATTCACTCCTGGAAATACTGCTTATTAAACTTTCATTCATATGAAAAGAACTTGGGATAAATGTAGTGTTGTCTGACACCATTGATGTTTGCAGTCCTGGAGTTACATTAATGTAGGCCTGACAACTCTCCCGAAAGCTGTGGAAGGCTCCTGAAAAAAAGAGGAGGCGATCAGCCAAAGCTTGTGGGGCGCCAGGTTGCAGTCACTTAATATGTGGCTTGGACACTTTATGTGCCAGTCACATCCGATAAAGGGCCATGGCTAGCACATTTAGTGTCCAAAGGGGCCGTGGCGATATACACAAGTAGGTGTGACAATGCCCCACGTGATCGTGTCCATAGGGACGTGGTGAAAATGGGGAGATTTTTAGTATTCTTAGTGATAAGTAGTCATTTTTTCACTAAGAAAATAGTTTCTGTAAAGATCAAAAACAAAATATAAAAACATTAAATAGGTTTTCCTAATTTGGCCTAAAATAGGCAAAGAGGGAGTAGCAATGACATAAAATTATAAAAGAAGCATTATTCACCTATCAAGTCCCCCACCGCTCCAGTGATATCGCTCTGGTTCTCCCAGGTCTTTGTCTACTTGACTGCAGTCGAGTCCATCTACTTATGTAACAGCTACAGCCAGTCATTGGTCTCTACAGTATATCATATGTTTAGACAGGAGTAATAGTTCTTCTATTAATTTTCCCCATCACTGATTTTTTGCTGAACTTGGAAAACCCCTTTAAAAACTTAAAATGCCAACCAAATTTAGGAACCTGCCTCACATTGAGCAAAGGTGCTTAGCTTGCCAGTGTCCTGCTAAGGTGTGTTGATCTCCTACTGTGCCTGACCCTGGATTGCTAGCTGACCTCATCTCTGTCCACTGTTCTATACTCTACTGATTACTCATATCTGACCCCGGCTTGTTCCTGACCTCTGAATATGTGCTACCCACCCTGAACTATTGCCTGATTCTCTGACTATGCACAAACTTTGCCAGCCCTTACCTCGGCCTGTACTCAGACTCCTCTCTTGCATGATCCCTTAGTCACCTTCACCTGGACTACTGCGAGAGGTAGCCCAGATCCCTATATAAAGGGTGAAAATTGGTACACCCAAACGGTAGTTAGGTGGCACAGTGAGTCCACACAAGCTGCTTGCTACCTCTACTGTATTGTACATTTTACTGCATTTTTGTAATCAAATACAGAAATGGACTTAATTTCTATAACAAATACTACTTCTGTATATAATTATGGTAGCAGCCATATTGTTTTGACAAATACAATATGCTTCACAGCAGACGCCAGGACTAAAGACGAGAAAATGACTTCTATAGAAGGATGTTGTGGCATGCTCTATGACCTGAGCGGAGATGACTGTGCAGGGAAGAGGAGGATGAGTTGTCCCCATGTGCCTCCAGCTTTACAACAGAGGTGTTGCCTTTCTTTTATAACCCTGCCTGTGATGATAATAAGATGACAGCTGAAATGTGGTCTCTACAGAACAGGTAATGCAAGCGTATTGTAAGGGCTTATGGTCAGTGCGAAAACTGCAAAATCTCACAAATCTTTTTCAATACAGATAGTGGCCTGGAAAATAAACACACACAATAGATTTTCTTTGAAGCTTTCAATTATACTTCTCCCAGCAGGCTCCATACCTGCTTTTGGCGTAATAGAAAAATTGACAAAAGGTATTGCATATTCACGGAAATGAACACTGGAGGAATAGTAGTGAAATAGTTAAAAAGGTAACTGGAGGAGTCAATAAAGACTTGCTTTGAAAGTGCAGATAATAATCTCTTGTCAGTAGATGAACCTCTGTTTTTGGGCATCTGGGCTCTTAATCGGCATTTACAACTCGTTTTAATGGGGTTTTCTGGCCCCATAGTTTTTATCATACAGATGACCAGAGGACTTTGGGTGGTTTAGTGTCCTAAATCACCTGACAGGAGCCTGGCACAGCCACGGCACAGTGGATAGAGATGTCTGTTCCGACATCAGACTTGTTGTACCCAATATACTGTGCACTGTATTCCCACACACCTATTAAGTATTGGTGGAATATGTCGGCTTGCACCTGGTATACCTCATTTCCACTTTTTCGAAAAGAAACATGGCAGAACACTTTCAGACGCACAGAGTGTAACTGGAAGGCTAGACCCCTTGTTTGTGATATCTACGATACTGTCTGAACACCATGTCATTTATTATGAGATCAGTAGAAGAGTCCTGTTCCTTCAGACTATGTGCTACCTTATTATATCATTGGCAAAAAAAAAAAACCTGCCAGAAGACTCAACCATCCAAGCGCCTATTTTCCCAAGTACGGTATATTACCTACAATGCACAGATGTGAGGCTGACATCACAAGCGGTAGGAAAAAGAACACAGACAATGTTATTCAGAATGGCTGCCAGGCCCAAGCATTGTGCTATTAGATGCCAGAACCCTCTGGGTAAACAAGAAAGGTTCTTATATCTCAAAGACAACTCCTGGGACCACTACTGAGCTAAAGCAACAAATATATAGACTATGCGGTTTACTGGAAAGGTAAAGAAATAATAATAATATGGGAATAATGAATGAAGAAATGTGGAGCAGAGCTGTCCCTGCTCTCCGCACCCTGGTCTACAATTGCACTTGTCTAGAAGAAGGATTGTAATATTCATCAACATCTGAAACCTTGTATGGGGGTCACTTAAATGTGTGCAAGAGGGGCAATTTTGTATGTGGCCCTTGACTTAATATGGGACCCCAATTGAGGATAGCACACTGAATAGGCAGACACTTTCGATGTAAACCTAAAATAAACATTTACCCCATAAGTGGGGGTTCCAGCACAAGGCACTTAGCTTGGTGGTTACCATCAGAAATGGTACAAGGCTTGGAAGTTACTCAATATCTTAAAGGCACAGAGATTAGTGGTTGCAGTCTAATGGTCTCAGTCACTGGAAGGCACACAGGGGAATGGTTACAGTCTCTCTTACAGTGGTCTACAGCCAACTCATAAATTGACAGGTCACACTGGGTTAGCACACCCTCAGTCTTGGGTCACAGAGAGCAGTATTTTCCAAGGCGTCCCTTAGCCCACAGTATAAGGGATCCAGAACTGCTTGCAATGTACCCATGAATACCTCCGGAGCTCTGTCTTACCTGTCAGAGGAAAGTCCGCAGACCAAAACACACTAAGGGACACTTCACTGCCCAACTGTACCTCTGGCTCAAATATATACCCTATAGCGGCGGCTTCGGGAACTGTAGCTTTGTTCCTATTACTTGAATAGGATCAGACAGAATGCGATCCCTGTCCGCTGCTAGAACACTGATCTGTGCAGGGTCCGGATGTTACACCCCCAAAGATCACATACTTATCACCTATCCTGTATGGAGGTCATCAGTATCAAACATGCATTACAGACCAAAAAACCCTTTAACTGCATAACGTTGCCCATTTAACCCACTGGGAAAGCAACAGTCCAATGCACAGGTGAGATGCATACTTTATGAAGGTGGTGCGGTTCAGGGTTGTGGACGCTCTACACCAACCACCCCCATATAAAAAATAAGAAAGCTTTGAATATTCATGTGCATTAGTGCACATGGCAGACAAGAAAATATTGAGAATAATTATAGTAGTGTATTCCTTGCTGACAAAAAGGGTCTGACAATGATGTGTGAAATGCTGTGACAACCCATGAAGAAGAAACATGGAGCTCCGTACAATATTCCATCATGGCGAGAGCGGATGGGGCGACATAATGGAGCAGGCTGGGATAAATGTACGCTCCTGTCAGATGAAGGATTCTGCCTACGTTCTAAGGAGCGGGTTTTATGGTTAATACAATATAAGGATAATTATTATAATAGAAGCGGCTGAGGTTTTAAATCTCGACACACAAGATTTTATCTGAAGGTTAATCACCATGTGCTCCATCTGTCTCTGGGTTTAAGCAAAATATACCAGGGATAAAACTGCAAAGGATTTATGAATGCTAGCCCAATTTACTGCAACAAATAAATTCCTGAAAAGAGATTACTGTGCAAGGTCAGAGCCTGGGAACACTATGGGGTTCAGCTTCTGCTCCTCTGTGAAATTACATTAGTTTGATGGTAAGCTGCAGCGACACGCATGGACCATCAAACATGTCACGATCACGGGGGCAGTCAAGCTGAAGGAGGCCAGGGATGGTGCAGGTACTGGAGGTTAGGCAAAAAAGTTAAGAGCTCCGGCTAGTCTGATTTCACAGTCCAAACTCCAGGGTCATGTGCTTGGTCACATTTAGAGGAATGCACCTCCTGAATAAGACAGTGGATGCAGAACTCCATACTAGAGTGAATGGGAGGTCCATCCCAAGCAAGCCATACATACTGGATCAAAATTACCCAAACCTGCCAACTTCACCTCAAAACTTGTCTTCAGTTCTGTGGATTTGGCAGCCCAAACCATCGACTCCTCTATTTTTCCACAGTCCAACTCCGACTCCTAAATGGCTGACAGCCATGGACAGTCAGGAATTCGGTCACCACTTTTGTAATGAATTAGTCAATCTTTACTGTTTCTAAAGATAGTAAATATGTAACAAACAATACATATAATTATTTATACAATATTAATAATTGTAAAAAAAAAAAATCATCATTTTATTATGAAGCCTGAGTTGATGTCAGTACCTCATTCCAACTCTGACACATCCCGGCTCCGACTCCACAGCCCCGTATGTACCAATGATACATGTTAAAAGGAAAGAAGACTTGTCCATGATAGATATTACCCTGCCTAATCTCTTGTATCTATGACACTATGATAAGACACTGCCAGAGGTTAGGTATAGTTAGCTCAAGCCAGGCTATTTTATGGACCCTTCACCATATTACTAAATTATTAGAGGAGTTTTCCCATCTATCCTGTGAATATGCCATAAACGTGTTATGGATGTGTTGTGAATAGAGCGGTGGTTGCGCATGCGCAGCTCTCTCCATTCACCTCTATAAGATTTCTGAAAACAGCCATGTACACTGAATCCATTTTCAGAAGTCCCATAGAAATGGAGAGCAGCGCCAGCGCGACCACTTTTCCATTCACAATAGCCATGTGTTCTGTGCCTTGTTCTTGAGATACATGCGCATCCTATAACACGAATTTAACATACCTTGTCTATATGATAAAAATATCTGGGAAGGGAAGAGTTCTCCAAATCCTTCATATATACAATCTTTATCAACATCAATAAAATTATTTAGAAGACAATTTAAAAAAAAAAATCCTGAAATTAGAAAAAGTTATAGCAACATAATGTAATTTATATTTCCTTTATATCCTTTTTAGCCCTTCATCCTGAACGTTCGCTACCCAAAGGGCTCATGTACATGGATCTGTAATACAGTGCCCATAGACTCCACATTGTATCTGTTTGCCTTTGATTTTATACAGGGGCACATACACAGAGCCATGTAGCAATGTACAGTATATTGTAGTACAAGGTATTCTCCTCTAGAAGCATCTGATATGGCGGCCTGTGGAGTGCCTATGGATAATACAGTCCTGTGTGTCATGGTACAGGGTCTTTACAAGGCTACACCATGTACATTGGCCCTTGGAGGTGACTTTTATATACCTCTCTCTAACAGTGTGTTTAACAGCAAGAAAATAAATCTCCTGTTAATATTATTCACTAGAAGCGTCTGCTCGGTTTCTTGCATTTTTCCTTACTTTAAAGACTGCATCTACTCATAATGTTATATCTCTACATATATAAAACAAGGTTCCATAATATCTAGTATCGAACGCATCAGTGTGCCCGGATAAGCCCATAAAGGTCTTTTCAGGGATCATAATGATACATGACCATGACCATGATCTAATTCTAAGAAGACGACAATATTTCTGATGTATAACATACATCATACATGTGCTACACTATTAATATAATTCATATGAGAATAGACCAACGTGAAGTATTGGATTTTTCCACTGCGCATAAACCATGTCATGATTGTTTCTCCTTTCTACTGAAATTTATGCCATAATGCTGCCCTCTGGTGGGCAGAGGGAAAACAGCAAGTTCCAATGGGACACATCTGGTTCCTAATACAGAAGGAATAATAGATTCTAATCCGGTCTCTGCAAATCTGTCCTGCTGGCATCACATGCTTGTTATACAATGATTTACTGATGAAATTGACAAAGAAAGTGTAAAATATTGTACATAAAAATGGAAATACAAGCAAAAAGATGTTGAGGTGATGCAGTAAGGCTATATTCACATTTGCTTCCATTGCAATGTCCACAGACAAAAATATTCTTACATGCACATTTTTTTCTTCCACTGCTTACAGATTAAAGACAATGGACAACTGATGGACCCCAATATAGTCAATGGGGTGGGGTCCATTGAGCTCAGTGTGTGTAACCGCTATTTAAGTGGTCCGCCTGTCTGTTGTTCTGGTCCTCCAATGGACCCGAGCAACGGACAGCCAATGCTAGTGTGAACTTAGCATAAGACTTGTGAAGGAATTTGTAGGATAGCACAGAGAACTTTCATAAACCACTCAGACTAGGCACGAAAATGCCCTTTACAGATAAAAAGTACAAATCTCATGTGTGACTATAAAAGTGTTGGCCGCCATCAAAAATATGAAGTTTGAAAGACTATAACACAAATTTTAAGATTGAAGCCCCACATGGCGTAAACACTTTTGTTTGGCAGCTGCGGAAACAATTTTTAAACGGCATTTTTTTCTGTGACACTTTTTAGCTGCGGCCCACTACATGGGGCCTTAGCCTAAAGGGGTTTTCTAAGACTTATTAATTGACCATAGTATAGATTATCAATTAAAAAATAATCAGGTATCCGATAACCAGCCCCCGGCGATCAGATGTCTGAAGAGGCTGTAGCCTTCATGTAAGAGCTGCGGCCTCTTCAGTACCTACTAAGCACAGCAGCATACATTTGGAGAGTGTCTGTGCTTGGTATCGCATCACGGCCCTTTCAGTTGAACGGAACGGAGTTGCGAACAGGCCATGTGACGTCACTGCTTCAAACAGCTGATGCACGGGAGGCCTGGGTGTTGGACCCCCACAAATTTTCAACTTTGAACAAATTTTTCCTTATTTCCTATATTAAAAATAAATAAATAAATAAAAAAAATAAAATTCCTGCAATTCTGACACTGACCACTAGGGCAGTTAGTAAGCTGAGATTTCCTGTTTTCTGTAGATTTCTTTGCAGCAACCACCTCACTCACAGCACACTGATGATCACAGGTATCATGTAGATAAGACACAGAACCCACCAGTCACAATAGGAAATTTCATGTCTTACCTACAACCCGCTCTCTGCAATGACCTCTGCGCAGGTCACAGAGCATGCCTAGAAAACTCCCCCAATTCAAGTGAATAGGGTCAGCTCCAGACCACTGTCTATGGCCCATAGTCGTCCTATAGGAATCAGGAAGTCACAGAATGTGTTAGGCTTACTGGCAAAAGTTGGAATTCCAAGATTTTTAGGATTTTTTTAAAATATATATTTGGAAATTAAAACCATCACTAAAAATTCTTTAAAATATTTAACATAATGTGATTTAAACCACTGGTCATTTCCTGGCGATAATTCTCTTTATAAGGAATTTTCCCATTAAAAAGACAACTTGTCCCCTAGGATAGGGAATAAGTTCCTGATTGGTTGGGCTCCCAAGATTGGGGTTCCCTTGTCCCCCCGACTTAGTAGAGCAGTAGTTGCACAGGCATACTGCCTCAACTCTATCGGACTGTCAGAGACTATAGTGCTCTTCGGCAGTCCTATAGTCACACAATAGATTTTTCAAATGTAAAAATTTCGACATGGAATCCACAGCAGAAAAAGAACGATGCTTCATATGCGGCCGATCTGCACGTGTAAAAATTTATATCCAATGTGCATTTTACACTGCAAAAATCCAGTGCTGACTCCGTTTTCGTCACAGATTTCTAGCTTGCAACCACTGTGACAAAATTTCAGATACATGTGACCGTTTTGTAAAAACAGTTTACATGAAAAGGATGCAGAATATGTGCCAAAATCCACATAAAAATTCAGCTGTGTGAACATAGCCTAATACAGGAAAGGCTGCCAATCATGACAAAGCGATTCCACTTAGGGGGGCGCACACTCTAATTTCACTACCTCATCTACACACATACAATAAGGTGTACTGTATGCAGCCCATCAACCAGACAGGCGTGAAATCCCACAATGTAGGAATGCTTTCCAAATAGAAGTGTTAGTTTATTTTTGCTAATTAACAAAATGAAGTGAATGAAGAAAAGAGAAATCTAAATCCTATTAATACTTGGTGTGACCCACTTCTTCTCAGTACACCTGCAGACAGTTTTTGAAGGATCTCGGTAGGGAGGTTGTTCCAAGCATCATGTAGAACTAAGTACAGATTGTGATGAAAACCTTACTTGTATATGGCATCAGTGAATTATATTGTTTACGTGTGTACATATGTAATGTTTCAGACTACATTTCTTCCTATGGTCACAGAACCCCCTGTGGTGTTGTCACTCATGGTCTCGACACAGAATTCCCTATGGAATGAGAGAGCGGAGGGTGGTATAAACTGTCAGGAACGTCAGAGAAGAGGGGGGGGGGGGTCAGGGAAAAAAAACACCTGAGCTAGATGGGATTCCTAAATAGAGAGGGCAAGTCTGAACATGAGCCAGGACCCATCATTACAAAAACTGTTGATACCAAGAAGACTGTCACACCTTGGCTTTGGAGCCAAGATGGGTGCTGGCAATCCTATCTGAGATCATTCCAAGCTTCATGGACTCAAAAGGAGGTTATGAGGTTTTTTTTCTCCTTTTTATTTTACAACTGTTCTGCTGGTCTACATCATTCTTGTTTCTCTTTTTTTTTTTTTTTTTTTTTTTTTTTTTTTTACATAAGCACTGAAACTTTGGGTATTCAAAGCCTTCAATTTAATGGTGGTCCAGGTATACTCTACGAATCCATTGACTTTTAAAGAGAGTTTCCCATCTGACTGTTACAGAGACATGTGCATATGCGAGTGGGGTTACTACAATCCTAAAATCAGTATATGGTAACAGCTTGTATATGGGGTATGTAGACTGTGCTGGAGTGTGATCTACACTCAATTTGCAGCCTCAGTGAAGGGTGAGTGCAAGATTGAGTGAGCGGAGTGAATTAACCCACCAGCCGCACCCACGTCACCTGCTAGGGCAGGGCGTACATGACACATTTTTCTTTTGTTTGGTCACTTCATTTAGTTAATAGACAAAAGAACTTGCCTAACACATTTGCAAAATACCGTAGGAAGAACCGCCATGAAAATGGAGGTACAAACTCCAGGCGTGTTTTACTCATTTCACCTACACCCCAATGCACCCGTTTCCTCAAGGCCATTGACTAACATATGTAATACTTGTTATGTTTGTCACTAGGCAACTCTTATAGAAGCCTATAGCATTCTATAAGACTTGCCCATTAAGGATTCACTGCATTCTTTGATCCAGAAGCAATACATTTTAATTGCTTGTGTAATGATTTTAAGCGCTATTATTTTTATGGCACTCGGGGCTGTCGCACTTTGCCCACATCCAGGAGACTGCTGCAGTCAGTAACACTAATGCTATGTTGTGTTTACTGCTCTTGATGCATTAATAATCCACAAGTTAAAGCCTTGTAAATAATGTCTGTATAATTGCCGGGCCTGATATGACTGCCTCCTTGTGCGCTGAATGACTAAAGACATCGCACTGTGGATTTCTACGAATTTTACAAATCTCCGTGATTTGATGTAATTACAGTAGATAAAAGCAATCAGGTGCGGCCTGAGAGCGGCACTTCTGTGTTACTTCTCGTATGGATAAGGACTACACACCGAGCTGAGCTCACGTGCCTATCGCTGTCCACAGGAGTGTGCAAAACACAAGAAAAAAAGAGCTGCAGTTAGTACATGACTTTAAAATTGCACAAAAAGCTGCGCACCTCTACCGTATGGTAAAGTTCACACAGAGTTTTTTGCAAGAGGATTTTTAAGGCAGATTCCACCTAAAAAAAAAAAAAAAAAAAAAAAAAAAAAACTTCCCAACTCTCCCCTTCATTCAATGGGAGTCAGTAGAATACTTTTCAGATAGTGGGGAAGGCGTCCGACAATGTCTCTTAGTGACTTCTTGCACCTGAGGTCACTGCTGAGGCCTGTGATTGGGCCACCAGCAGTCACATGGGCATGCCGGGCATCACACTTGACGCCGAGAAAGCAGAGAGCGCGCGCGCGCCGGATGCTGCGAGGAGGCTCAAAAGAGGTAAAGGGAAGTATGAATGTTTTTATTTTTTACACCTCCCCTGGGCCTCCACGTATTATACTCTGGAGTCTGAAGAGTTGATTCAGGGTTTTATACTGATTTCTGACTCCAAATCCAGCAAAGATTTTGTTCCCCTGACACAGGGAAATTGGCAGCAGCCTCATGGGGTTTTTGCCTTTCTCTGGATCAACATTGTGGTTTGGACTTGATGGATCAGTTTCTTCTTCCAACTTCATCTACTAACTTACCATGTCTACACCCACACCTGACTGTATATCACACTCTGCGCTTTTATTTATAGCCAACCTCTCCTTTGCTTCTAATAAGCTACATTTTGATTTTTTTTTTTAGATTTTGCCAACTTCTGCCTCTGTGCTTTGCTAGTAATCTAATCATGCCTTAGCACAGAATCACTCGGCAGCTACAGACAGTGCCATCTCTGCCTGCTGGGGGACTGTGTGATTATTCTCCCCTTCGTATTCTCCTAAATTCCCTCTCTCACCGGCACTGTCAAGAGGTTTACTTGAATCCGCAAAGTATTCGATGGAGCTCTCGATTTTATTAAATGTTTAAAAGACGTATTTTCCATAAAAGCCCGTTCATAAATAAGCTAGAACATAAATTTACAGTAAGGGAAGCAGCCAGAGTTGTAACGAAGTTCCTAGGCCCCAATGCAAAATCTGTAATGGTTCCCCCACTTATATGCTATCTATAATACTGGTATCTTCTTATATTGTAGAGAGGCTTTTGGGCCCCCTAGTGCTCCAGGGGCCGTCAGCAACTGCTAGCGCTGCTTATAGCTACACCCCTGGAGACAGTGCTGTCAACGTCTTCGTTATAACTGTGTGACAGGCGCCTATCTAATCATCAGCAGTAGCTGAGAAGAGAGTTTCTAACCAAAAACCCTACCCTGATGCTTGTATGGGTGACACAGATCTTACGTGCCCTTCAACCTATCATAAGAGAAATTAGTGGGGGGTGGTAAATGACCATAAATTCACTCATTCACCTTGTACCTCGTGGTCTTATTTACCTTGCCTTTTTAATCTAGTCTTACAGATTAGTGATTAGAATAAATGGGAAAGGGACATTCTATAAAGAAGGGCCCAAGCGAATACAAGGCGATCCTGAGTAATGAGAGACAAGAAATGTGGTGAACACTTGCACTGTTTTGCTAAATTAGGCCACCACAATTAATCCTTCCTGCTGACAGAGAGACCTCAGGAGCATTGTGGCTTCTCCACTGGTAAAACCGAGTCAAATATTTACATTAGTGAAACTAGAAAATGAAGACAAACAGAGAGATTATATGAAGCGATAGAAAAAGCCAAGGAGAGAAATTATACTCGAGGAAGAGTTGCGGAAGTATTTATACTAATGGAGGAGATAAATGACTGCAAAAAAAAGTTCTCCCATCGCTCCCTCTGGTCGTTGTGAATAGATCTTAACATCAGACACTTGGCCCCTTGCTTTGTCACTATTTTATTACCACTTTCATCTCAGGCAATCTCTAAGACTGGATTCACATAGTCATAATATGCCTGAATTATACAGACCATATTATAGCTACAAATCCTGTCCCAACCACATGTCTCATGGCCCTGACTTACAGCATCATAGCCAGTGATTTTCTATTTTCATTCACTTCAATGGAGGGTAAGGGAGATTCTGCCCAAAGATCGGGCATAACACTTTTTTCCCCACTAGCTGATATTTTTCAGCAAGTGGAAATAGAAGGGTCCGCTTTCTCTGAGAAAAATTTTGAAGCAAGTCGGGTAAACATTCACTGGATTGGCATCAAAGACACAGAGCCTTTTACAGTAGATTGGATTTTTAGAGTGACTAAAATCCTTTAGAACAGGGGAAACACGTGGCCCCTGAGGCTGTCATCTGAGAGCCCAAGTCAGCAGGAGAAAAGAACCCTGACTTTGTATTAAAGCAATCTGTCTTGTATTAAAGCAATCTGTCTTTGTAGGCCACAGGCAACATTAGGCCTGCAATCTCCGGGAAGCTTCAGGGTACTTACTTATCTCTCCAGTCCCCGACACATCCCGCTGTGACATATGTGCGCCCGGAGCAGGGGAAAAAAGAGGTAAGTACTGGCTGGGGACCACTGGTGGAGGACATTAAGTTGTGTGGGGTCACTGCTTCGGTTATTGAACAGTATATTTGTTTTGTATTGAATTTTAAAGAAATGCAGCCTTTCGACTTAAAATTTTTTTCTACGAGCGGCCCATTTGCCCGGCCGAATTTGCCCTGGTCTAGTATAAGAGGGTGTTCAAAAGTAGGAATTTGATGCTGAATATGAGGCGGAATCCACCTCAAAATAAGTCTCCCATTCATTTCAATGGGAGGCAGTAGCTGATTTTTCCTGTTTGTCTGTCAGGTGGATTCCACCTGAGAACACCCACTGAAATGTATGGGAGGCAGAAAATACACCTTTTCCGTCGGAATGGAATTTGGCATGGAATCTGCTAATGGAGTATGGAATTGGCCCCTGCCCAATAAAAGCAAAATACAGTAGCACTCTTCTCCAAATTCCACTTCAAATTCAGTGTCAAAATCTTAGCATGAACACCCCCTTCATTTGCACAAAGCGACGTCTGTAACACTGGACACATATGGGGAGTGCGCTAAGTACACTAAAATACATTTCTCTTCATATGCCCCAAAACACTTCATAAATGTGATATTAAATGCCAGAACCCTGAGGGTATGGGCTGCAAAATTACCGGACTATTCCTCAAGGTAGCAACAGGCCTGTCAGAGTGGTGAGTATAGGCATGAGACGGTGACTCGGAGCAGAATGGAAAGACTTAATTGTAGAAGATGGTAATGGGGATTTATTTTACACTAACATACGCTTGGTCTGAATTAATTGACCTTCCCCCATGTGAGTCACTTTGCAGAGCCATAATGTGCATTGAAAGTGGCAGATCAAGTACGGCGAGCCCTTCCAGTGAGGGGTCGTGTTGTGGTGTATGCAGACAGAAATACCCAATATCAGCTCATCTTTTAATGCAGGGAGACACATAACAATTTTACCAGTGTAAACAGATACTCGAGAACATTAAACTTTCATTACTAAAGCACAGGCACCCAGCGTGAGACAAAGTGCCATGTTCAGCCCTACACAGAGCAACATGCCCGACGCACAGTACATAGCATCATTATGATAACTAGTGTGTACTCAAGAAGTGATACATTTAGAAAAAGCAAAGAAGCTGAAAAAAGACATTAGGAGAAAATGAAACATCTAATTGGTACAAAAATACTGTGCAAAAAAGAACTAAATGTTGTACAATTAAAAACAATTAAACTAAAATTAAACCGGTTCTACAAAGACATTTCTTCATCTTGCCGTTCCCAATCTGCGGGCTTTCTGTTCCTTGGATACATTCTATTTTTACTTATGTGTAGCTGTCTATATTCTGCTCTTTTTCAGGACTGTGCAGTAAAAATTTGTTTCCACAAAATCTAATTACAGAAATTTGCAATATTGTCTTACTTTAATTTTAAAAAAAATACTAAAAAAATAAAATAAAAATAAAAATAAATGAAACTTTCAATCATGGGGATAATGGGGTGGGGGCGTAAAATTCACACTAGTGTTGCGGTCTCCGTTATTTGGGTCTTCTGGGGGACCTAAACGATGGAGAGCTGGACCGCGATGGCTGGGTTCACATCTGTACCAGAGTCTCCAACTGACTCCATTGAGGAAACCACCAAAAATCGAAAACGACAGACACCCATCAATAGACTCCGCCAGAGTCCGTGGGTGACCACTGCACCTAGCATAAAACAGCCGTTACACATTGACACTGGCGGACATCATTGACTATAATGGGGTCCATCGGGTCTCCACCGTTTTCAAACTAAAAGTGGTGGAAAAGCCCTCCGTGCATGCAGGATTTCTCTGACAATTTTCAGTGGCTTCTGAATCTGACTCCAGCACAGATGTGGACCCAGCCTCATAGGGACAATTCTTTGTACAAGTACAAAATAAGTGGTGGCATCGATTAAAAGGGTTTTCTCAGATTTTGCTAAAAATCCCCATCCCTATCATTAGCTCTTAGTTGGGACCTCTATTGTTCCTACTTCATAGCAGAGTTCCAATACTAAAGTAACGCAAGATGACCTATATCTGACAACCATTGTATGGATTTCTAATGGGGTGACTGTCAAAGCTCCCTTTAAGGGATGTTTCATTGTATGTGTATTGTTATTGCACGGTTCCGAGGCTGATGAAAAGCTGGAAATCCCTTTCATGTAGAGATGTCTGCTGCATCCTAATTGTAGAAATACCATGTAAACAGTGTTTGTAGACGTACAGAGCAGCTCTAGAGGTGCACAAGGCTGTAACAGGCACACACTTCATATAGGCTCGCAATGAGTTCAAAGTCAACAATCCCACTAATATATAATAGACAGGGCAACATAATAACAACCTGATCTCATTTCTCTCAATCAATACACACGGTATAGGAATAATAGAAGTGTAAATCATTTATTGAGGTACAATCTGATTTCCAGAGAGGTTACAGCTCAGGGGGTTACTGCTCTTTATCGAAGAGATGCAGCTGGTGTAGAAAGACTTATTTTTAGGCTTCATGAGAAAAAGGATGCAAAGTAGTGCTCCTCAAATATAAAGAAAATACAAACCAAAGACTCCTCAAAATGTACACATGAATTTATCATGTCTTGTATGCTAGTTTTCTGCTAGGACTTTGTGCAAAAATGATGACTTCTCTCTTTTACATCACTCTTGCCACCTTCCTGAAAATGGGCATGGCATGGGGGGCGAGTTTAGGGTCAGCAGCCCCATCAGATTTATGATAATATATGCCGCTTTCTTGTATAAATGATGAATGAAATCTGTGCCAGGCTATGGGCAAGACCAAGAGCCGCTCTGTCTGGGTCCAAGTCATCTGCAGGTGACCCGGGTGTCGGAACACCGTAGATCTAATATTGATGGCTATCCTAAGGACAGGCCATCAATGTTAGAAACCTATTTAACCCCTTCAGTGTGGACACAGATTTACAAGTCAAAAGACATTTTAAACAATATAACGTAGACGTCAGTCAAATCTAATGGATATTTCTATGTTCAGATATTATGTCGTATCGCTAGGATATGCTGTAACGATGGGGGTCCAAATTCAGACTCCTGAAACTCTTGGGACTGAAGGGATTGAGAATCTTTTAGTTTTTCTTCTGCTCACCTGCTGTACTAGGAAGCGCAAACCAGTCCTGTTTAACCAAGGAGGGCTATGCTTCAGTTCCCTCCATAACGAAATCCCCCATGCTAACAGTATGGAACCATTATCTTCGCAATGCTGGAGCTGGTGGTATGGTGCCTAATCTCCATTGACTGCGGTGCAGGAAGAGTTAGAGTTTTCTCGATCCCAGCCATTAGTACTGTAAGACAGATGTCAATAACTAATCTCCAGTGGTTAATGCCCAATGGGTTTCGTGTGATCAACTTTATATAGTAGAAGTTTGGTTATGCCTGACAATTGATCCTAGGACAGTGTGCATGTGTTTATGAAGAAAAGGAATTAAATGTCGTCCATCCCCTAGGAACAAAAGAGGATATCTATGAAATAAGATATCAACAGGACTGGCCGACCATCTAATACGTATAGGGTCAGATGTTGGGGGTGGGAGAATTGGGCAGTTGGATTTCAATTCCCAAAAGTTGTCCGTCCCTTCAATCCCTATTCCATTCAATACACATGCACTGTTCAGCTTGTGTATGGGGATACTGTATAAGCTGTCAGTCAAACAATCATTTCATAGGTGTATGACCAGCAATTCTCCCCTTTGTCCGGTACCTGTGTATATGGGAAGGCGTTACATGAGCACTCTGGGTATAACTTAATACACAGTGTTATGTCTTGTACAGGGCCTGAGGCGGGGGGGGATGCATGACTCCTATATTTAATGTTTTCTTGAATGCCTGAATTATACACCATAGCCTCAGGCCCTGCAATATGCATAATACAGTATACCAGCCTTACACCAAATATTCTTTTAATTATAGAGTGAAAGTTTTAATATGTAATTTTTATTTGGATGCAGAAGCTGCTCCCTATATAAATAAATAGTACATTACAATCCTACGTGTATCCTAACAGTATGAGGTGCACTATTACCTGCACCCGGGGTCGCCACATACTCCAGTCCACATCATCACTAGGTCATAGGACATAGATCAAGCTGCTGAAATAACAAGCAACAGGACTTTCCCCTCCTTGGAATTGAAGTGTCCTATAACACCAGAGTGAAGCGAATCGCCATATTTAATCTACACTGCTCATAAATAATTATGCATATCGGGGGAAATTAAGGCAGCTTGCAAAACAAGACACTGCTAACTTATTTGCTTTTTTATCATTATTATTTAGCTTGGGTTATGTGTATACAGCTGTTAACAGAAAAATATTAACTCCTCTACTGCCAGGCAATAAAATCCCAAACCACAGTGGATCGAAACAATTATATAGAATTTCTTGCAGCCCATTAACTGGGGTTGCACAGGCCACGTGTAAGCTTTTCCTATGCTCTCTGGCCTGCCGTTTCCAGCAGGTTTAATTGATTTATCCCTTATCAGATATGACATGATGCAAATGTTTCTTCTGTAAAATAAACCTGAAAATATATCCCTTGGTAAGGGTTATGATTCATTATCATGTGAAGGTCTGGTCCAGGTTAGATGGCACTAAAAATACAAAACGTTTCAAACAGGGAGATTCCAAAGATGGGAAAATGGCAAATTATTTTGATGTGCCCACCGATTTATATAGGACACATTGAGAGGTGTAACTTGAACTCCTGGGTCCCAGTGTAAAATACTTAACGGGCCTTTAGCTAGCTTGTGCCATGAGCTATGTGGCACTGAGACCTATGGGGACCCCTCAGGGTCCAGGGCCTGGTAGCGACTATAGCTACGACCCTAGTCACACACCTCCAGACACAGCGGCAGACAAGATTTTGATACTGCTCGACTTCGGCAGTGTCTGCAATACGCTAGAGGTCTGCTAGCTCTTCCAGGAAATCTCTTCTGTTTCCATGACTATTCCAGGAAAGACTAAGTATAACATACTCTGTACAGTAGATGAATAGCAGGGCAACATGGCTAGGTGCAGTGGCGTAGCTATAGGGGCTGCTGTGATCACAGCCCCTCTAAACACACTAAGGCTGACTGTACTTCTTTGATCTCCTTTCTGATTTCCTTTGATAGCTGGCAGTCTGTGCACTGTAAATCTTTCACCCCGGGTTTCTGGTGTATGGAGATGCTTTTATGGCGGAAACAGGGACAGAAGATTTATGATACACAGTCTTTCACTCTCAAAAGTAGAAATGGAATCTTAATCTTTTAAGACCCTAGCAATAAACCTGGCTGCTATAGCAGCATGAACAGGTTATGTAGGAGACTCAGTGATACCGCTGAATGGTATCTTAGGGCTCGGCTGATGGGCTTGAGAATTTTTGCGTGGGGGAACCAGGATGACTGGGATATCATCTACTTCACCCAAGATCCAATACAGCACAGTTACTAATAACTAAAGCCAATTCACATGCCAATATTTTGGCTGGGAAACACAGTCTGTATGATGGCGGCATTTCCTGGACCACCTGTGACCCATTATGCTGTGAGGTTAGTATAGCAGAGCCGCAGTCAGCCTGGGAAATGCAGCTGTCACATGGACCCTGTTTCCCTGAACAAAAACGACCGTGTGCACGGGTGTAAGTCTGGCTATCCAGATGACTCAGGCACTAAGGCGGCGTTCACACAACTGAGTTTCAGCTGTGTACTGTCCTGTCCTGTACAGATTATAGTATAGGACAGTATGTCACTGCGAGACAGAGACTCCTAGCAGCATAGATAACTATACTGTTACGATTCCCTCTCCCGGCATGAGGTACAGGCCTGTAAATCCAGGAAACACACAGCTGAAACTCAGTCGTGTGAATGTGCCCTAAAGGCTACAGTCACATGAACATTGTGCAAAACAGTGGTGAAAAACGTACATTTTTAATGGCCATCTTGCACCCGAGGGGCATCTGTTTTCACAGATATATTTGAGTGAATGGAGGGATCCGGGAAAAAAAAACAAAACAAAAAAACAGAATATGACCTATATTTTCACTGTCCGTTACAACTGTCAAAATATCAGTCATGTGAATATCCCCCATTCACATGAATGAATTTTATTGCAGCCGTCACAAGGCCATTAAAAAAATGGCCAATTATAGCGTTTGTGTGAATATAGGGCAAGACTGACGACGGCTACCGTGTGCAGGCGGTTACTTTGTTCGACACCAGACTTCGCCCATAGCACATGCTGCTTTAGAATGTAAAACTATAAGATGCTATTCTACACGTTTTCTTTGTGGATAAATCATCATACATGGCCAGTGTCCTATTAGAAAATCCTATTACATTTTAATAGTATGAAATAGCAGATTTATTTAATTTTAATGACCGTTTTCATTTGTACATATCAGCCCCAGTTACAGAGGAGACTGAAGCCTCCATTGTCAATAATACAGAACTTCTCTGGATCTGTGAAAACCAGGTACCTCCTGGGTACCTGGCGACTACTACTTTCCAAATTATGTACATGGTGATGTCTGTGTGTGTATATAGGTATAAATACAAAAAAAATAAAAAAATAATAATAAATAATAATATATATATTAAAATATATATATATATATATATATATATATATACACACACACACACACACACACACACAATGTATGTATATAGTATGCACACACGTAATATTACTACAGTTCTTTTCTAGAGTAGGTGTTCACATTTATTAAGGCATTAATCTTTCCTTTGCTATAATATCAGGCTTTATAAAACTGCCATACTGAGATGAATGACTCAAAAATATCACAATACTCCCCATTGTATCTCCTTTAGGTAATGGTCAAAACTCAGTGAGCCTTAAGAGCATCATTTTTTCCACCTAATTTTCAGACCTTTGATGAAAATGTCACCCTATATATAGTACAGTGGGAGCTCAATAAAATGGATGGTTTTGTTGGTTTCCATTTCATGCAGTGATTCGGCTGCGCTGCTCTGATTTCCCTGCTGTTTTACATGGTGTTGGAGCGTGGAGAACCGTCCCCCTTGTGAGATTCACTCGAAGTCACTTTGCATTCAATCTCCACATCTATTAATTGTGAATGCCTTCCCCCCGAGGTGTAACCTCTATACAAGTCAGACAGAGAACATCTTTCTTCACGGCATTGATTGTTACGGGGTCTCTTGATGATGTCGCCCCATATACGTGCACATATATATTCACATTACCTACAGTAACTGCTGTAAATTGTGAATCTGCTATTTGTATTAATATTAAAGCTGCTATAATAGGAATATTGTGAAGTCTTACTCATAGCTGGTCAATATATAAGGGACTGCAACATGACCGTTTGCTGAAAGTTTTAAAAGGGGTTGTCCGTGATTTAGGCTCCTAAGGATAAGCCATAAATATCTGATCGGTGCATGACATGAATCACCTGTACAGGGCTGCCCAAACCATACACAGCAAAGAGCTGGAAGTAGATGACTCCGGTCTCTGTATAGTGGCTGGGTGTTGGTACTCTACCTCAGCTCCATTATAGTCAATAGGAGCTGAGCACCAGTACTGGCGCCCAACCACTATACACAGCATGGAGCCAATTGCTTCCAGGCCCATGCGGTGTATAGTATGCGAGTCGGAAGCGGGTCCGTACAGTTGATTCATGTGGGGGCCGTCCGTCAGATATTTATGGCCTATCCGAAGGATAAGCCATAAAAACCCTAAATCATGCACAACGTGTTTAGAACCTATCACATCTTCTGCCATTTTTCTTTAAGTAAATACTAGCATTCTCCACAATATAACAATTCTGGAGCATTAACTCTGTGCATGGTGTTGTGAAAAGGTATACATGTTGTGCAAAATGTTTTAGGCTGGTTTGAAAATCATCAATAATTTGACAACTGGGCGTTACTACTCATTGACAAAAGGGTGTGTCTAGCACTGGCAGCATTGATTGCACATGGTTCTAGGGTGCAGAGAGACACGCACAATTGGTAACCCAGCTGTCAATGCATTACTGCATTTCTAGTAGGAGTAACGGAGGAACAGCACAATGCAGAAGTAGCACAGTATTTACTAACACAGACATGTCAGGATAGGACATTTATTCAGTAGACAGGCAGAACTCTACTCTTTTGTAATGGTGGGTGCAATTTCCCCAGGGGACCGGCCAGGCTCCCCACAGACACAATATCGCATAGGAATGAATGGGCCAGAACTCCAAAGTGCTGTTGCATTCCTTCTATGTGATATTATATCAGGATAGTTGTCAGATCCACTTTAATGAGACAAGTACAAAGAAACTTCCTTGAAAACTTCAAAAGAATCTTTCAATGTTAAGAACATAAAGGTAAATGGGTTGTCCCATGAAAGACGCTGGTCGCTAAAATGAAGAGACAGCGGTGTTCGGAAAGTGTTCTGCCATGTCCTCTCTGCTTGGCTTTCTCTGGCTGACCGTATGGGCCATTGACTATAACTGCCATATATGAAAGCCCAGAGAACGCTGAGCACAGCAAATGTTTGTTTTTTTTTACATCCAGTATTAACTTTTAGAGTATCGCGTGGCCCTTTAACACTTTCAGGGCTGCAGCACTGTGCTGACATATACCGATACTTTATTTAGCTATTCCACTTATCTGCAAAACCTGGGAAAATATATAACTGCAGGAAGATTTTGATGAAATTTTTTTGTGATGTAATGAATCTTCTCGGCAATAAGTAATGAAATACACAACACGGAATCAGATCAATTGGATGCATTACACACTGCGTTATCAGATCAGAGGCAATAGCCAGAAGTATACAACGCAAGCTCCATCCAGACCCGTACATAAGAAACCGCAGGGGTTATGTGAGCTGTATGTGTATTCATATGGTTTGCAGGTCTCTCCAGTTCACATTACTACAGTGAACGGACATATAGATGGCACAAAAACAAAATAGACCATGCAAAAATGTAGAACCTGGTACCAAATTTAGACCTTGTGGCTGTGATGCAGCCATTGTACTGCATGCCGCCAACGTTTTTATATGTAAATGCTAAAATCTTATTGTTTTTGGCTTGTTCTTCCTTAAAGGGGGTTTAAGGAAGGAAGGATTAGCCTTAGGATAGGCTATCAATATTAGATCTGTGGGGATCCAACAGCCGGGACCCCCACAGATCACCAACACTTGCCGTACAAACTGTAGTGGCGAGTGTAGGTACTACCACTGCCTGCCACAGACTTCAATGGAATAGGCCATCAATCTTTGAAACCAGACAACCCCTTTAAAAGGGGCACCTGCTGCGCTACTCTACTGTAAAAAGGAATAACTACAAACTTGATGGACTCATTACAAGCCAAAGGGATGCACCATGGTGTGTAAGTATCTATTACACAATAGATATCTGATATCCATTACTGCTCATTATAATAGCTTACCTTTATAGCACAAGCCATGATGCGGTGACAGATTCATTTTCTGATAGATCCAAGTGGACACCGACCCCACAGACTTTTATGGCGTCCTTTGGGGTTCTGTTCATTGTTATGGCAAATTTTGCTATTCTAGCTGTTAAAAAAATACTTGAAATCTTGATGGAATCACCGCCTGATACAATGAACACAGACATGAAAAAATTCTTATAAGACAGAAAAGTGCACAAGGCTCAAGTAATGGGAGACATATAGAAAAATAATGATGGAAACCGATGTCGATTTGTCAGCACTGATCAGTCACTAACAAGGAAACCTGTAACTACAGTAGGGGTTTAGACAAAACTCTGTAAAGCCTATGTCTAAACTTTTAGGCCAAAGTATACAGTGGTGTGCAGAAGTTTTAGGCTGCAAAATAAGAATGCTTTGAAAAATATAAGTGTTAGGATTTTAGATTTCTCTTTTCACTTCATCTTGTTAACTGACAAAAATAAACTACTAGCAATATTCGGTGTGACCTTTGCCCTTTGCCTTTTACCTGTTCTCGGTCCTTGCAGACAGTTTTGGAAGGAACTCGGCAGGGCGGTTGTTCCCACCATCTTGGAGAACTAAGCACAGATCTGTGGATGTAGGCTTGCTCCAATCCTTCTGTCTCTTCATATTCTCCCAGACAGACTGTGGTTACATGATTGGGCAATATTGGAAAGTCACACCGACTATTGATGGGATCTAGATTTCGCTTTTCTTCGTTCACTTCATTTTGTTAACTGAGAAAAATAAAATATTAACACTTCTATTTCTGAAAGCATTCTTACTTTGCTGCATTTTTTCTACACCTACCTAATACTTTTGCACAGTACTGTACATCTGGAAGACTTTCTTACATATACCTCCAATGTATGGCAATGCATAGGCATATATATATATATATATATATATATATATATATATATAAGTGGCATGTGTCCAGCATTAACTTCAGCAGTAAAAAATGTAACAAAGCATACTTTTTTGGGTTGGCCCACTGTATACTACTCTGCGTTCCTATAAGGTAGAAAAATGGTATGTCACACCAATGAAGGGTAAAAAGGAAACTTTTTTGGCCTCTCATGAGTGAATGGTGCCCTATATTTGACGTATATACAAATAGTTTATTCTAGTGTAAACGCCAAATGCAGGGCTCAGAAGCAGATTCCACAGATCCTAACTATAGCAAAATGGCATATCACAGGTGAGGATTTTGGTTTTCTCCAGTAGGAGACAGAAATAGTCTTATTTTTATTGTGTTCTTTCCTTCCAAATAAACAATCTTTCTTGCAAACATTCAATTACTAGTAATCGACTTACTAGCCCGGACTGAGCACAATAATAGATTGCTACAGAAAACCCGATTATCTCATCCCTCGAGACACTGATCACACTGTCATTACAATTCACGCTGCCGATGGCTCAGGTTTAATGTTACTGTACTTGTATATACACTAGGGGGTTTGTGTGTACATAGGTCTCTCTTTTATTGTTATTATAACAATATTAATAAATATACAGCAGTGACGCTGGGGAACTGCCGCTCCGCTCTGTTACTGGAATAGGAGCAGCCTGCACACGCTCCCCGTTCACTGCACCAGCTTCTGGTACATAGAGGCTGGGAAACAGGGAATCTGTGCGGGGTCTGGGTGTCAGACTCCCATAAATGACAGAACTGTGACCTATCCTGTGAATAGATCAGCAGTATGAAAAATCCATTAGGGGCTGGAAATCGCCTTTAAGCCACCAGAAGATGTGTCTTGCAGCACCTTACCCCCCTTTCCACTTAGAATACACACACATTTAGCTGTCAATGGGGAAAATGATGGATGACAGAGGAAGCCCTCTCCCCACGTCACACCTTAGAGGCCACAATCGGTTGACTTCAGCACCTAAAGGAATAAAGGGGGTTTTCTAGGTTTTATTAATTGATGACCTATCCTTAGAATAGATCATCTATTAAAGATCGGCAAGGGTCTGACCCCCAGGCCCCTGGCTGAACAGCTGTATGAAGAGGCTGCAGCGCTCATGTGAGCAGTACAGACTTCAGTACTGACTGAGAAGAGAGCTGTACATCTGTATTGCACCTGTGCTTAGTATCACAACTCATCCCATTCACTTAATGACCTATCCTAAGGAAAGTCCCAGAAAACCCCTTTAGGCTAGTGCCCTAAGTGGCGTAAACGGCGTGTTAAAAAAAAAAAAAAAAAAAAAAGGCAGTGGATACAATGCGATTTTCAAAACCGTTGCGGTTTTGGAAACTGGAGCATGTCAGACCGCCAGCGGTTTCCCTAAAGGTACAATTGAAAAAGTCTGCAGTCCTTTTTTGCTGCGGCACGCTATGTGGGCCTTAGACTTGATGGTAAGTTCTTCTTTTTTCCCGCATCCTGCTGCGATCTCTGCCTCCCATTGAAAACAATGGGAGGCAGATGACAGATGGAATCTGCCGCAGATTCGGGGGCGGAATCTGTCCCAAAATTCACAGCAAATTCCTCTGTGTGAACTTACCCTAACTCACCCCAATGTTTGCACTTGCAGCATGAGTGATCAGGCTGAGAAAGTAGGAGCAAAGCCCCTGCATCGATATCCTTGGCGGAACCAACAGACCCCTATACAGGACCTAACAAAAAGCTGCAGGTTTCATTAGGACATGAAAAGACAGCGCTACACTGGGAAGCGGTTAAAGACTGTGAAATAAGGAAAAAAAAAAAAATGTCCTTCTAAAATACGCTATTCTAAAACACATCATTGACCCCCTAGTCCCAAAAGGACTAATTTATCTGTGTTTTTATGTCTAGCTTTAGTAATGAAACATTAAATTTATTGAGGTCCATTAATTTGCTATGCTCGTCTATGAGCGCAATGTTTCATAATGAATCAAATTAACAAGGTGAGAGACTGTAATTTCATTTGGGCTCATCCGCAATGGACTCCATAGAAACCCAAGGCTTTCATAAAACACACGCCGTTTGCACAAGTCAGAACAAATGTCATTCCGCTTGTGCTTTCAATGGTGCCAGAAAAAAAAAAAAAAAATTCAAATTCCATCATCCGCTTTTATGTTGCTATGCAGTTCCACAAGGGGAAGAACATATGCTACTTTTTCTATTAAAACGTATTCATTTTTACCGTAAGACTGAGCCCAGGTTTGATTTATTAAGAGAGAAGACTCTTTTGAAACCAATCGCCTAGCAAACACTTCTCATCCGTGGTAAAGATGAGGCCATTTGCATTATATCGGCTCAGCATAGAAACGGAGAGGAGATAATTATTCACAGCTAATGACTTTAATCAGGTCAAGAAGAATTTAATGGACAAGTATTATATTCACGCTCTGGACTTATACATATGAATTAAGCACATATGGGTATCCAAAAGGCAGGAGAGCAGATTTATGGAGCGCTGACAAAACCTCTTGTTAGTTAAAGCGCTTTATTCTTTTAATAAACAGGGTGATTTATGGTCTCGAGAGATTAATTTCCTGCCTTGAGGAAACAGAGCAGAGGAGATGGTTTGGAGGGGGGGGGGGACAAGCAATGTGCAAGACACTGAGTTTCTGCGCTGCCCTCTACCCGCAGAAAATTGAGATTCGTTCTCTTAAAACAAACAAGAAGGTGTGCCAGGGCGCAGAGTGCTCTGAGCTAATGAATGCCCAGCTCAGAAAATAATTTGTCACCGAGCAGTCTTTAAAAGCCAACCTGAGAGCTTTCCAGCTCAGAGAGGAAAAAAAAAAAAAAAAAAAGCATTGATTCACGCGGGAGAGGATTAAATTGTATATATATGGTAAAAAAAAAGATACATATTGGAGAAAAAAAAAAAAAGAGACAGCGGAAGGAAGGAAGAAATTACAGCAAATGACTCGATACTGAGCCTAAATGGACTATATTCATTTCTTTATCGTCATTTATTATGATGGAGAGGTTTGTCAAGTATCCAGGCACTTAGGCATCAAAGTAGATGTTTAAGCAGACATTGTCGTCCTGGATGGAGAATGAATTCCAAATACATCTCACAAATTCAATTGCAATACAATACAACGTTCATTTGTTCCTTCCGAGGGGATTGGATCATTTAAGGTGGCCATACAGCTGTCAGCAAACATTCACTCGGCAGCTTTTCCTCCAGACTTCCTTATGCATATGCAGGCTTGTTTCAGTTGAGTATGCATGTGTTCTCAGTAGGGAGAAGGGAATAAGTTGCTGTTAGACACCTCCAATGGTGACCTATCCCCCTTTAAAAAAGCACAATCCTATAGTCCCCCGCCCCCCCCCACACACACACAGGTAATAGTGTCCTAATTATCCCCCTCCCTTACCGGTAATAGTGCCCACCCACACACGTCATAGTGTCCCGCACATATATTGGTAAGGTATTGATGACCCCCACAGGTAATGGTTCTCCCCACCCCACATCAAATTACATACTTCATTTTATACTTACCTCTTCATCCTGCAAAGCGCTGGTGTGGCGCCCGGTTGTGCACCTCTTCTATCGTTCTCCCAGCTAGCCTATCAACTGCACTATGGTATCACAAGCAGTACCACAGAGCAAGAGACAGCATGGCTGGAAGGACATTAAGAGAGACTAGCGCTGCGTCAGCACTTTGCAGGAAGAGGAGACAAGTATGAAATTCCCTACACCTGGAGACAGTAGTGTGGCGAGGGGGCCTATGAGCCCCTCTAGTTTAGGGGCCAGGTCGCAAGGGCGACCATTGTGACTAGAGATGAGCGAATTTCTGAAAAGTTCGATTTGGCAGTTCGATTTGAAGTTCCAAAAAAATTAGCTTCGATCCAAATTACTTTGCAGCAAATAAACAGCTATTTCCGGGCTGCAGAGAGCCGGGGTGAGCGGCAAAATGGCGGAAGCCCTTGGATCCCGCGGTCATGTCTCTCTCTCTTCAGCACGGACAACTTTTATTCATGTGGAAGGATCTGCTAACAAGCAAAGACACGCCTACCCAATCACATCACTAGAGAATATCTTGTGACCATCTGATGTCACAAAGGTCCTTACTAAATATTTGTTACCACAAAGCATCAGGAAATCCGGAATCGTGGAGAATCGAAGATTTCCTGAAATTTGGATCGAATTCCACTTCTGCAGAATCGATTCTTTCATCTCTAATTGTGACCCCTATACTTGTTTGTTCCGTCTTTGGCCGGAAGATGCACAGCACACCCCGACTATAGGGTGCAGGGTACCTCCTGGCTAAAGACAGAACCGAGTGACGTGGCTTATGGGGCTCACTGCAGCTGCACCATTAAGGTGGCCCTGGGCCACGGGCCTTGTGTCTGACACCTGTGATCTGCAGTATGACCAGCAGAGATTTTGGCCTTGTGCTGAGGTTTAGGAGCAGAATCGTCAAATGAAGTTACATAGGAAAATGATTACAGTACTTTGCACACTGCTGCAACATAATGGATTTTCTATGTAATGGGAGCTATACTGTAAAACATATTTGTTGTTTCCCTTGCTAATATAGTGCTACCGCCTCCCACAGTGATGTATAGACTGTCAATACTCACATACAGCAAGACCAAGTCCCAATCTACTGTCAATTTGACAGGAAACCAAATAACCTATCCATCTGAATATGTACTACAGGGGAAACCTTATCTAAGAAAATCCATCCTTAGAGCGCAGGCTGCCGCTTATAGTATAGTCCCATTAAAGACATTTATGGCATATTCACAGGAATACCAAAACCTGGGACCCGCATTTCTCTCCAGAATGGGTGTCCACTATAATTTCACTAGTGCTGTGGCCGCAGAGAATGAAGACTCTCTTCATTCACTTCTATAGGATTTCCAAGATTGCTGAGAACATCTGCCGAGCTGTTCTTGGGACTGCCATAGAAAACACACCCTCTTCCCCAAATGCTGCGGATGGAAAGGGAAGAGGAGAGTCCATGATTTTTACCTCTGCTACCTGTTGGACTGCTTGACTGTGGTCCCCTTACCATAGTCCCTGAACTTCCTGGTCAGCTGCTATAAGCACCGGGACCACCTCAAGAGGTAGTGACCTGACAGACTCCCACAACAAAGTCCTGATCCCAGTATGAGGGTTAAAGGGCGAATCCCGGGTCGACCACTTAGACAACGCCCTCAGAAGTGGCTTTTAAGCCAGAGTAGGTCTGCAAACTGCTGCCTGTTACACATTGTTAGCAAATTTGGTTAAACATATTTACCACTTGGACCATTTTGATGCAATTCAGGTATCTTATAATAATTTTGAAAATCTCTCCCATTATAGGTCCTTATTTCTAAAAACTTTATTTCTACCTAGATCCCCTGCCAGTCTCTACTTCTTGGTCCCTTGCAACAAACAACCACTCAAGGAAACACTGGCTCAGACATGAATGGCTGAGTAACATTTTCTGTATGCGGAGAGACCAGGAAGTTTTCAACCAATCTTGAGGCCTTTATTAAATAATATTTTACAAACAAATAAAAGCCCCACCTTTAGTTATTATAAGGGCAAGAAGGAAGGACTGTCCAGGATAACTTTTTAACAAAACACCACTCTCAACTATCCCTGGTTCTCCGGTGTCTCCTACCGCGGTGCAGTCCTGCTGCTCTCCTAGCTTGTTTAGGCAGAAGTACCTGCCGCACACGACTGCTGAGGCCATTCAGCGGCCTAAAGAAAGGACACGGGACGTCACTCGTGATGTCTGCAAGTGATGTCCTGGTTCCTTTACTTAGGCCGCTGATTGACCTCAGTGGTCATGTGAGGTGAGGACTTTTGCCAGAAGACGACCCAGGGAGCAGCAGGACCGGACCGTCATGGGAGATTGTTTGTTTTTAATATGAGGCCAGGTAAGGTAAACCAAACAAAGAGAAAAAAAAAACACCACACACAAGTTATCCTGGACAACCCCTTTAAGGCTCAGATGGAGTGCTGGATTTACAAGTTTTTCTACACGTAAATACATTTCCTAGCTGTGGCAATACAGAGTAATGTCCATCTACCTACATGTGGGTATAAACTTGGACAGTTGAAATATGTACTCGGCGCACATTCATCTCTTGTTTATCTAGGTGTGCATAAGTATTGACTTACATATAATTTTTGAGGTCATGTTGGGACAAATACTTTAAGACCAGTATCTCCATGGGATCTAAAATATTGTTAGTTTGGGTTAGGATTGGTGTCAATAACAGAGGTGCATAAATGTGCCTGTATTAACCTCAAAGCAGCGCCATAACTTGTTTGTGTGTATATACACATTAGCATATATCCTACAATATGTATTCTATGCCCCGGAGGAAAATCATAAAAGGTAGAGACATAAACTTGTACAATACAATATACTGTGCAGTGAAGTTACTATAAAAAGCGAGGCTACTTTAAAGGGAGCCTGTCACCCAGAAATTTGATATCAAACCAGCCACGGTGCATTGACGGGGACATTATGCTCAGCACCATCATACCGTTACATAGTCTAATAGATGCACCATTGAAAAACCTGAATACAGAACCTCTGGACCGTCCACTGTAATTGAGCCTTATTTGCATATTTATAAACAGCTTTTCTAGGAAACGGTGCATTTATTGGACTATCTATGGGTATGATGGTGCTCAGCATAATGTCCCCTAAGATGCACTGTGCTGCTTGCATATCATTGATGTAATGCTGCTTTATGCACCATTTCCGATATTTCTATTAGAGGTTTTCTAAAGAGGTAACCCTCATAAAGGGAACCTGTCAGGACTATTCAGGACACTAAACCACCCACAGGTCCTTATTGACCAGGGGTTTAGTGTCCCAAATTGCCCTGTTATAATGCAATCATGCAATCTGCAGCCAGACTAAAAATAAAAAACCTTTATACTTACCTAGAGAGGAGTCCAACAAGCTTCACTGGACTCATCTCTGGTGCTCCCTGAGCCTGGGCTATTCTTCAGTGAAGCCGGAGATGTACACCCTGGCTACTCTGAGCATGCGCCCGAGATCCGCTGCATGCGCACTGAACCCAAGGTGTACTTCTCTGGCTTCACTGAAGAATTGTGCAGGGACTACAGCCAATAGTGGAGTATAAAGATTTTTATTTTTAATGCAAACTGTGTTAGAACAGGGCGATTTGGGACACTAAACCCCCAGTCTATAAGGACCTGTGGGTGGTTTGGTGTCCTAAATCACCCTAGCAGGTTCCCTTTAATGTGCCTCCAAGAAAAGGTTGCCCATTCATTAGGCATTCACTGGACTTTTCAAAGGCTTTTGATACTGTACCACATAAAAGGCTGGTATGCAAAATGAGAATGTTGGGACTGGGGGAAAACATATGTATTTGGGTTCTCAACTGGCTCACTGATAGGAAACAGAAGGTGCTTATTAATGGTAAATATTCAGACTGGGTCACAGTCACCAGTGGGGTGCCACAGGGGTCAGTATTGGGCCCTCTCCCGTTTAATATCTTTATTAATGACCTGGTAGATGGTTTGCAAAGCAGGGTGTCCATATCTGCAGATGATACTAAACTTTGCAAGGTAATAAAAAATGAGGAGGATAATAGATTACTACATGGGCCGAGACTTGGCAAATGGAAGGTTATGCATTTTGGGTCAACAAAATAAAATGTATGATTATGTACTTAATAGTAAATTACTTAATTAAGACTGCCAGTGAAAAAGACTTGGGGATTGTGATGGACAATACGCTTACCTTTAGTGCCCAGTGCCAAGCAGCTGCTGCCAAGGCAAATAAAATTATGGGATGCATCAAAAGAGGTAGATTCTCATGACAAGAACATAGTTATGCATTTATACAAATCACTGGTACGGCCACACTTAGACTATTGTGACACAATTCTGTACCCCAGTATACAAAAAAGACATAATCGAACTAGAAAGAGCGCAAAGAAGGGCAACCAAAATTATTAGGGGAATGGGTGGATTGCAGTACAACGATAGATTAACAAACTTGGGGTTATTCAGTTTAGCGAAAAGACGTCTACGGGGAGATCTAATAACAATGTACAAATACATGAAGGGACAGCACAAAGAACTTTCTAATGATATTTTTACCCCTAGGCCAGTGACAGTGACAAGGGGACATCCTCTATGACTGGAGGAGAGAAAGTTTCACCAGCAACATAGAAGAGGATTCTTTACAGTAAGAACAGCGAGGCTATGGAACTCTCTGCCACAGGAAGTGGTGATGGGGAATTCATTGAACAAGTTCAAAGAGGGCCTAGATGCCTTTCTCGAACAGAACAACATTACGGGTTATGGGTTCTGGATTTTAAGGGCACTTTCATTCAGGGTTTTATACTGATTGCCAGATTGGAGTCGGGAAAGGAATTTTTTCTCATGAAATGGGGCAATTGGCATAAGCCTCATGGGGTTTTTTGCCTTCCTCTGGATCAACACTGTAGGGGACTGTAGGGTTATAGGTTGGACTTGATGGACTGATGTCTTCATCCAGTCTACTATGTAACTATGTAAATGTTGGCCAAACTTGTCAACCTTGTGGGAATGGCTACACATGGGAATATGTATGGTGGCCTCTCAACTAGACTACATTCTGATTGGATTTCTAATGTCAGATAGATAAAACCTAAAAGATGTCACACCAGCAACTTACATCCCTCTCCTTATTGACAGCACATGCATACCCAGAAGAACCCAGTGTGCATGTATACAGGGAAGGGAAGTAAGCAGAGATAGCTGTCGGCCAAATAAGTTTTCAGTCAACAGCTATCTTACCCTATACGCACATCTGCGTTGGGTAAGTCCGTTGCAGGACCAGAAGAACTGAAAAACAGTCTAGGACGAAGAGATCCCGAGGTACTCCACTGACTATAATGGGGCCTGTTTCGTATCTGTTTTTTTGTCCCTGAAAACGCCAATCAAAAAAGGGTCGAGCTTACAGGACTTCTTCATCCAGGATTTCTGATGGAATCTGCGTCGGACAAACAAGCAACGCAAATATGAATTTCAGCATTATTTGTATAGAAAATCTAAGGATTACCTTATAACAAGACATAGTTCTAGGGCAGTAGATTTTGGTTTTGATACATCAGTCTTTTGTGTATATTATCCCTTAGACTAGAATCTATAATAAATGTATAAATAGGATGTTATGCCTTTAATATGTTTATACACATCTTTATGTCCAGAGTGTTCAGCACTGAGAAACATTCAGCTCTAACCTTAGGTTATGCCCATAGACTAATAAGGTCAAGTACACAAGTCCACTTGAGAAATGCAGCTCCCCAGAATCCTATGAATATAATTATGGGGCTAGCAGTTCCGCAGTGCTTACAAGTGTAAAGTACATGAAAGATCCCTGACAAGAAATCGTTATGATGAAACAAATACAACACTTTCATGGGGTACTTTACCCTCAACTTTTGTCAAATGCTGTCACATAGTACGGAAAATACATGTACTGCATATAAACTATAGACTCACAAATCTATAAATTCACATAAACGTTCTGTACATTACATACAACTATAGCAGCTAAACGTTACAATAAATACTCAGCGGGTGAACAGGAGGTGTACACAACTCCATCTGCTGCCCAGATCTGGTACGGACAGATTGGTTTTAATGTTAAGCAAAACTATTGTTTGTGTTTTTTTGCCTAAATAAATAAATAAAATGTAGCCAGGAAACTTATTTGTTTTTCCAATTTCAGAATGCAGGCGAAATAAGTGAACAGAGGATGTACTTTAGGTTTTCATGATTATCTTTGCAGATGTTTAGGACAAGTGCTCATATAACACATGCTCACCTGTCCCCACGCACTAGTCTCCCCCGCCACTGTCTGGTCCAGGGACGCCGAGGGCTTATTCCAGCTTAAGTCCTTGCCACACATGATTGGTCTCAGCAGTGAAGTCTCGGCCAAATGGTCTCAGTGGTCAAGTGCGGCAAGGACTTCCATCACAACAAACCCCAGTGCACCACCGGACCAGACAGCAGCAACAGACACTGGAGCACAGGGGACAGGTGATGTGTTTAGTTTGATTGTTTTTTAATGTTTCACCTTCCCCAGAACTCCTAGACAACCCCTTTAAGGGAGCCCCAAAAGGTTTTGCTGCCATGTAAAATAAACTAGTATTCTTAATGGAACAAGGTAGGTAGGGGCCGCCCATTACAATGGGGCCCAGGAGCTTCAAGTTACACGTCTGTCCATAGGTGCAACCCATATCTATAGTATATCCCATGATAACACTAAAAATCTTAAGACAGGAATGTCCTATTAAGTCCAACTGTTTATGCACATTCTTGAATTATATCACAAATCTTGGTTGGGCAGCAGATAGAAGGAAAATGGTCTCTCTAGTGCCCTCTAATGGGGGTAGAGAACAGCTCCCTCTTTCCTTATGTAGGTTATGGCCTGGCGTATATTCTCAGTTTGCATGGTCTGTTAAAGGATCAAACATATAAGGCAGCACTACCCCAATAAGTTGCACTAGATAGACAGTTTCCTTCTTCCTGGAAGAAGCTACTTTGCACACCAATGATCATGGTTGCCGCCTTCCTGTATTTTACAATACTAAACATAGCCGTGTGCAGAACTTGCTGGCCTGTACCACAGACCTAGGAACCAGCATCACTGCACCCAGGCAGCTGCCCATAGCAAATACACAAGAAGTCGATCCCATATTTTCAGTAATAGCACCTCTCAATCTGCTGAATATAATGGAGAAACCTAATGTTGCACCAATACCTGTCATATACTGTGATTGCATACACTGCAATGGATGGGATGTGCCTGTGTGTGGGCATACGCAGGTATACTACTTCTATCACACGTCTGTGTACACATGACAACATTAGATGTTATTTCACGGCTCAGTGAAACAAAATCACTGCTTAATACGGAGCTTTAGATATCATTTTCAGCTATAACATCATAACTTATAACCAGCAAAGCAATGGTTAAACAGGTATAAAACCCATTACTTATAAAGGTAGTACACTGACAGTCCCAGGGGAGTTGACGCCACATGAAGATCTGTCCCTAGCAGTAATGGATGTCAGTGGCGAAGCATGATAGATGCAATTTATCTCCTGACAGCTGGCTAACCAGACTCTCCCTAATCTGTCCCTCGCCCGCCCCATCCCACTCTCTCCACCACCGTTTCCTCTCTATCATCTATACCTTCTCTAACGCTTTCTTATGCCATTAACCCTGCTACTGCCAGGCTCAGTATCAACTGATAATCTCAGGAGGCCGCAAATGCACCGCTGTTCTCACATTTTATGACAAGCTAGAACAACTGAAACTAAAATACGGCAGCAGCAAATCCCTGATAGAAAGAAAACGGTGTGAAATAAAGATTTAAAAAAAACAACCATGTATACATAAAAATATAAAATTTAAATAAAAAAAAAACCAAAAAAAAAAAAAAAAAAAAAAACACACACACAACAAACAAAAGGCACATTTCATAGATGGATAAAAGGATGACCAGAACACAAGTGCAAGTCTCTAAGGTAGAAATGTCCACATGACCGCCCATGTGTACGTAAAGAGAACCTGTCATCGCTCATGTCTAATGTAGGTAATACTTATATATTCCTTGTGTTATTTCTGGACAATCTTTCCCTGTTCCCTTTTTGTCCCTGATCGGTGTTTATTGCTCCATTGGAAAGTACTCTATTGTTCCTGTTCTATGGTCCATGTTTATGATTCTGTGTAACAAACTATACATCTAATTATACAAATATCAATAATTGTCGAATATATTAAAAAAATATTCATTTCATTTTAAAGGCGGCGTTCGCAACTATTTTTCAACTCTTCCCAAAATTGGTCCCAACTTACTCCACAGCCCTGGGAAAAAATGTGTGTGAAGGTATCCTTACTGTATGAACAAATTTACCCTTGGTATTGCCATTCCTCTTGTCAAAGTCTACATCTACATCCACATGACCATGGTGCAAAACAGCAGTGAAAAACGCCGATTTTTCACAGCCATTTTGTACCCCAGAGGAGGCCATTTTCACAGATCCCTCATACATTGCAGTGCATGGAGGGATTCATGAAAACAAACATTAGAGCATGACCTAAATATTGGTCATGTGAATAGCCCCCAATAACAGAAATGTTATTACAGGGAGAGTACACAAATTTACTAAAATGGAGACAGATCCTCTTTCATCTTACTTTAAAAAAAAAAAATAAAAAATCAGACCCATCACCTTCACATGTGCAGTTCACACTGTAGGGTAGCCTGGCTACTTTACCACATATCTGCGAGCCTCAGTAGATTCTTTCCAAGCCACAAAGTGTAACTTTATTCCTGGGTAATAGGCGATATTTCCTCCCCAATGTGCTAAAGGAGAGTGCCCATTGAGTGCACCTACAGCATTATCAGCAGCACAGTGTCCAGAATGACCGCAGCATGAGAGCAATGTACTATTACTATTAACTATACACTCAGCGTGGCATAATAGTATGGCGCAGAGTGGGAAGGGGTTAAGGTACGAAAAAATGCAAAAGTTAAAGTGTTATCTTGAAAAGAAAAATAATGGCATACTCCCAGTAAAGGCATGTTAGGTGGTTGCCTACTGTGTCTATCCCTGGCCCTGGCCATGGCCATGATCCAACCTTCTTATGTCTTGTATCACGAGTAGAGAAAGAGCAGATGAAAAGAATGAAATTATTTCAGTGGTCTAATGATAATGGTGCACAGCAGAGAGATCGGCAGCGCTGGGGAGCAAAGGCCTTCTGAGAATAGCCAAGCACTCAGGAACTACAAATACATATCTACATAATGTAACACTTCTATGTTAAGAGTATGTTCAGACATGGCAGAATCTGAAATTCAGTTCCATCTATCTTGATAGGGTTGTTCTTGCAGCACATGGATTTCTGCAAGCTTCAATCAGGTGAATAGGACAGCAGAATACATCTTTGCACCAAAACTGCTAAATGTGAATATACTTTAAAAGGTTTTGTCTGTGGAGTTGTAATTTACTTACCTGGTCCCGGGATCGCTGATGATGGACACAGGAGGTAGAATGCTGCTTCGGATCAAATGACATGGCCAAAACCCCCAGGTCCATCATCAGTGATCCCTGAAACAGGTAAGCAAATTACAACTACCCGGACAACCCCTTTAAGAGTATGTCCACAGGGGACAGATACTGTATAATGCAGATTTACTGCTGCAGAATTGCAGATAGAAAATTCATGCCATAGATTTTAGTAGCATAGTGGATAAGATTTTACCAAATCTGCATGATCTGAGATGCAGATTTGTCAATTTATGCAGCAGATTTTCTCTACTTTCAAGGAATGGCTTGAGATCTGTGGAAAATTTGCATCCAAGGCCTTATTAACACAACCATCACAAAGCCATTTTTAGAATACATTGATTTCAATGTCCATTTTATAGGAAACCTGTCAGGACAATTTGGGACACTAAGCCACCCACGGGGGTGGGGTTTAGCATGACAGGGAAAAGGGAGTGCTGGGGATAGGAGAGTATGTCTTTTCTCATTTATTTTCCAGCCACCCTGACCGTCCCCCTGTGCTTACCCTAAATCCTGAACAACCCCTTTAATTTTTCTAGTTAAGTTAATATAAGATAAGACATGAGCTTTCACAAAATAAAAATTATAATGACAAATATTTCCTCATGGTTAATCCTGCCAAATGGGATATATTCTCTGAATATTTTGTGCTATGCTAGCCAAAAAAAATTACCTTAAAATTCACGCATCAGCAGGAGACCCATGAAAAAGCCAAAACCACTATACACTAAGACACCTAACAATGTGACGATTAACAAAGACTCACGGTGAGTCCAATAGAAGAATGAAGGATCCCGCTCCCACATAATCATCCATATTTATGTTGTAGTTCATGAAGTAAAAAATTCAGGCTTCCTAAAATCAATAGGATTTCATTTTGTAGATTATACCGAAGCAATGACTGAAATGGATAACATATTTGTACTCTGTAAAAGGCAGCACAGTGACTAAGTGTGAAGAGATAAAACCTACATTGGTTTTAAAAGCTCCTGAGGACACTGAAGGCTCAAGTAGGTGAAGCCACATTATCAGCAGAATTACTAAATCCAATACTAATTAGATGTGAAATATTCACCATTATAAGGGAAACGGAAGAAGTGTAACCCAGAAGCGGCCGCCGCGGCACTTCATAAACCTTTTATGTAACTACATTCCCATTGATTAAAATACATTACAACCTTTACTTAATTAAAACTATGATCATAATTAGCTGAGCAACAAACATGAAATAAAAGTAAATGTTAGTAAAGCTTATTCGCCAAATGGAAATATCAAAACAATTCACAGCACAGCAGAAATATCAGGGGCTCGGAGATAAAAGAGGCATCATATAAGACAAAATTACCTTTGCTCCCTTGTTCTCAGGCACATAATGTAGCAGATAATAAGTAGGTTAGTGTTATAGGAAATGTATGTGTCATTTACATCTTAAATATGAGACAGAGAACTTTAGTTGTGGCACATATTTACTAGGCAAAATCCAGGACTGGAAAAACATAGTGAAGCTCCAATCTATCAGCCCCAAATATGTCACAACCATATATATCTCCAGGTAATAATAATGTTACAGCTCATATCACTAAGAGTTGGGATCAGCTCGAAAAGTATAAGAGGGGAGGACGCCAGGCCTAAGCTTGTGTCTTAAACATTAAGGATTAAAAGTTCTGTTTTAGATTCTGGATGAATATCTTCATGTGCTGGATTTGCCTTATAGGTTATTCTTTAGGATTAGGTGCTCAAGGAAGAGATTCTATAACATCCTCCCCAAGGGTTCCTGAAATTTAGCATCATGGCGAAGGTGGTCAATTATTCATTGAGCTGTTGGATTCGACTTACTAAGCAATATGCCATATTAATAGGATAAAGCAGGACTCTTGGTTTTAAAGGGTTTCCAGGACTTTAAAGCAGCACTCTAGTATAAGAAATATATATATATATACATACACAGTGTATATATGTGCAAGCTGGACTTATCTTATTATTATTCCTTTCTATCTAAAAAGTGGGAACCATTTCTTCCCTTGGGTCATCTTATTCTGTGCTGCTGCAAAATTCACACCCTCTTCTTGCCTGGTGAACTGTACCACACAGGCACTAGCTACTAACATAGGGATTAGACAACTCCTGTCACACAGTTCAGCCTCCCTGACTGTATGCTTATGGATTCTTACATTATTTAGAAGAATATACATAAGGGGATAATCATACTATTGCCTGCCGGGTAGAGATGGTACTATCTCTAGCTGTGGTGAGACATGATGGCTGTGATAGCAAGTCACAGAAGAATCTAAAAATGAAAATTTCCTTCAAGGAGCATAGGAGTAGCTGAATTGCAGGAATATAAGCACAATAAACATAAAAGAGCCTGGAGCTTTAAAGCAAGCAGAAAACAAAAAAAGTTTATATGCAAGAATGCTTCTTTAAAGTGTAAGTAAACTTTCATTTATTTTTTTTCATAACTGAATAGTTCAGGTGAAGGGAACAAGCTCTGCAATATACTTCACTAAAGAAAAGTGTCTGTGTCTAACTATTACTCCTGTCTTTACTTCTTATCTGAGTCATTTTGGTCTGTACTCTGTACACAAGCAGTTTACAATGCAGTCTATGGAGTGGGGGGTGGCAGAGATATGAGGCTGTCTAAAGAGTAATAAATGAGTAATTTCCAAAAGGCTGGATAGCAATCCCTGTAATCCACCTTTGTTGTGAAGAAGAACCGTCTCTCTAGTGCAGATGTCTCTCTACTATGAGGAGCTCCCCCCTCCCCTCTCAGTAGATGTATACTGTACAGATTTGATCAGTGACAGAAGGGCACAAATAAGTAAAGAAACAGGCACTTTTATTTAATAAACTATATTACAAGTTTGTTCCCGTCACATGCACTATTGATTTATGAAAAAAATAAAAGAATACATTTTAATATCCTATCCTTAGGATATTTTGCAGGGTAAAGTCCAGTCAGGGAGTAGGACCTACACTGATCTGATATTGATTACTGATCGGAAACTTATTGAACTTTACCTTTTTGGTATGGATCCATTTGGTGTCTGTACGAACCACTTTTCTCTGTATCTCATCTGAAAATACAGATGCCAATAGAGCCAACAAGGCCATGTATAGATAAACACCTTCCTATTACAGTCACATAATGACTGAAGTACAACATACTCGCTGTGACACAGTCTATTATGAGAGTGCGTTAATATTAGTACATTGCTGATTATAGCCCCTTCTTTTAATGAAGTACATATTGCAGTACATTGTATACATGACTTTCCAACACTGAAAGGAAATGAGCAAATAGGACATTTTACGCACGGCTGCGCTTATTTCACCTTACTGCTAATAAGTGGCCGCACTTCATTACACATTCCCATAGTTGTGGGGCAACAGCTGCACGAGCACAGATTACCTGCACGCTGTAGGGCGCAGGGAAAATACGCCATTGCAAACGCTCCAGAGTTCCTTCTCTCTTGCAATATGCACAGGACTGATATATCGCTCTTCTTACCTGCATTAACAATGGCATCTATCTCTAGTTTAGTGATGTCTCCTTTGACAAGAGAAACCTTCTCATTCAGATCTTTGTTCTTTGGGAACTTGACCTCCTCAGGCTGTTTGGCATGTGCCTCTATAGAGGAAATGGAGAAAAAAAAATTACTACTGCTGATGCTAAAGCTATGTTCACATCTGTGGCGGACTCCATTGCAGTGTCTGCCAAAAATCCGGGGAGGAAAAAGTAATGCACCACTTATAACAACGGACCCCATTAAAGTCAATGGAGGTCGTCAGACTCCATGTGTTACCGCTGTTTTAGTGGCACGCCTCTCCATTGTTGGGGTCCTCCGATGGACCTAGCTTAAAGTGTCCACATTTTAATATGAACATTTTCAAAGAGGACCCTTCGCCTCGCCTGCCACTAGCAGTTTAGTAAATATTTGTGTTTTCATGAAATAACAATTTGGGAGCATCTTTCCCTAAGAATTTTTTGTTGTGTTGTTCCTCTGTTATTCCTCCTAGAAATTTATGAATAAATTGACAACTTTGTGTTAAATCGTTGCCCTGACAGTGGTCCATCTGTACTACCAGTACCAGACTGCATAAGGACACACCTCTTTGTAAGACGAATGGTGACACCCAGTTGTCAATTTAACCAAATAAATACCAGCCACATTTTGGGTTTTTTAAAAAAGTTATCCAGTTTCTAGAATTGATGGCCTATCCTTAAGATAGGTCATCAATATTAGATCTGCAAGGGTCCGACACCCAGGAATTGCTGTTCGGGATAAGACGTCTCCTGGTAATGTTGATATGCCAGGAGCCGCGCTGCTCACTCGCTGCACTAACTGTAGTGGCGACTTTAGGTACTGCAGCGGTGTCCCATTTAATGGCCATTGAATATGAAACAGCCCTGGCTGCAGTAACAAAATCCACCACTACAAACCGTATAGCGAGTGAGCAGCACGGCTGCCGGCATGTAGACATCCAATACTGATTACAAGACGCCCTGCACATCATCTATGAAGTGCCGAGTTGCTAATATGTAACTACAGGTCCCAACATGCCCTGTAATCCATCATTTACATGCCCTCCAATAGCAGTCACAAAATGTGCCAACAATGAGGTGCAGCTTAGGAAATATAGAAAACTGCGCAGAACATTGACAAAGGATATGTTAGTAGTAATGTGGACACCCCCTATCAATAATAAATTCATGGTGATATATAATACTATTCAATACTGTCTACAATTTTTCTCTCCATCAGACTTGATGGCTTGAAAATGTATCCTCAAGATGACGGTCTGAGCTCCACGCTATTACAGGGAGAGGTTTTTTTTAATATATATATTTTTTTTTTTTTTTGGCAATGATAGAAAGATTTTTTTTCTTGTAAAAATGATTCCCTTTGCAGCAAAATAAATGTCTTCTAATCCCAAAAATGATGTCTATTCTGCATTTGCTCTCTCTGCACTATCATTGTAGCAGTAAATGTGATTGACAGAGAAAAATTGTTAAGCGCATCTGCTAAATCCACCCGAGAATTGCTACAATCATTTTGCACATTTAAGCACAGCAATTATAGCAATGACCGGTCATTCTCCAATGGATCGTACATGGAACCGCGCTGTGTAATTGAACTGTTACCTAAGGATATCTGTGTGTTTAATGTACACTCCTGTGTTCTCTGCTGTTTTATAACATGGAAGAGGATTGAACATCTTCCCAGCTCAACATGATAATACTATATGTCTGTCAGAGAAGAGAAATGGATTTAAAGAGGGCCTGTCAGCTCTTCTGACATCTCTATTTTAGTAAAGTCTTTTATTCTGCAGCATCTATCCCTAGAATTCTGCATTGTGCTGTTCCTCTGTTATTCCTCCTAGAAATTTATGAATAAATTGATTGAGTATTATTATTGACAGTTGGCCCCTGCGAGTGTGTAGGGACACTCCCCTTTGATAAGAGAAATACTCAATTTTGTCAAATATTCGGGAGGAATAACAGAACAGCACAAAGCAAAATTATATAAAAAAGCAGCTCCAGAACTGTTATTTCATGGAATACAAGGATTTACAATGTAGTCACCGTGCTCAACGCAATGCACACTGACTCAAGGTAACAATGTCTACATTTGGGTTAAACAATATACTTTACAGTGAAACCTCCTTGAAGAGACCACCCAAAATTGCATTAAAAAGTGGTCTTGTAGGGGAGTAGCCTTGTCAAAGAAGGTGGCTAATATGGAGAACTGAAAATCTGTCACAGAAAATGTGGTCTCTGGGTAAGGGGGTGGTCTTCTCAAAGAAGTGGTCATTTGGAGAGGTTTCTCCTACACCAGGGGAAGGCAACCTTCGGCACTCCAGCGGTTGTAAAACTACAACTCCCAGCATGCATACTTGCTCTGCTATTCTTGGATCTCCCATGGAAGTGAATGGAGCATGTTGGGAGTTGTAGTTTCACAGCAGCTGTAGTGCCGAAGGTTGCTGACCCCTGCTCTACACAGTGGCAGATCCACTGCACCATATTCATCAACAGGAGGTAGCCCACTACTGGCACCTACAGTATGTGATCTTTTGGTGGCTATGAAATACGGTATATAAAAGCAGACTTTCAGATGCATACTGAGGTTCCATTCAGTGGAAAATGAGGATGAATTGAGGCAGACTACCACCTCAGATTCCTCTCCACTTTCCAGACCTCCTGTTCCCAGCAAAAGCCCCAGATGAACGAGGCTGATCCGCAGAAAGATCAAGCTTTTTTTTTCAGAATTCTGTTTCGAACGCTGCCTCCCATTGTTTTCAGGGTGGAATTTGGCCATGAACTGGAGGTGAAATCCACCTCAAAATCAGTGCCAAATTTCTACATGTGAACATATCCTAAGCCCTCTACATATGTAGAATGCTGCTATATATATCCTAAAGAACAGTACCAGTTATTGCCAAACACAACGTTCTTTATAGCACCATATGCAGACCGTGAATGTTTGTGTCTCACTTTTTGCTTTGTCTTTCCATGCTGGTATCTCTTTTAGCTTGATAAAATCCTTCAGAGAGTAATGGTCACGTCTCTGCTTAACGGTGAGGCCCTTCAGATAAGCTATATATAAAAAAAAAAAAATTGAAGAAAATATCAACACACTTTCTGAACGGAAATTTTACTTTTTCTGGTAAGTAAGGCCCGGTTCACATCTGTGTTCGGGTTTCCATTCGGGGAGTCCGTTTGGGGACCCCCCCAAACGGAAATCTATACGCATGCAGCACTTTCCTCTCCGCTTGCTTCATGCGGAAACCGAGCAGAAACCACACAGACCCCATTATAGTCTATAGGGTCCGCGGGTTTCCCAGGTAAACCGCTTTTTGATGCGTATAGGTTTCCGTTCCGGGGGGGGGGGGGGTCCCCAAGCGGACTCCCCGAATGCAGATGTGAAACAGGCCTAACAGGGATTGAGTTTACACCTTCAATAGTCAACAATGCTTCCTCTTGTCTCCCCCATACACTTGCATGCATAATTTGCTTTGGGGGGAGTTGCAAGCAGGGTCTAATGTCACTCATAAATGTAATAAAACGCTGTGAATATTTTCAGAACTGCCCATACTTAAAGGGCTTATGCGGTTTCTAATAATGATGGCCATAAATATTAGATCTGCAGGGGTACGACACCTCCGCAGACTACCAGTACTGAAATAGCGCAGAACTTGGTATAGTTTATTTTAGGCCAGAAAACTACAGTAGGGATAATAAATGGGAATGTTAGTGGGTAAATCCATCCAGTCTTAGGATAAACCATCCATATCTGATTGTTTCGAGGGGGGGGGTTCTTAGGCTGGATTCACACTATGCTCCATGAAAAGAAAATTGCAAATGGCACGTTCTGTTTTCCCTTCATGGATCGGTCACAAAGCCTGGTTAAAACAACGGACATGTGAATAGATCCTATATTTACAGAGGGGCCGTGTGCTGGCCCTTAAAAAAGATGACTGGCACACAGTTGTGAAACCCTGTCTTGTGAATACATCGGTGTCAAGAGTCAGACCCCACCAATCTGATATTGATGGCCAACCCTAAGGATAAGCCATCAATAGTGTGAACCCAGAAAACCCCTTTAAGTTTTAATGCAGAAGTACAAATAATAAGATTGTATTATGGAGAATTTTACTCTAACCAGCCCTTTATTTCTTCACTAGATAAGCAGGTCTCTAATCCTACTACACGGTGATCAGTCTGCAGAGCTAGATCTGCATGTTTATGAGGTTGTTGGGGGAAGATGGATGTTACATCAACAATCATTTGGCGGATAACGCTCTCATGTGAATTATCAACTAAAGACATTGATGAATTCTGACTTTCCAAGAGGGCTGACGTGTCAGGGATGGACCTGTCAGTCTAGCCAAGATGGGAAGGAGCAGTGCCTAAGATCTCTTCTCCCCATTCTCAGCTCACCTTTATACTTCCTCATAAAAGCTGCAGCGCTTCAGAGGAAAACATAATAGTCTGTAATAAGGGAGCCTGTCAGATTTCCTGTGGCTCGTGGTTCAGGCAGCAACAATCTCCTGACAGGTTGCCTTTAAATTTAACTCCTGAAAACTGATCTCAAAAGGCTTGAGGCTGCAGACATATGGGGTAGGTCCATATAAAGAGACACGTCCTCACCGCAGCAGCAGATCCTACAGCACAAGGGAAATAAATAACTATACAGGTAAAACCAGAATAAGGCTAAGGCCCCACGTTGTGGAAAAACAGCTTTTTTTGTTGCAGATTTTGCTGTGTTTGTTTGAGCTAAAGCCTAGAATGTCTACTAAAGGAATGGGGAAAAATACAGAGGTTCTTTTACCTCTACCTTTTGCTCAATCCACTCCTGACTTTGGCTCAAAAAAAAAAAAAAAAAAAAAAAAAGCTGCATGCTAAAGTGGTTGCTCCGGCTTAAGCTTTTTCTGACCTATCTTCAATATAGGCCCTAAATACCTGATCGGTGGGGGGGCCGGGAGCCACTACGTGTATAGGATGGACAACAGAAGCGGCTCTGTGCAGCAGATCGGTCTGGGGGCTGGCTGTTGGCCCCCAGCTATCAGGTATTTATGGACTATTTCTGAAGAAGCTTAAGCCCGGACAACCCCTTTAATTTTAGCTGCAGAATCACAAGAGTTTTCCCTAAAGATTTAATAGGGGAAGAAAAATCGCAGAGGAAAATTCATCTAAAACTGAAAAAAAAAAGCAATGTGCTATTGTTGCATTTCGCAACATGGGGCCTTAAACTGAAGTTAACTTCTGGTTTCAAGCAAAGTGGAATCCATCTGAATCTCTTACACATAATATAGACAAGTCAAACAATTGCACTACTGTAGGTCACTAAAACACATGGGATTCTTAAAGCTGAGGCCCCACATTGCAGAAAACATTGCTTTTTTTCTTGGAGATTTTGCTACTTTTTTTTTTTTTTTTTTTTTTTAGTCAAATCCAGGAGTGTCTACAAAAGGAATGTAAAATACATAGGAAGCTCTTATACTTCTACCTCCTGCTCAATCCACACTTAGCTTTGGCTCAAAAAAACACAGCTCTTCCGCAACGTGGGGCCTCAGCCTAAGGCTAAGGCCCCACGTTGCGGAAACGCAGCTTTTTTTGATGCAGATTTTGTTGCGTTTTTTTGAGCTAAAGCCAAGAATGGCTACAAAAGGAAAGGGAAATATATAGGAAGCTCTTATACTTCTACTCAATACACTCCTGCCTTTGGCTCAAAAAAACGCAGCAAAATCTGCAACAAAAAAAAGCTGTGTTTCCACAACGTGGGGTCTTAGCCTTAAGGGGATTTTCCACTAACAACTTTTATCCCCTGTACACAGGATAGGGGATAAGGGTCTGATCACTGGGACCTCAACAGTTCATGAGAACAAGGGTCCATAAGTCCCTTGTGTGAATGGAGTGGTAGTGTGCATAAGTAACCATCAATCCATTGACTCACACACAGGGCTGTGGGTCAATAGGCCAAACCATTAACACCTCTAAGGCTCAGTTCACATCTGTGCATGGCCCCATCAGGGAACCTGAACCACAGAGTCACACCGCCAAAACAGCAGTTATTTGCAGAACCGGCAGACTGTTTTTATACAGAAACCGGTGTAGAGATAAGTCCTCTATGCAGGACTTTTCTCTCCGTTGGTTTTGGCACAGATGTGAACTTAGCCTTATTCAGAAAAAAACTACTGACTATTCCTGTGAAAATAAATAAACTATACATCTAATTATTTTACAACATTAATAATTTAATTTCCTTTTTACACCAGGGAATTGCACTACCAGTAACTACCTAAGGCGCTGTTCACACCTTCAGAGGTTTATTTTTTTTTTTTTTTTTTTTAACAGGTATACAATGGATATGACACAGTGTTGTGGCTACTGTTATGAACAGAAGTCAGGATGCTGATGTGAACAGTGATAAATACACTCTACAGGGGCTTTATAGCTTTATGGAAAAAAATTATTGTATGTTGCATATCTATTGCATTTCCGTTCAACTCCAGTTTCATGAACTCTTGCTGTCAGTGAATAGAAACACTAGCCTACAATCCCTAATAGACGGTGCAAGATTGGATAGTCGAGAAATGGGCCAGATAAATCAGGCGCAGCTTTTACATGCTCTGGTCTAAGATTAAAACACCTGTTAACTTACTTTGGGCGAGAATTTTGGCAGTTTGGCAATCCTGCACCAGTTGCCACAAAGCCACATCCATTTATCAAGTCTAAATCTGGCTGCCACCGAAACGAATGGGAGGCTGTGTGAACTTACCCTAAAAGTTTCTAACAAAGTTTGCTACAATTGTGTAACAGGTATGGCTGACATAAAGAAACTCTCCATTTTATACATTTGGGAGCTGTATTAGGCTAGGGGTACACGGTAACGTTTGCTGCAACTAGTTGCAAAAAAGTAAAACATTGGGTCACAATGCGACTAACATTAGTAAAGGCGTCACAGGGCAACATGGCATTCTTTAGTCGTGCGATGGAAGTGACCCTAGCCTTAGTCGCACCGTTCTGTGCTGCCATGTGCTTTTAGGATAGGATATCTTTATTCATAACTCATTCAAAGGCGACTTCAGTAAGAACAAGCCTCAAGTCAAAGTTACAGCAGGGTGACCGTACTTCTATGGGAGCCCTACTGTGGCTCCAAACAACACAGACCTATAAGGCTGTGTTCACACGGAGCTTTTTGGCAGCGGATTTTGAGGTGGAATCCGCCTCAAAATCCGCCTGAAAAAACTCCTCCCATTCATTTCAACGGAAGTCAGTAGCGTTTTTTTTTCCGCTAGAGGAAAAAAAAAAGCAACATGACCTATCTTGCCGCGAATTGCGCCCGCGGTGTCCGAAGCTCGAGACATGCTCCTGATTAGGCCCATTCATCCGGGCTTAATCAGGAGCGGTTAGCTGCGACGGAATGCTGAGGCACTGCATCGGAATCCCGTCGCGGCAGACCGCGGCGAAAACTCTGGGGGAGGAAAATTTTCCACCGTGTGAACACACCTTAATACAGATGTGTGCAAGATTTCTCATGGCAGATTTCTTGCAAAAATTTTAGTGATGCCCTTCGGTTACAATGGGAAAATATTCAGGCTAAGCGTCCTTTCACATCACCAGATGTCTGGGCCCAACCGTGGCCCTTCTGGACAGAACTATAGCATTATACTGATTTATGGCACAGTGACCTTCAGAATTACTGTACCCCTGCGATTGAAGGACACTGAAGCTGTGTATTTCTCACCCTAAATGGAGTCATGTAAAAGGGTAATTAGAAATTTCAGCAACAAATCTGCCATGTACCTAAATATACTTGTTGTGACCTTCAGAGGCGTGAGTTTTGCGGTGTAAGGCCGAGGACACACGCAGATTTTTTTTTTTTGAGCCAAAGCCAAGAATGGTTACAATAGGAATGGGAAATATATAGGAAGTTCTTATACTTCTACCTTCTGCTCAATCCACTCCTGGCTTTGGCTCAAAAAAAACAAAGCAAAAAAAAATGTGTTTCCGCAACGCAGGGCCTTAACCTAAAGGAGAATTAACACAAAGGACAAATCCAGATCTTACATTCGACTTTGGGTGCAGGATCGTAGTAGATTTCACTCTTTGCAAGCCAAAGGACAAACCCACAGCAATCCTGTATATCTTACAAGAAGATTTCATGCCCGATTTGTCCTCAAGCATAAAATGAAGCCATGTGTGAATCCCCCTAACAGTCAAATAGCATCATTTACATGGGTTATGCCATGAATAATAATCCCCTATCCATAGGATAGAGAATAAATTGCTGATCGATGGGGGTCTGACTGCTGAGACCAGGGGGTTGTTTTATCCCCTTTGTGAAAGTAGTCAGTGGAAAAGCGGCCAAACCCCTGGAGGACATAGATGCACCCCATTCACTTTAATGGAAGTTTTGGGCTTTGTGCTTTGGCTATCTCCAGCATTTCCATTGAAGTGGGGGGAGCGCCCACGAGCCCCCCATTGTCAGGATCAGGATGGGGCTCTCAGCAGTCAGATCTCCACCATTGGACGGTGGATAAATCTTGTCCATGGCATAACCCCTCTAACATACAGACTAAAGTCATGCTATTCCAATAAATTTGATAAAACTCAGGTTTTCCATTTCCCTATGTTACGGTTTATTTACACGTGCGCATTCTTAGGATATGTTCACACATAAGAAAAAAAAATGCAGAACGTCCTTTTCTTCCACAGTTTCAGCACCAAAAACGTACCAAGGCATCACATGCGTTCCTGCACTAGTTCAAAACTACATAGGAAGACAGAACCCCTGAAATTTGGCCTCAGATTTCTGTCACAGGCTTCACTACAAAAATACACATCAGATTTTTTCTGCTGTGTGAACATAGCCTTATACCTACAAAGGATTTCTTCGACAGGATTTCCTAGCCCAAACCTCCACGGTCAGTAATATTAGGTCAGGCCAGGTCTTTGCTTTCCTGAGGTAAACTTATTCACTGACAGCATGCAGAGGTTGTAACAACACCGAGGGACTGAAACACAATGTACTGCAACAAAAACCATAGCATTTATTGACATAAGCCAGTAAACCTCACAGGATTGCTCCCCCTGCAGCTGGGTGAGGGCAGTGCAGAGTACAAGGGGTGTCAGGGGCTGCCTGCACCTCACCTGCCCCAGGCTTGGCTGGCTGCACACGGGAGGAATCCTGTCATGGCTACACCTCAGGCAACTACTAGTAAAGCAATTCCCGGAGTGACGGGCGGGCTGTTAGCAGGGCTCACAGCAGGCAGGGTTAGGCTCAGCACGGCTAAGCTTCTCACTTTTGGCCTCTTTCCAGCTGGTGGAGGGAGAGTTCAGGTCAATCTTCCCGGCCATGGTGCAAGCGGAAGAAGTCAGTGAAGTGAAGGAGCTGGACAGAGAGTGAGTGCGAGGCGCCCTATAACCGGAGAGCAGGGCACCCTGATCTATGGAGACAGCTGTGGGGAGGACGGAGGAGGCGGCGGCTACTGCGCGTCCTATGGAGCGGACACTGAGGAGCCCGCGGTGTGTGAGCACTGCACTAGTCATGAGGATATATTTAGCCGTGGCTGACAGGAGGACTCGGCGGAGCGCGTTATAATTAGCTCACGGGAGATAGTTCTTCCTTATAAGAGACTGTGGCAGCTGCCGGTATACAGGGGGCGCTAGTGGGAAGCCAGCGTGGAACGCATGTGCGTCTCACCAGTCGTATGACTGACGCCATTTTCTTGTAGACCAACCTTAGATATTGATTTACCTCACCTGATCAGTTTTTGGCTCTTTCCCAGGAGATGTTCAACTCCGTTCCCATATACCATTTGCTCATTGGAGTAGCTATAGCAATTGTTACTGGGCCCCTGCAATCTCAGGGGTCCCAAAAGCCTCCCTACAGCATAAGAAGACCTCAGTAGTATAGAGAGGAGATGGTAAGTGGGGGCCCCTTATATATTTTGTATTGACACCTCTGCATATACTGCTAATTTGTTTTGGTAGGGACCCTACAGGCGTGGTCTTACTGAAGTGCAACAACTCTGCTCAGTCTGCTGGTGCGCCTGAGGAATTAAAGGGGTTATCCCATTATTAAAGGGGTTATCTGAGGTCTAACATTAATGTCCAATCCTTAGGATAGGCCATCAATATTAGATCTGCAGGGGTCTGACACCCAGGTCCCCCACAGATTGCCGGTACCCAGACAGCGTGGCTTGCGGTATTGTTTACATGCCGCAAGCCTTGCAGCGTCTGAGCAGGTGTCATTACCGTGATGTAATAGTACTATTACGTCATGGTGAAGGAAAGGGTTAAGGAAATGTTTCCTTCTCTAGTTATTAAGCTGCTTTCCTCTTCCTTATCTTCATTTATTCTGTTACATTAGACTCCATGCCTGTATTCCCCTCACACTCAGAACTCTGTGGAGAGGGGAGGGGGAGTAGGATGTGCACTGGTAGTCTGTTATCTTGAAACATAGCAGTGTTAAAAGAGCTACCTGACTGACAGAATAGCAGCGTGGCTGCTGCAGTAATTTGTATATCTATTCCCGCATCCTTCTCCTCCCCTCCCCTCTCCATAGACTAATAAATAGAAGTAAATCAGCTTGATGGAAAAGAAAACAAAATATATTACAAAGTTTCTTATATTTACACTTTAAATATAACTGTTGAGCAAGGACATGGGAATTGTTCTTTCCTTTGTCACTCTCCACGAAATACCTGAGTGGATTGTTTTCTACACATTTTATTTTTGGTATTCTTAAACAGAGCCTGCCTTAGCCTGGCATGGTGCTGGTGCTGCACTGTGTGTCTTGAAGCTTATGATGGCTCCATACTGAAACTTCTCATTGTCAGCTAGTTTCTTACCAGTGGAATGACCCTCCTTGTTTTCTTCTATCTCATGGCTGAAAGCACAAGTACAGAGCAATGTTCCTACACGACACTCAGCCAGCAATTACAATCACAACTACATGATAATTAGATGTCTGGCGCTGGAGCGTATATAAGGCTATTTTACAGAAATGGGAGAGCCAACGGATGAATGAATGTGTCCAAATATTGGGAGAATGCTTGCTGGATTTCTGTGGGATTCATTTTACTTTTTTTATGACTAGCGCAAAACTAAATATTCAGTGACGAACCTTCCGGCCTGTCTTCAACCGCTGAAATCTGGATTAGTGAAAATTGTATTGCAGCATCTCTGTTCCTGCCTTTGTGGATCTACAAACTTTAGTGGTAGGATGTCATTCCTTATGTATTTCTGATTTATGGGTCAGTATTCTGTTACATGTATGGTACCCTGCTTCTCCAAAAATAAGCCCTAGCTACAGTCAGCACCTCCAGGTAGGTTATGCCACGTGACGTCACAGAGACAGAGAATAGGCATACCATAGCTCCCAACTGTCCTGGACAAGTGCTCCGCTACCTCCCACCACGGTAGGGCAAAAGCTGCTCACCCACTCCCAAGTCCCACTCCATAGTCCCGTCTCCTGTCTCCCGAGTGCCGTCTCCTGGGTCCCACATCTCGGCCTCTACTATGCTGTAGGCTTGGCTACCTACATGACCAGACATCTGGTTCCAGCCCTGTTCGCTCCTGCAGACGCAGCCACTCCACTACAGCACCTCCCCGTTAGCGTAAAGGAGAGACGATAGAGAGGGCATGGAGCCACTGCCACACAAAGTGCTTAGAGAGAAAGAGTAAGTTTTTTTAAGACCCATTGACACTGCACTATCAATTGTGAATGTAAGTTAGGTAACCATTTTACAAGATTCATCCGGAGCGAATCAGAATAGATTCTGATCTGCTCTGGTGCCTGAAAAATAAGACCTACCCCAAAAATAAGCAATAGCCCTTTTTTTCCAGAGAAAAAAATACAAGACCCTGTCTTATTTTCGGAGAAACACAGGTATATCTAATGAACTTTTTGTGTACTTATGTGCATTACTATTGGATTTACAAAATCATTTCTTCCTAAGACATTTTACTTTACCAATTGTATGCACTACATACGTTACCCTATACACTTTAAAGGGGTCCCGTTATGGACACTTATCCCCTATTCACAGGACAGGGTATAAGTGTCCAATCGCTGGGGGCCCGATTGCTGGATTCCCCAGTGGTTAAAAGGACAGGAGACCGAAAGTCCCCCTAAGGCCTCCTTATGAATAGAGTACCAGTACTCTTGTGCGACCGGCGTTCCATTCACTTCAACAGGGCTGCAGATGTATTACAATCCCAGCAGCCCCATAGTAGTAAATAGATCGCTGATCATGCAAGCACACTAGTGCTCCATTTACAAAGACACCTTAGGGGTACTTTAAGTTCCCTGTCCTTCTTATCACTTAGAGACCCAGCGATCGGACATTAGCAGCACAAACCATTTAAAGGTGTTATCTACTTTTTCAAGTTGATGGCCTGTCATTAAGACAGGTGTCCATGCAACAATGTCCCATAGACTTTAATGGGACATCACTGCAGTGCCCATAACCAAAAATATTGTGTGTGCGCATTGCAGCCCCTGGCATGTAAACAATGCTGGGAGCTGTGTGCCCAGAGAAGCAGCTGATCTGCAAGGGTCCTGCAGTCAGACTCCCCCCTCGAAAAATATAAAATTGATAACCTATTTTGAGTATAGGCCATCAATTTTGATAGGGCGGATGACCCCTTTAATATTCTGACCCTTGTTCTTGCTGTGTGACTCATTTTTAATTTTTATAATATATATTTAATAAAATGTGATTGTTTTTATAGCAATTTTTGCATTGTGTTTTTTTTACAGTTTTGTAACCACTGCACTGGTTGCACATGCAGTTTGTCTGTCCTTGATGCCCCCTATGTGCCCCATATAATAATGCTCGTCCCACCCTTCTTTGAGTTACAGGGCCAGGGATATATGCTGAAATCTCACATGGCCCTGTGTTCTTCCATTTGTGCCAGCATATTAAAGCATTGTGAGGAATACTGTAGCAATTTGGAGCAGCTGAGCTGCCACATAAATGAAATCTCAGCAATGGAGGCAGAAATTGTCATGGGGGAAAAGGTGCTAAATTCAGGTGAGCCTCATCTGTGTAACTGTGTTGCCCCCTACAGTTCTGAACAAACAGGATTTGGGACTTGAGCAAAATGCATTATAGTTCACCACTAGCAGAACATGTTTAGGGACACTGCGGCTCTAACTCCGGAGCCTCTGGGGGCTAGAGATGTGATCTTGGTCTTCTTTTAAAACCAATGTCATGTCTGTAGCCCACATAGATTTAGATATTTCACTGGTTAAAGTGGAGGTGCATATATAGTCGTTTTACTGAAAAAAAGTAATGAAAAAAATAAAATAAAACCCACACAATTGGTATCACCACATCCGTAACTACCCCTAAAATAAAATTCCTACATTATTTATTCTACATGATAAATGCCAGAAACATTAAAATTCAGATGCCAGAACTGATGTTTTCTGTTCATCTCACCTCTTAAAAACAAAAAGTAATAAAAACTGATAAAACAGTCTTATGTACCCACAAAATACAAGATCTCGTAAAGCTACACTGAAATAAAATGTAAAAAGCTATGTACGTGGGAATGCTGAGAGGGAAACATGTTACTGGTTTAAAGCTAAATGTGTTAGATCGCTAAAGGGTTAAAATGCACATAAAGTACCAGAGTTATGTGTCCGTTATATTTATTTAAACCATAAATTCAAAACCTGCAATAAAAAAAGTGACAATTTCAGGTTTTTGCAATTTTAATGTGACTCTTAGGGGGTTAATATGCTCCAAGCTACACCATTGCAGTGATACAGTGGGTCCACACCAGCTACATTACAGTAGCTTGCACTATATTCATCAACAGAGCATACCTGACCTGGCATGGAAGCCGTGCAAATATTTCTGACACAGTTGTTAGAAAAGACAAGAAGAATTTGTACAAACTGCATGATCATAAAATGTAATCACTTTAATACACATGTAAAATATAAAAACAAATATTTACAATAATCTGATTCTTTTGGAATGTTATTAGGTTTTTCCATCAATAACGTATATATACAGTGACACAATTATTGCAGACTAAATATGAAGCATATCAATGTTGTATAACCTCCTACTACTAAAGTCTAATCCTTCAACAACAGTTTTTTCTGGAGCCATTTTAGGGCCACTATGAAGACAGGAAATGATGTCACAGAGTTCTATTTGTGATGTTAGGTGGTTGCTGGGTTTAGGGTTCTAGAATCAGTACTTGGCTTGTGTGTCTACACTAACCGAAGTGTGGAGGTAGTCGGTTTTTTCTCTTGCGCTTGGCAAATTTTTTTGTCTAGTACTTTATATTGAGCATGAGTGCTCAAGCTACAATTTTTAAGCATAGGGAGAGTCTCCCATATGTCCCTCAGAACATCAGAGAGGACATTGTCCCACATAGGAACAGAGTGAACAGAAAGAGGCACCTGCCCAATGATCAATCTGCTGGGCATAATGAGGTGGCCTCGAATCCCTCCAGAAATGGAAAGAAAATGAAGTGGAGCAGAGGATCGAGGGGAAATGAAGAATCTCCAAGCCTGGAGACGAAGTGCGACGTCGAAGTTGATGGATTGGCGAATTTACACCACTTAGCTACAAAGAAACCCAAACAAAACAATGAGAGGAATAGCAACAAGAGGAAAAGGGAAGAAGAAAAAGGCATACAAAATACAGATTGTGCCAGCAGAGACAAGAGGTTTGGTCTTTCTTATAAAATAATAACCAAGAAAAGTAGGCGAGAGACCCAACATTCAGCTGTGAAGCTCACATCAGCCAATGGAGAAGGCACCATCCCCTCATGCAACATCTTAAAGCCATTGTCCTTGGACAGCTTTATGTTCCACAGAAAACTTGGACAAGGAAGTTTTGGGAAGGTTTGTGTGTTTCTCCCCTTACATAGTCTGTTTGTGTTCTGCTGATGTCCACTCTTTAATACAGAGTTCTTGCCCCCCTGACCCCAGATATTTTCTTATGTGCCTTGTTTCTGTCTCTCATTTAGGTGTTGTTGGCCTCAGATCGCATCAGCAGACAGCAAGTGGCAGTGAAAATGGTTAAAAAGCGTCCACTTCTGAAAAAAAATGGCATACAAAATGCTTTTAATGAGAAAAGAGTGCTGGAGCTAGCAGGGGGCAGTCCATACCTCGCCTTCTCATATGCTACCTTCCAGACAGCGGTAAGCCACCAGTCCTCACGTGTCATCGATTCCTCAGATTCCACTGTGTATTCTACAATGAGGATCCCAATTACAAGACTCAAAATCCATTTATGAAAAAATTTCACTTTTTTATTTTCCACAGGATTACTTATGTTATGTAATGGAGTATCTTTGTGGAGGAGACCTGTACGACTTCATCACAGCCAGGGAACCATTAGACACCAACACCATAAGGTAAGACTGACTTGTAGGCTTGTAGTAGTGGGAATGGAGGTAGACAGATTAATCTATAGCATTCTCTTGTATAGCTCCCTCTTAGATAGGAGTGGGGTGGTTTCTCTATAAACAGGGTCCTAAATACAGGTCTATATGATTGTAGTAGAATAGTCGTGGAGAACATTATGATTGTTCCATGATGTCTTAAATAATAAGTTGGTATTTTCATAGTACCAACATATTCCGCAGCACTTTACCAATCGTAATTATTTTTTTTTCCTCGTTTTTTGCACATATTTTTCTTCTCCATCAGATTCCTCACAGCTGAAATTATTTGTGGGCTCCAGTACCTTCACAACATGGGAATCATTCACCGGTAATTTATAATATTCTGTTTTGTTCTTTTATTTATTAATTTTTAATATATATAGTAAGCCGATGGCTGGTAAGATACTGGAAGGGATGTACATCTCATCCAGATTGCTCAAATGGGTGAGATGAGGGAACTCCAGAGAGTTTGTTTCTCAGCAGACAACTATGTTTGCTGAGCATTATTTAAGTGCTGTGCACTGGGCTGGATTTTTATGGAATGGCGGGTAGGCTGGTAGTGGGACCTGCCATTCCCATCCCCTCCAGTCCACAGCTTGTGGACACTCCTGGAGAAACCCAGCTGACGGGGATTGTCCTTGTTAGGGGGAATAAGAAGTCTGCTAGGGGAACAAACTAGGGCAGAGCTTGGCTAGAAAGCTACAAAGAGGTTTGCTACTGCTGGAAGACAATCCTGTCTGTTTGAACTTGTTCCTATTCTAGGTGAGGTAACCCATTTTTGTTTAGTTACAGCCCAGACGGGCAGGTATTTATTTTATGTTTTCTGTTATGCTGCATGTACCAATGAGTGTTTTGAATGAATAAAACTCAATACTTGGACTATCACCTTTGAATCCGTGTCCATGTCAGCACCCCCAGATTCTGACAATATATATTAAAAAAATATATACTGTATATATATCATTATTTATTTATTTTTCTTAATTATATTTTATATCCATTCACTTAATGTTTTAACTGGTTTTTTAGGGACATCTCACCAGAGAATATCTTTCTGGACAGCAGCGGCCATATAAAAATTGGAGATTATGGGCTCTGTGCAACCAATGGGGCTGGAGAAAATCAAGCCTCAGGATGTGTTGGATCCACAAAATATATGGCTCCTGAGGTGAGGAACAAGTTATTCCTCGTCTGATTAGAGGGATTGGACTTGATGGATATAAGTCTTTATGCAACTGTACTAACTATGGACAGGATTAGAAAAACGTGGCTGCTTTTTTTTCTAAACACCTCGCATCACAAGTTGTGTTCCCAAGTTGTGTACAGTACTGTAATTCAACTCTAATGGGACTATAGCTGCAATACCAGACACAGCCCATGGAGAGGTGTGGTGCTGTTTCTGGAAGAAGGCAGCCATGTTTCTCTAATTATAAACTGTCACGTTATAAGACTTCATCGTTACATTCATGCTTCGTAATGATTCGCTTCTCCTTGATGGACTCACAGGTCTTTAGCCAGGATTCCTATGATTCAGCCGTCGACTGGTTCTCACTAGGAGTCCTCGTGTTCAAAATGTCAACTGGGAAATATCCCTTTTACAGTGGGGATGACTGGACAACATTAATGCTGTCAGTGCTCTTTGACCATCCGGCATACCCAGAGGGGCTCTTCCCAGCTCTAAAGGATGTGATCGACCAAGTGAGTAGATATACATTATAAAGGGTGGGGATCAGAGTTAGATAGATAGATAGATAGATAGAGCTGAGATATTATAAAATAAGGGTCACTACACCAATGGCCCCTCTGCCAACCTTAATATGATGAGGTAACAGCTCACCATTGACCGACATAAGCATTGGTCACTAGCTGAAGGAAGATGGACACTTCATAGAGATTATTCTATGTGTTTCCTGATGTCCTCATTCTCATGTCTTTTATGTTTTCCCTCAGCTCCTTTGCAAAAATGCTGAAACCCGTCTGGCATTTAGCACCAAAATAAGGAGTCATCCTTTTTTTGCTCCAGTTGACTGGGTGAAGCTAGAAGCTGGAAAAATATCACCTCCATTTCATATGGCTCTGGTAAGTAGCAGGGATCTCGGAGTGTGACCTGGAACTTCCTTGTGTCCATCACATAGCAGAGATGATTTTTATAATCCCATTGTATTTCCCTCATGCAGGCTCCAGCCAAACGTCCCAGACTCTCCATTCCTGTGGACTATTTCCTATCACAAAGAGAAGCTCAGAAACCCCCCATACCACCTGAAGGGCAGAAGACCTTCTTGGCCTTCTCATACACCAGCGACAGATGGAGACAGCTACAATGTCAAGCACGATCGACACTACGGCCCGTTACAGCAGTCAGAAGGATAGAAACTCTGAATGTACCCGTGAGTTCATGATTGAGATCTATATCATGATTGTTTTCATTCTTTTGTATTTAGAATCCACTTTAAACTTCTCTTGTCTTCTCTTAGCAGATGCCGCCATCATCATCATCATCATCATCATCATCCTCTTCATCATCTTCCTCATCCTCAGATTATTTCCCCTCGTCATGGTCTTCATCATCATCTTCCTCATCCTCAATTATTTCCCCTCGTCATGGTCTTCCTCATCCTCAACCTGAATCCTGATAATACTATCTTTGATATCTGCATCCTCAAGAATGCTCACCACTCTGATTGTCGTGATCTTATGGGCAGCACCACAGCTCAGTGTACAGCACTGTGGCCTTGCAGCGATGGTGTTCTCGGTTTGGGTTTTAATCCCTCTGGTTACAGTTTATTTGTTCACGTGGGTTTTCCACACACTAAAAAACATAAAAAAGATAAGTAATAAATTTATTACTTATCAGTTCCTGGTGTTTAGTGGTAATTCGTGTAGTCAGTCCGTAAGGTGTAAAAGTGACCCTCTCTAGGGAGTGAGTAGAGCTGTTGCAGTTTGGACACTATGTAATTGGAAACTGCATAATACAACATCCTTATGTAATCTATGCTTTTACCTTACAGATAAGGCATGTCATATACTGACAGTGCTCTGAGTTCAGCACACCTTCAGTTTTGCCGGTATCTGCCCCAGTTCCAGAGATATCAGTTCTGTTGATTTCGGCTACTGATATCCCTGTACTGTCAGAGGGGCCGGCCTTAGAGCTTGCTGGCCAGTGAAGAATGTCCCCCTGACTGTACACTTCTGTAGTCTTGTACTGTAAAGGGTGTTGCTCTACACTGCCCATCGATGACGCTGAGCTCTAAGGCCAGCCTCTCTGACAGTGCAGTGAAATCAGTAGCTGAAACTAATGGCGCCGATATCTCTGGATCCAGGACAGATACCTGCAAAAGTGAATTCAGCACGCTGTCATCATGCAGAGGGTGTTATAAAATAACTGCTTAAATGGTCTCTAACTTTTCAGACAACTTGCTCTATGAAATGAGAGTATGTTATTCTGGCCCAAATTTAATGTGCTTTAAAGGAAATCTGTCAGGGCAATTTGGGATACTAAACCACCCACACGTCTATATGGACCTGGGGTTTAGTGTCCCAAATCACCCTGTTATAACGCAATCCATGGCCGCATTAAAAATTAAAAAAAAGCTTTATACTCACCCTGCCGCTGTACTCCCCACGCCTGCGCAGTTCTTCAATGAAACCAGAGGTGATTTGGGACACTAAACCCAAGGCCTATAAGGACCTGTGGGTGGTTTAGTGTCCCAGATTGACCTGACAGGTTCCCTTTAATTAAACATGTTGCTCCTTTTTGCCTGAATAAACTCTCTAAAGTTTCAGCCACTAGGTAACACCAGTAGGTAACGGGCCCCCACTTACTATTCACTGTTTTGTTTTGGTTTTTTTTATGTTCCCTCACCTCCCCTGGACCTCCGCTTATTATACTCCGGGGTAGGAAAAGACCTCAGAGTATAATAATAGCAGTATTTGCTGGAGATCTGCATCCCATATCATGTCGCTGGGGCCCCCTGGAGGGCAGAAGGGGAAGAGGAGGCGGCTGTGAGCAGGAGCGGGAAATGGGAAGTAAGGCTGCGGGCCCACGGCAAGAGTATTTGTTGGCCGAACTCCAATAAATACTGCTATCATTATACTCTGGGTTCTATTCATACCCTGGAGTATAATGAGCGGAGTCTCAGAGGGGGGTGAGGGAACATAAAAAAACAGTGTTACTCACCTCTCTTGGTCTCCGGCATTCTCCAGGCAGTCTTTGGGCCTCTTTGGTGACGTCCCAGATGTCATGTGGGCCAGGCCGGTGTCATTATACATTGCGACGCCGGACTGGCCCTTGTGACGTCTGTACCGACATTGAAGAGAGCTGAAAGCAGCAGGGAGTAACATTGGTTTTTATGTTTGTCACCTCCCATGATCTCTGATCATTATACTCTGGGACATAAAAATAGTTCATGGGTGGTCATAATACTGTGTGCAGGGGTCACGGTGGGACATAGTACTGTGGGACATAATACTGCGTGCAGGGGCCGCTATGGGACATTATACTGAGTAGAAGGGCCTCTATGGGACATTACACCGTGTGGAGGTGCCGCTGTGGGACATTATACTGTGTGGAGGGGCTGCTATGGGACATTACACCATGTGGTGGGGCCTCTATGGGACATTATACTGTGTGTAAATGGGGCGTTATACTGTGTGGAGGCCAGGAAAGGGGGCGCTATGCTGTGCGGGGAAGCAAGTCAAAAGTTTGCTGGGGGGCCCAGTCTTTGCTAATTACACCACTGCGTCCATAGATAAATTTAATTCTGTCATGCTTATCTCAGTGAGTGCCCTGTGCCCTTTTCTCTCTTCACACAGTGAATGGAGAGGGGAGGGGTTAATTCTACTCACAGCCTGTACAGACATGTCTGCAAACTGTTGCTGTGTGCAAGAGACTCAGGATTCTGCAAATCTCACAGTTTACAAAGTGAGAAAAGTCTTCTATGCACTTGCATATACTTCGGGCTGTTTGTGTGTTTACAGATGGGATGTTATTCACAGACAGCAGAAGCTTTACTGACTGTGTGTTTTTTTTTTTTTTTTTTTTTTTTTGTTTTTGTTTTTTTTTTCTTATTTCTTTTGTGTTTTGTCTGCTTGGTTGCATGTATTGGCCATGTATTTACAGTCCAGTGTTCCTGGATCTTCTATATTATGGTCACTTGAGCTTTTCTCAGCTATTTGTTTCCAATTGTATAGTTACTCCTGGCAGAATCATATCAGCAATGTATAGGGTAGGGGGCAGACTGCTCCTTATTGTACACACCCCCTGTGTGAAAAACAAATGCAAAATGTGTTCCAACCATAATTTAATTATTAGAAACAGAAAAACTGATAGGCTATCTTGTATGACGGCTTATATAGTCATAGCGCAGACTGCCCAGCAAGACCCTACACATATTTCAACGTTTTATGAAAATTCACATACCCTTTAACCCCTTCACGCAAAATCACATACATGTACATGATTAGGCATGAGGGGCTGTATGGAGAGGGCTCAGGAGCTGCTAACAGCCGCGATTGGTGCGAGCACTGACTGTGGCTGTTAACAGTTTTGATGCTGTGGTAAAATGCAAGCGCCTTGGCTGCAGCCATTTTTAAAAATTGCCGCCCTCTGATGACATGATGCCATGATAGCCTGAATAGTTCTATTACACGCTGCCCTAGTATTGCAGTGTACTGCATGAGTTGTCAGACCCAATTCCAGCGAAGAGGAGGAGGGGAGTGAACATAAGCCGATAAGGGGCGGTGGAGAGTTATGACGCGGAGGGTGCTCGGAGTGCAGGGGGAACGCCCCCGGTGCTCCGTCATCCTAATTTCCATAACAGAAGAAACCGATTTTATCAGAAACAATGGGGAGAAGCTTAGAATGGAAGGTAGGAGTAGAATAGTCTTTTTAAAGGCTATTCTAACATGCCATTAGTTAAAAATGTGTTTTTCTAATGATAGACTCCCTTTGACCCCTTAAAGACCGGGCCATTTTTCATTTTTGCATTTTCGTTTTTCCCTCCCCACATTCCAAGAGCCATAACTTTTTCATTTTTCAGTTCACAGACTCACATGATGGCTTATTGTTTGCGAAACAAATTGTACTTTGCAATGGCACCATTCAATATGCTGTGCAATGTACTGGGAAGCTGGAAAAAAATTCAGAATGAGGTGCAATTGGAGAAAAAAATGCATTTGCGCCAATTTCATATGGGTTTAATTTTTACGGCATTCACTGTGTGGTAAAAATGACATGTTACCTGTATTCTGCGGGTCTGTACGATCATGGCGATACCAAATTTATAGAGTATTTGTAATGTTTTGATACCTTTTACGAAATGAAAAACTTCAAAATAGAAAAAAAATTTTGTGTTGCCATATTGTGACACCTGTAAATTTTTCAGATTTACATATATGGAGCTGGGTAAGGCGTCTTTATGCAGGACAAGATGACTTTTTTTTACTGATATCATTTGGGGAAAGATGTGATGTTTTGATGACTTTTTATTCAATTTTTTATAGGAGGCAAAGTGTTGAAAAAAAAAACAAAACACTATTTAGATTTTTTTTTTTGCCGCTACGCCGTTCACCGTATGGTATAAATGTTTTAATAGTTCGGGCATTTTGGAACGTGGGGATACCTAATGTGTTTATGTTTACTTTTGTTTATTTACTTGATTTATTTGATCTAGGGAAAGGTGGGTGATTTGAACTTTTGTGAGGTTTTTTTGGGGGGTTTTTTTTATACTTTTAAAAACTTTTTTTTTTTTTTTTTTTTTCTCTTTTACTTTTATGATCAGACCCCCTAGGGACCTTAAAACCTAGGGGGTCTGATCGCTCATACCATTCACTGCAATACTACTGTATTGCAGTGAATAGCAAAATGCCTCCACTTCTATTAGACGCTGCCTCTGGCAGCATGCAATAGATCTAATGCAATGACAAGCCTGGGAGCCTTCAATAGGCTCCCGGCTGTCATGGCAACCGATCCCTGCCCTCTGATGACGTTCAGGAGGGAGGCAATTGGTTAAAAATGGCAGCGCCGATGGCGCCTGCGCAGTTTAGACACTGCAGTCCCGTTTGACCGCTGCGTTTAAAGGGTTAACAGCAGCGATCAGTGAAGGCACCGATCGCTGCTGTTAGTGGTGGGTCCTGGCTGTATTATACAGCCAGCATCCGCCCTGTATGGAGAGAGCTCAGCTCCTGATCCCTCTCCATACATCTCCCTATGTCACCAATGACGTACAGGTACGTCATTGGTCGTTAAGGGGTTAATATTTGGCGCAATTCTTGTTTTTTTTCCAATTCCACCTCATTCTGAAGTTTTTTTTTCTAGCTTCCCAGTACATTGCACAGGATGTTGAATGGTGCCATTAGAAAGAACAAGAAAAACACGCAATTGGTATCACCACATCTGTAACCAACCCTAAAATAATATTACTACATTATTAATTCTACATGATAAATGCCATAAACATAAAAATTCAGATGTCAGAATTGATGTTTTCTGTTCATCTCCCCTCTTAAAAACAAAAAGTAATAAAAACTGATGAAACAGTCTTATGTACCCACAAAATACAAGTTCTCTTAAAGGTACATTGAAATAAAATGTAAAAAGCTATGAATTTGGGAGTGCTGAGAGGGATAAAATGTTACTGGTTTAAGGCTAAAATGGTTAAAGGGTTAAAATGCACATAAAGTACCGGAGTTGTGTCAGTTATATTTATTATTTAAAATATAAAAACAAATATCTACAATAATCTGATTCTGTTGGAATTTTATTAGGTTTTTCCATCAATAACGTATATATTCAGTGACGCATATATTGCAGTCGGTTTTTTCTCTTGCGCTTGGCAAATTTTTGTCTGGCAAATTTTGGCAATTTTTTTAGATTGAGTATGAGTGCTCAGTCTATAATGTTTAAGCATAGGGAGAGTCTCCCATATGTCCCTCAAAACATCAGAGAGGACATTGTCCCACATAGGAACAGAGAGAACAGAAAGAGGCACCTGCCCAATGATCAATCTGCTGGGCATAATGGGGTGGCCTCGAATCCCTCCAGAAATGGAAAAAAAATTAAGAGGAGCAGAGGATTGAGGAGAAATTAAGAATCTCCAAACCTGGAGGCGAAGTGCAACGTTGAAGTTGAGGGTTTGGCCAATTTACACCACTTGGATACAAAGAAACCCAAACAAAAGAATGAGGAGAGGAATAGCAACAAGAGGAAAAGGGAAGAAGAAAAAGGCATACAAAATACAGATTGTGCCAGCAGAGACGAGAGGTTTGGCCTTTCTTATAAAATAATAACCAAGAAAAGTAGGCGAGAGACCCAACATTCAGCTGTGAAGCTCACATCAGCCGATGGAGAAGGCACCATCCCCTCATGCAACATCTTAAAGCCATTGTCCTTGGACAGCTTTATGTTCCACAGAAAACTTGGACAAGGAAGTTTTGGGAAGGTTTGTGTGTTTCTCCCCTTACATAGTCTGTTTGTGTTCTGCTGATGTCCACTCTTTAATACAGAGTTCTTGCCCCCCTGACCCCAGATATTTTCTTATGTGCCTTGTTTCTGTCTCTCATTTAGGTGTTGTTGGCCTCAGATCGCATCAGCAGACAGCAAGTGGCAGTGAAAATGGTTAAAAAGCGTCCACTTCTGAAAAAAAAATGGCATACAAAATGCTTTTAATGAGAAAAGAGTGCTGGAGCTAGCAGGGGGCAGTCCATACCTCGCCTTCTCATATGCTACCTTCCAGACAGCGGTAAGCCACCAGTCCTCACGTGTCATCGATTCCTCAGATTCCACTGTGTATTCTACAATGAGGATCCCAATTACAAGACTCAAAATCCATTTATGAAAAAAATTTCACTTTTTTATTTTCCACAGGATTACTTATGTTATGTAATGGAGTATCTTTGTGGAGGAGACCTGTACGACTTCATCACAGCCAGGGAACCATTAGACACCAACACCATAAGGTAAGACTGACTTGTAGGCTTGTAGTAGTGGGAATGGAGGTAGACAGATTAATCTATAGCATTCTCTTGTATAGCTCCCTCTTAGATAGGAGTGGGGTGGTTTCTCTATAAACAGGGTCCTAAATACAGGTCTATATGATTGTAGTAGAATAGTCGTGGAGAACAGTATGATTGTTCCATGATGTCTTAAATAATAATAATACATTTTATTTTCATAGTACCAACATATTTCACAGCACTTTACCAATCGTAATTATTTTTTTTCTCGTTTTTTGCACATATTTTTCTTCTCCATCAGATTCCTCACAGCTGAAATTATTTGTGGGCTCCAGTACCTTCACAACATGGGAATCATTCACCGGTAATCTATAATAATCTATTTTATCCCTTTTATTTATTTTTTAATATACAGTGGTATGTGTATGTGTGTGTGTGTGTGTGTATATATATATATATATATATATTTTATATCCATTCACTTAATGTTTTAACTTTCTTTTTAGAGACCTCTCACCAGAGAATATCTTTCTGGACAGCAGCGGCCATATAAAAATTGGAGATTATGGGCTCTGTGCAACCAATGGGACTGGAGAAAATCAAGCCACAGGATGTGTTGGATCCACAAAATATATGGCTCCTGAGGTGAGGAACAAGTTATTCCTCGTCTGATTAGAGGGGTTGGACTTGATGGATATAAGTCTTTATTCAACCGTACTAACTATGGACAGGATTAGAAAAACATGGCAGCTTTTTTTTCTCCTTACCTCACCTCACAGGTTGTGTACGGTACTGTAATTTAATTCTAATGGGACTAAGCTGCAACAGCAGACACAGCCCATGGAGAGGTGTGGTGCTGTTTCTGGAAGAAGGCAGCCATGTTTCCCTAATTATAAACTGTCATGTTATAAGACTTCATCTCTTTCTTCGTAATGATTCACTCCTCCTTCCTTCTCCTTGATGGACTCACAGGTCTTTAGCCAGGATTCCTATGATTCAGCCGTCGACTGGTTCTCACTAGGAGTCCTCATGTTCAAAATGTCAACTGGGAAATATCCCTTTTACAGTGGGGATAACTGGACAACATTAATGCTGTCAGTGCTCTTTGACCATCCGGCATACCCAGAGGGGCTCTTCCCAGCTCTAAAGGATGTGATCGACCAAGTGAGTAGATATACATTATAAAGGGTGGGGATCAGAGTTAGATAGATAGATGCTGAATGTTATAATATAAGGATCACTACACCAATGGCCCCTCTGCTCACCATTGACCTGCACAAGCATTGGTCACTAGCTGAAGGAAGATGGACACTTCATAGAGATTATTCTATGTATTTCCTGATGTCCTCATTCTCATGCCTTTTATGTTTTCCCTCAGCTCCTTTGCAAAAATGCTGAAACCCGTCTGGCATTTAGCACCAAAATAAGGAGTCATCCTTTTTTTGCTCCAGTTGACTGGGTGAAGCTCGAAGCCGGAAAAATATCACCTCCATTTCATATGGCTCTGGTAAGTAGCAGGGATCTCGGAGTGTGACCTGGAACTTCCTTGTGTCCATCACATAGCAGAGATGATTTTTATAATCCCATTGTATTTCCCTCATGCAGGCTTCAGCCAAACGTCCCAGACTCTCCATTCCTGTGGACTATTTCCTGTCACAAAGAGAAGCTCAGAAACCCCCCATACCACCTGAAGGGCAGAAGACCCTCTTGGACTTCTCATACACCAGCGACAGATGGAGAAAGCTACAATGTCAGGAATGATCGACTCTCTGGCAGGTTGCCCCAGTCAGAAGGATAGAAACTCTGAATATACCCGTGAGTTCATGATTGATATCTATCTCACGATTGTGGATATCGGCATCCAAGGCTCACCATCCTGATCTTATGGGCAGCACCACAGCTCAGTGTACAGCACTGTGGCCTTGCAGCGATGGTGTCCTCGGTTTGGGTTTTGAACCCTCCGGTTAAAGTTTTTGTTCTCTGCGTATTAGCATGGGTTTCCCCACACTAAAAAAAGACAAAAAAAAAGATAAGTAATAAATTTTATTGTTACTTATCAGTTCCTGGTGTAAAGTAAAGTAATTCATGTGATCAGTCCATAAGGTGTAAAAGTGACCCTCTCCAGGGAGTGGCTAGAGCTGTTGCAGTTTTGGCACCTCGTAATTAGAAACGGCATAACACAACATCCTTATGTAAACTGTGCCTTTTGTTTGCTTTTACCATACAGATCGGTCAGTATATGACATGCCCTTTCAATGAATTCAGCACACTTGATAGCCTGGATAGTTCTTTTACACACTTCCATAGTATTGCAGTGTACTGCATGAGTGGTCAGAGCCCCTAGGGTCCAAGGTCCCTAGTGGGTCAGAAAATAAAAATAAAAAAAAAAAGTTTTTAAAAGTATAGAAAATACACAAAAAAGTCGAAAAATTCCAATCACCCCCGTTTCACATATAAAAAATAAATAAACATAAACACTTTAGGTATCCACACACTCAAAAATGCCTGAACTATTAAAATATTTATCCCATATGAAGAACAAAAAAAAAAAAAATTAAAATGAAAAATTGAAATGGCCAAACATTTTGTTTCCTAAAAAAAATTGGGCCTTCCCCAAAATGTTATCAATAAAAACTACATCTTTTCCCACATAAAAAGAAGCCTTACCCAGCTCCATACACATAAATATGAAAAAAAAAGTTACAGATGTCAGAATACGTTACAGTTGTCACCAAAGAAATGTTTCTATTTAGCAAAGTTTTTTTATTTTTTTTTAAAAGGCATTAAAACATCAAAAATACTAATAAATTTGGTGTTGCCAAGATCGTACTGGCCCACGGAATACGGGTAACATGTCCTTTTTACCACTTAGTGAATTCCATAAAAATTAAACCCATATGAAATTGGCATAAATGCATTTTTTTTTCCAATTCCACCTTATTCTGAATTTTTTTCCAGCTTCCCAGTACATTGCACAGGATGTTGAATTGTGCCATTAGAAAGTACAATTTGCTCCTTTACTGCTTCTATTAGAATGCACCCAGACATCAGGGGGTTAGGGACAAGGAATTCAAGCTGTCCTTGTTTGTAGACAATGTATTGCTAACCTTGACCAACCTCCACATAACCCCCCCTGCCAAATCTCCGTGCCCTACTGAAAAGATTTGGGTAGACAATTATTACCTCCAAAACTGAGGCCTTGCCCATCTGAATTCCCCCATCCTACCTAACACAACTTCAGGCTTCCTTTTAATATAAATGGCAGGTCTCTTCCCTGAAATATTTAGGCATCCAGCTCCCTAAATCGTTTTCCTTATTGTACCAGGTAAACTTTCCCCTACTTTTTCGACAAATCTAAGCAATTCTCATTAAATGCTAGGCTCTTCCCCTGCCCCTCTTCAGCCAGATATTCACAATTAAAATGACTATCTTGTCTAAACTGCTTTATCTATTTGAGACCCTTCTGATACTGGTCCCATTGAAGGACCTTCGGTCATTACAGGGCTCTCTTTTGTGGTTTGTCTGGGCTGGGGAATGACATAGGATTTCTAGACCGGTCTTGATGTCCCCATGGAACAAGGGAGGGCTTTCTCTCCCAATTTGGTCCTCTATAATTGGGCCTCCCAATTACGAAGCGTTCCAGCTTGGTCCATCCTTTGGTTGTACTCCAAATGGATGGCAATAGAGAAGTTATGGTCGGCCCCGAATCACCCCAACTCCCTGTTGTGGTCGAAACCCTATAACCCTCCTTATCGTGCCTTATTAGGCCCTATGGCATTAAAGAGTGAGGTTTGCTGTGCCTGTACCACTCGTTTTCACCTCTCTCCTGCATTTTTCTATGACAGCTTTTCTTTTACATCCACAGTTTCCTCCTGGGCTCACAGTGTCAGTTTCAGGTCCATGGCTCAATGGCTCTTTTGATTATAAAACATGCACCCTCCTCTCCTTCCCTGATCTCTGCTCTAAGTTTAACCTTCCCTCTAACTCTGCGTTTCCGTATGTCCAGATTAACCACGTGGCTCGCTCTATATTCCGGGATCTCAGGGCTCCCATTCCCACAGACTTTGAAAAACTTTGTAAACTGGATACTTCTACAGCTGGCCTCATATTGGACATATATAGAATCCTCTCAGACCCAGTCCCCGACAAGTTTCCTAAACAAACATATATGCGGAAATGGGAGGGGTATTTAAAGAAGCCTATCCCGGACATCTCGATGTCTCACACAAGGAAAATTTCTATAAGATGTTGCTACACTGGTATAACACCCCAACATTGCTCCATATGTTCAACGTTACTATACTCAACACCTGTCCGTCTGGCTAACATCTTCCACTTATTCTGGTCTTACCCTTTAATACTGCCTTATTGGAGTCTGATACTGACCCTGATTGGTCGCATCCTGGGAACTCACCTTCATCTACTCCCCAAGACATACCTCCTTAATCTCCCACCTCATCAAATAAGTAAAAACACCTTGCACTTTCTGCTATATATTCTCAGCTCGCTGCCTGATAGCGAAATATTGGAGGCAAGTTTCACCTCCTTCATTGGAAGCCCTATTGAATAATGCGGAGCAGAGGTTCCAAGCTGTATGGGAACCATACATTCTGGACACTCTATGACCTTTAAAGGGAGTCTATCATTCGCAAAAAACAGTTTTAAGCTAATGGCTACCTTTCCTTGTTTTCTTCTCCCAGATGATTCCAAGATAATTTGTTTCTTCATGTATGTAAATGAGCACCGCAGAGCACCCGGGGTGTACCTTCTCTTCTGCGAGCACCCATCGCGTCATCACTTCTTACCGCCCCTTCGGCTGTTGCGGTGACTCCCCTCTTGGTCGTCTTACTTCTCACTCTCAGCGAATTCTTGCGAATGCGCAATCGGCCGCCATTTTCCGGTGGTCTGTCACAAGATTGCGCAGTCGCGAGAATTCACTGATAGCGAGAAGTAAGAAGAAAGAAGACCAAGAGGGGAGTCCCTGCAACGGCCGAGGGGCGGTAAGAAGTGATGACGCGATGGGTGCTCGCAGAAGAGAAGGTACGCCCTGGGTGCTCCATGGTGCTCATTTACATATATGAAGAAACAAATTATCTTGGAATAGGCTGGGAGAAGAAAACAAGGAAAGGTCGGAGAAGAATGGCCTTTTTAAAGGCCATTCCAATGTGCCATTAGCTTAAAACTGTTTTTGCGAATGATAGACTCCCTTTAACTCTTCCGGAGCCTGGCCTCCTCTCGGTCTCCTGTGTTAGAGACTAAGTGTTGTTTCTAACTAGTGTTAGAGGTAATCTTCACTTTGTATCTTTCATCCATTTTGTGTATCTTTTATTTTTTTTTATATATATATCTCCCTAGAACACAATTCTTTAGATACCTCCAGATCCGGCATGCACTGTCTTCCATGTTCCTTGGGCTGCTAAGCAGGATTTCTGACTACACGTTTATTGTGGTGCTTTGTTCACAGGGACCTAGAGGGCCGATCTCTACCTTATATGCCCACTTGATTCAGGTTAAAGTGTCCCTCTTAGATGCCCCAGCTCTGACACGTTGGCGTTCTAGTATTCCTGCCATTACAGATGAGATGTTTCAGGAAGATTTTGAATCTCCCCAATATGTATTCTCTTCACCTTTGATAACAATTTCTGGATTTAGTTTATTCATTGTAGCACTGCACCCCCTAGTGGAAATGTTATTCATTGCCTCTGATCATAGCAGTGTGGAACATGTAAAGCAAAGGCCGCATTTGCTAAAACTTCTAGCATATTTGGTAGTTTTTGTAAAAAAAAATGACTCAAAAACCACTTCCAAAAACGCTAGAAGTTTTGGAAACAGAACACTAAAATAAACAATTAAAAAAAGACAAAGAAAATGTCTTCAAAACATCATGTGCTTGCCGCCAAAACAATAAATAAATCGATAATTCCAAGCTAACCCCCCCCCCCCCCGCCTACCTTCTAAATTATTTACTGTACCAAAAATCTAGAATTACCTAGAGCCGATTTAAATTAAAAAAAAAAAAATCAAAGATGAGGTCCTCGAAGCGCCGGGCAATAATTGTAAGGTTGACAATCCCTATACTAAAGTCATATAGCACAAACCCCAGCATAATGGTGCTGCCATACTGTGCTCCCAGTCACATACGATTGCCACTATTTTCCTTGATACAGCTGTACTTTTCCATTAGAAGCAATGTAAGTACATGTGTAACCGGCAACTAGTGGTAAATGTATATGACTGGGAGCAGTGAGGTAACATCTGTAGGGTGATGTCACACTATGAACCTGGATGCTGCATCCCCCGGGCCGTCAGTACTTTCATTTTTCTGTAAATGACGCTGATTAATTTCAGCCACAGTCAATTCCTGGTCGTGCGGTAACAGCAAAACCACACCCAGGAAGGAATGGGTGTCACACTTATCCCAAAAGTGACAGCACTGGTGTGTGAGGCACACAGGGGTTAATGTGAGGTATATGATGGGGTTAATTGCTATTAATGTGAGGCACATGGAGTTACTAAAACTAAATTAATAACCCCAAATGCCGCATTAAGAGGAATAATAACCCCAGCATTACCTGTTATTTTTTATTTTCGCTTTGCTGTACGGAGCTCTCCTCTTCTTTGCAGGATGCACAGGACAGGAGCTCAGCACTGTAGCAGGCAGGGTCCTTTTGCTGCACAGTGTGGGCTCCGCCTCCTGGGCTTTCCTCACCACTTTCTAACAAGAGAAGAGGGAGCATCCTATATATCATTGCAGTAGCAGAGCACTAAAGGACGCTCCCTCTTCTCTTAATACCTGCAGGTCCCGGATGCCGTGCCAGCAAAATATGCCACACGTGCCATGGGTTGCCAACCCCTGACCTAGATCATGTGACCACCCCAGGCACATTTTCCGGTGATATTCCATTTCCGGAAGGGGAGGAAATGTAACGTCACCAGTACTAAACCCCCTCACATCCATTCATACTTACCTGTCTAACGGACCAGATCTTCTGGGCACGGGACGTCACTTCATCTGGGCGGCCGGCACCTCCTCTTCTTGATGTCTGGTTTGATGGCTGCCCACGCCTGCACAATTGAGCTGGAGTCAGGGTCAGACTGGCCCACCGAAGGACCAGTGAATGCCCTAGTGGGCCCCGTGCCTTTAGGGGGCAATACCAGACCTCCACTGCCATTTTTTTTGATAGGCAGTGGAGGTGCGGTAAGACCCCCATTCACTTACCTCTTCCCACTCCAGGCCAGGGCTCATTGTGCGTCGCACATCACATCACGATGATGTAATGTGCGACACACAGGGCCCACGCTGCTGCGGGAAGAGGAGAGGCCGTGAGCGGGGGTGAGGTAAGTGATTCAGCCAAGTTCTCCCCGGTTTTGCAATCCGGTTTTATTAACCGGATCGCAAAACCGGGCAGAAGTGGCGCTGACGACCCGATTCTGATACTAGTAGAGCAGAAAGCCAAGGGCTTCCTACTCTACTGCTCACAGACTTACAAACTAAGCTCCGATACTAACCTAACTGTTCTCCGGCGCCTCCTGCTTTTTCCAGCTCTGGGCGCACATGACGTTATGTCAGTGCACCCGGAGCAAGAAGGAGCGGGACCGTGAAGCAGACAGGTAAGTAATCACCCAAAACTGCTATAGGGGGACCAGTGAAGGGGTTACTGTATGGACCATACAGTGGCCCCTGCACTATTTCCCCCCCCCCCCCCATAGTGGCCCCTGCGCTATTCTCCCCCCCCCATATAGTGTCCCCTGCACTATTCCCCCCCACATGCAGTGGCCCCTTCACTGGTCCCCTAAACTGTATGGGGACCGTTGATGGGGCCATTATATTGGGGGGGACAGTGATGGGGGCTAATATCCTGGGGGACATTAAAGGGGTTATCCAAGATAACTTTTTTTTTTTTTTTTAATTAGGCCAAGGCAGGTGAAAAAAAAAAAAAAAAACTTACTGTTCTGTGCCCATTCTTCTGTCTCCCAGCGCAGTTCGGTCCTGCAGCTCTTTTGTTTTTTTCCCACTGAACATGACTACCTATGCCAATGAGGACTTCCGGCAAAAGAAAACAGCGGGGCTGCAGGACTGGGTCCTGCTGGGAAGACACCGGAGCACAGGGGACAGGTGAGTAGGGTTTTTTTGCACTTTTCTGTGCTGCCCATGGCGCCCGTCCACTGCAGCAGCCTTTTAGCACCCGGAGGCTTCTTTAACAGCTGACCTGTGCAAGGTCCGAGTGTGGAACCCCTACATTTCACATACTGGTGACCTATCCTGTGGAAAGGTCATGAGTATAAAAGATGGATTTGGGGCTGGAAAACCCCTTTAACTTTATTACATTTAATATTTTTTTTTTTGGGGTGGGTACTAGGAAAAGAAAAACAAAATTTTTCTATTATATGATTTTTTTTTTTTTTTTTTTTGCATGGATCATGTAATATAAAAAATATGTTAACGTTATTCTGTTGGTCAGTAAGACTATAGTTTCTTTATGTTTTAAAATAGAGATTCCACCATTGTTTTGTGTCTTTTTTTTTCCATGTCATGCAATTTTGCTAAATTTATAACTCTTCATAAGTTTGAAGATAATGCTGTATAAACTGTATTGGAGTATGTTCACGCTGCGGAATTTGGAGCTGAATTTGAGGTGGATTCCACCTCAAATTAGCCCCAAGTTCTGCTTGAAACCGGCCTACATTGATTTCAGTGGGAGATAGACGCAAATTTGTTCAGCTAGTCTGATAACTCCCATTAAAGTGAATAGAAGGTGGTAAAATACCTGGCAGATGGGGAATTTGACAAAGAATTTCTGAAGCTGAATTTTTCAGTTAGGAAAAATTCCGTTGTGTGAATATACCCTTATACTGAAAGTATCCACACAAAATAGTGCCATAGAAAATGTCCCTAGTGGAGATGTGGGCTCACTAATGGATTTGAATGACATGGAGAGGATTTAAAGGGACTTTCTTTCCCATAGGAAATCCTCAGCTCACTCCCACTGGAGAAGTCTCAATGGCTTCCGACCCCATCACTCCACAGAAACTGCCCTAACCAAAGTTACAAATGACCTACTAACTGACAAAGCCAAGCGTCACTGCTCTGTTCTCCTCCTCTTTGACCTTTCTTCTGCCTTCGACACAGTCGACCACTCCCTATTGTTACAAATTCTCTTATCCCTTGGCATCACAGTCTTGGCCCTCCCCTGGATCTCCTCATACCTCACCACGCGCACATTCAGCATCTCCCACTCACACATCACCTTCTCACCGTGCCCTCTTTCTGTAGGTGTCCCCGTCCTAGGACCACTCTTGTTCTCCATCTTCACCTCGGCCTTGGCCAGCTCATAGAATCCCACAGTTTTCAATACCATTGCTACACTGGCAACACCCAACTATATCTATCTGGACCAGACATTACTGCTCTGTTGTCCAAAATTCCAGAATGTATATCAGCCATAGCTCCCTTCCTCTCCTCCCGCATTCTCAAACTTAACAGTGATCATCTTCCCCTGAACCTCACATGGCCCCCTTACCTGGCCCATCTATCCAAGTTAATGATAACACACTAACCCCAGTCCCACAAATCCGTTGCCTTGGGATAACCCTTGACTGTGACTTATATTCAAAATCCACACATCCAAGCCCTCAACACCTCCTGTCGCCTCCAACTCATGAACATGAACTCATTGAATCCGCTCCTTCCTCACCCTTGACACTACAAAAATGCTAGTCTATGGCCTCATAATCTCCAACTTAGATTACTGTAACACCCTTCTCCATGACTTCCCAGCAAATACTCTCAAAGCGCCCCCCCCAATCCACCCTAACCTTTGCCGCTTGTTTAATCCACCTCTCCCCCCAGTTTTTCATCAACTGCTCCCCTCTGCCAATCGCATCACTGGCTACCCATTGCCCAACCAATAGAGTTTAAAATGTTAAGCGTACCATACAAAGCCATCCACATCCTGTCCCCTCCATGCGTCTCTGACCTAATCGCCCGCTCCCTACCCACATGTAACCTCCTCTCCTCACAATACCTCCTACTCCTCTCTGCTCTTCATACATCCACCTCTAAGACTTCTGCACATCCCCCATACTCTGGAACTCACTACCGCAACATATACGCCCCAATCACAGGCTTCAAGAAGACCTTGAAGACTCACCACTTCAGAAAGGCAGACAACCTTCAATAACACTACTGCCACCACCACACCACCCTCTGAACAGCTTCTACCCTCACGTACTGTCTCTATCCCTTCCCTCATAGATTGTAAGCCCTTGTGGGTAGAGCCCTGTATCCCACAGTTCGTTGGTCACTGTTAGTATTGTACTTGTTTTGCATATTTTATGTATTGTATGTAAACCCTCAAATATATAGCACCATGGGATTAATGGTGGTCTATAGTAAAGAGCAGAAATTCACAGCCATGGAGGAGCGCCATGATGTAGTGGAGTAGCTGCAGCCAGAACATGTACACTGGCCACAAATACACACCTGCCTTCCATTCATATATAACTTCCGGGAGAATATTTGTGCCCCTGTTCTCCTGATCGCTGTGAGTCCTAGAAGTCAGAGTCCCAGCAGTCTGACACTTATACCCCCTCCGCCCCAGGTTGGAATGTTCCCTTCACTAGGAAAAAAAAAAAAAAAAGCGTCCTGCACAAACATTTCACATGCCCCCTCCTCCTGACAAACATTATACTCTCTTTACAGACCCAAGAGTATAATGATCTGAGACCCAAGGTGGGATAAATACATAAAAAATGTTACTTGCCTCTCCCTGGCTCTGGCGCACTCCCCGCTACTTTCGGCCTTCTTCATTGTTGGACCAGACGTCACATGAGCCAGGCATGCATCGCGACACATAATGACGTTGGCCTGGCCCACGTGATGTCTGGGACGTCACCAAGGAAGCGAAGACTACAGAGCACAGGAGAGGTAAGTAACATTGATTTTTATGTTCCCTCACCTCCCTTGGGCCTCCAATCAATAAACTTTGGGGTCTGAAAAGACGACAATGTATAATAAGAGCAGTGTTTGTCCCTGCCTGTGGATAAGGGAAAAGTGTCATTAGTGACAAAATCCCTTTAAGGGCCTGTTAAGAATAGGAATAGGATTTGAGGTAGACTTTTCTTGTTCGTTTTCTGGCTCTCTGGCTTTGCGCCGTGGCAGAAGAATGGGGCTAATCCACTGATTGTATTATACAGCGGGTTCTGCCTCTGATCAGTTACAGAATTGGTCGCAAAATTGAGCAAGATGCTAATAGGCAGGAATACGCCATCGTGTTGTGATGTGGACACTAAATACGCTAGCCTCTTTTGTCAGGACGTGACCGACACATAACGTGCCCGCTTGACGTATAAGTAGCCGACCCTAAGGAAATTTGCCTGCTATTCCAGGACTCCAGGAAGTCACCGTTTTGTTGAGGGATACCTTTGCACCATTCTGGAGGAATGGACAAGTTTGGGCTCTGTTCATATCTGCTTTGTAGGCTCTGTTTGAAGCCTCCCTAACAGATTGCATATGCTGGTCCAAATCATGTAGTATTTCTGTCCACCATGATAGAAATCCAATGGACTCTATCAGAGTCTGGTGTCCATCATGTGGCAGATCCATCACTGTCAACGTTCTCCAACTTTATTGGTAAGGTTACAATTAAATGTAAATCTCAGCACAGACATGACCCCAGCCTAAGGCTATAAAGTACACTACAAAGTAGACATTATGACAACTTGACTTGTGTACGTGATGACATCAGTATAACCATTGCGCCTTAGTATTCACGTGACGTCACGTTTTCTCAATGAATTTTGTGGGCGGGATATTACGACTGACCAGAACACAGGCCAATGACACGCAGGGCCCGTGACGTCAGCCAATCCCCACAGTAGAAGCTTCCAGAATTCACCAGCCAATTCCACCCAATTCACAATAACCGTCTCGACCAATAGATGGCCGCCATTCCTAGGGGAGGGTCTTAACGATGTCAGCGGAAGACTGAGAGGGGAGCGGCTTGTTGATTGACGTCGGCGCAGTCCAATCAGAAGCGTTCATTTGAAGACATCGGCGAATAGTATGTCGCTTGGTGGGCGGGCTGTGAACTGTCATCTTCTAGTAGGTTCGAGAAGACGCGTGGAGAGGCAGGAATAGAGTGCAGCTATGGAGACGGTAAGGAGGCAGCGGGGATAAGTTACTGCTGCGGGCAGGGCTAGTCGGTGTACGGGCACAGGGAAGGGCTGGCTGAGTCTGTGTGATCAGTGTGTGCTGCCTGACTGGAGGCTGACAGGAATCACCGGCCTGCTGCATGAGGGGGTTTATTAACTTTACCTCCAGTTTCAGTCCTGAGGCCACATAGAGAGTCACATGTGTAGTACATGACAGGCCCCTGACATGGCCGTACTTGTCAGATGCTGAGTCTGTTGGTGAAGGACATGGCATTGACGTGCTGGGGCTGAAACTACAACTCCCAGCATGCACACTTGCTCTGCTCTTCTTGGAACTCCCTTGAAAGTGAATGGAGCATGCTGGGAGTTGTAGTTTACAATAGGTGGAGTGCTTGAGTTTGCTGACAGTGTGGTGATGCATGGCGCCCCCTCAGGGTGGTGTTTGGGACATGCATTACAGGGGTTGTGCCAAGTTGACAACTTAACCCCCATAACATGACCGTTTTCACTGCCAGCACACGCTGACCCATTATTTTCTATGGCCCCCATACACACATCCTTGTATAATGGGGCAAAACTCAGTACAGGTCCTATTCCTGTGTGTTTTGCAGCCTGACATTCACACCTGTGTTCATGGGGACCCCACAAACAGAAACCTAATTCACTTAAAAAAGTGGTTACCCGCGGACCCCATAGACTATAATGGAGTCTGCTGGGTTTCCACCCGAAAAATGCAGGACTTTTGTCCACATTTTGGAGGGATGGATGGAATCCCCGAACGGGCAGCCATTGCAAGTGTGAATGTAGCCTGAGTCTCTACATAAAAGGAATGGGTATGTGGAGTTAATGGACAGCACACCGATATCATATATGTGCCATTTTCTTATGGACCCATACTTTGACATGTTCATGTGCATATAGGCTTATTAGAGATCCATAGGCTAGGTGATAACTGATCAGGCGGGATGGGGGGGGGGGGGGTGACAGTTCACATGGCAGAAAGTGAAGAGAAGCTTGAGGTGGATGGCCACCTTCAAAATCTTCTCCATTTTCTGGCCCTGGGCTTTCCGCTGTGGCATTTACTTTCGGATTAGCCTCAGATGAATGGGATTGCTGCGGGACCTGTGGTAAAATCAAGGAGGACGCTTAACAGGGTGATTTGGGACGCTAAACTGTATGTGCCTGCAATAAAAAAAACAAAAAACTTTATACTAACCCTGGCACTGCCTGCGCAGTTCTTTGCTGCAGCCAGTGGAGTACAACTCGGGTTCAGTGCGCATGCACCGGACCTCCAGCATTTGTGCACTGAAGCCAGGGTGTATACGCTCGACTTTGCTAAAGAACTGCATGGGGAGCACCAGAGATGGGTCCGATGAGACACCTTTTATTTTATTTTTATTTTTTTAAATAATGCGGGCTTGGATGGATTTAAAACAAGGCGATTTGGGATACTAAACCCCTTGTCTATGAGGACCTGTGGGTGGTTGAGTGTCCTAAATTCACCTGACAGCTTCTCTTTACTGTCACAGGTTGGTGTGTAGCCCTAGCCTAAGTCTTTATCCAGATGACCAGGATGCAGAACTTCAATGAAAAGGAGATCTAGGCTTGAGTCTATTGCAGGATCCATGAATGCAAGCTAAAATAACATGTCCTGTTTTTTAAAAGGAACCAAAAAAAATTGGTCATGTGAATATCTGAGTAGAAATGAATGACTTTAGTGCAGACGTGTGACGGCTGTTATCATATTTTTCATGTGGATAGAGCTTTAGTGCTATAGATGTGATTTGTATTGTCAAAGTTTGTAAGATCACAAAACTTTCGGCGCAATAAATTATTATATATCGTATAAATATGCGCACACACGACTGGGCTTATAAACGTCCACTTCTATCTCCACCTACATTGTATTGATGACCCATTTTTTTTGGCTATCTATCTGGCACGTTGGAATGATAATTGTTCCAGTTTATGTTCCCCATTAAGTGTTACTTTACCTTATCGTATGCCAGCATATCATAAAATGGGGATACGACTTTAATAAAAATTTTCCAATTCATGACTTTCCCTGTGTTGCAGCCTATACTCTAACCTAGAGCTGTATTCACAGTTCTGCTGGTTGTAATTGTCACCAAGTAACCCATCCAACGTCACTAGATGTTATGACAGAACTAAATCTCTATATTCAGCCTTTATATCCTTTCTCCTATAGGACCACATTAGTAATGTATTAACGTTTTGGCATAATCGATCGATGTCTGCATGTAATGTCTTGCTATTAACTTGCCTCTGGCCAGATGTCGGTTGTATTTATAGTGTTGGCTTTCACCATGACTCTTAGGATACATCCACTTGGTCCGATACTGTCTATTCTCTGTCTGGATTTCTGCGTGGAAAATCTGCAGCCTTTTACAATAGCAGCAGAATGAAGGAAACTTTAACTCTTTTAAATCTCATCCATATGGTACAGAAAAAAATCTGGAGCGGATATTGGCCTGCGGTACAGACTGTAACCTGTAAATTTTTCCTGCGGGTTTTCACCTCTGATTTCACATTTTGCTTTGCACAAGGCGAGTTCTTTGTCAAATCCACATGTAACGGGTGCAATTTTTGCCAGTAGCAATATAAGGGTAGCTGTGAATGGAGGGGATTGTGTAGAAGGACTATTGTAAAATGACTATTTATAGAGATTACTCACATTCCTTAATTACTGGAAATGTACGTATCATGGGGTTGTAAATGTACATGAAAAGCTTGCAGGCCGTATGTGATATAAAGGAGCTCCTTACTGTATATGTGATATAAAGGAGCTCTCTTATGGTGTATGTGGTATAAAGGAGCTCCCTTACGGTGTATGTGATATATAAAGGAGCTCCCCTACGGTGTATGTGATAAAAAAGATCAAGGCGAGGAAAGCCGCAGGGCCAGATGACATCAGTGCAAGGCTAATTAAGACTTGCGGGGACCAGCTGTGTGGTATAATTACATATATGTATAATATGAGCCTGAGGCAGGAAATAGTCCCTGAATTATGGAAATCTTCTTGTGTGGTACCAGTTACAAAGAAACCCCACCCTATGGACCTCAACGACTACAGACCTGTAGCACTGACATCCCACCTGATGAAGATCTTGGAGAGATTGGTTCTCACACATCTCCGCCCTCTAGTGAGCCCCGCTATGGACCCCCTTCAGTTTGCTTATCGACCGGGCATTGGGGTATATGATGCCATCATCCACCTTCTGCACAGGGCTCTGTCTCACCTGGAGAAACCAGGGAACACAGTGAGAATAATGTTCTTTGACTTCTCCAGTGCTTTTAACACCATACAGCCCAGGTTATTGAGGGACAAGCTGGGCCTTGCTGGAGTGGACCACCACCTCTCCAACTGGATCCTAGACTATCTCACAAACCGACCTCAATACATGAGAGCCCGAGACTGTGTGTCAGGTACCGTGATCTGTAATACGGGGGCACCTCAGGGTACGGTTCTCGCCCCTTTCCTCTTCACACTGTACACTGCAGATTTTAGGTGTAACTCATCCAGCTGCTAACTACAGAAGTATTCTGACGACTCTGCAATAGTGGGTCTCATCACAGATGATGATGACAGGGAGTACAGAGAACTGAACCAGGGTTTTGTGGACTGGTGCCACCGGAACCACCTGAAGATTAACGCGGGGAAGACCAAGGAGATGGTGGTGGACTTCCGCAAAGGCAGAAGCCCTCCTAAACCAGTGGACATCCTGGGGACGGGCATCGAGATTGTGAACACCTATAAGTACCTGGGTTTGCTCCTTAATAATAAGCTGGACTGGGCAGATCATATGGAGGCCCTGTACAGGAAGGGCCACAGCAGGCTCTACCTGCTTAGGAAACTGAGAGCCTTTGGAATCCGGGGGGCACTTCTTAGAACTTTCTTCAACTCGGTAGTGGCATCAGCCATCTTCTTTGGAGTGGCCTGCTGGGGGAGCAGTATATCAACCAGGGACAGAAATAAACTTGACAAGCTGATTAGAAGGGCCTGCTCTGTCCTGGGGAGCCCACTGGACCCAGTGCAGGTGGTGGGTGACAGAAGGATACTGTCCGTGGTGAGCTCCATGCAGAAGAAGAAGTCCCATCCCATGCATGAGACTGTGATCGCGCTGAGCAGTACTGTCAGTGACCGACTGCTCCACCCTAGGTGTGAGAAGGAGCGCTATCGGAAGTCTTTCCTCCCCACCGCGGTTAGGCTGTACAACCAACACCGACCTAAGCGGAGATCATTACACACAGAGAACTGAAATATCTCTCTGCCTGTTAAATCCCCCCCCCCCCCTCTGCTACGTCCTATCTGTCTGTCTGCTATTAATGTAATGCCTCTCACCTTGGAACATTCCTGTACATGTTGTATTTGTATCTGCTTATCTTTGCTGCTGTAACACACTGAATTTCCCCATTGTGGGACTATTAAAGGACTATTATTATTATTATTATTATTATTATTATTATTAAAGGAGCTCCCTTACAGTATATTCTCATCATTCTGACTAGTCTCCTTGCGCCAGTTGTTGGGCTGCAGGAGAGTTCATCCTATCCGTCTGATCCAGGATGTGTTCTTCTAAGTACTTGTTCTATAAAGGAGGACGCATACATTGCGGCTGAGCTGTGGTTTACTGTGAGAAATTACAATACACAATATTATAGCAAAAATGTACATTTTTATTGCACAGATTAAATAGAACCAATAGTTCATCCATTAAAAACTATAAAAATATGGAGGACAGCAGGTCATGGTTGGCAACACTGTACAGTTTGCCACATGTCCCCAAAATGTCATTGCAAACATATGTATTTTAGAAGAAGAAAAAAAAGAGGGAAAAAAAAAAAATTCCAAAAAAAGAAAAAAAAAAAAAAAAGGACATTGGGCCCCTGGCTGATCAGCTGGTTGAAGAGGCTGCAGCTCTTGGATGGGCAATAAGGTGCGTTGCTATAAGAGGTGCCCTAAAGGTCCCTCTGCCACATAAACTATATCGCTATACTAAATGGCACATTTTAAGCAGGGGCCGCACTACAGACTTTGCATTGGGGCCCGGAGCTTCAAGTTACACCTGTTTACCAAGCACAGTACTGTGCATTTATACAGTGGCTGTGCTTGATATTGTAGCTCAGACGCTTCACTTGAATGGGACTGAGTTGCTGTCAGGCCAAGAGACTAAAGAAAGTGATGTCACACAGCCAGAGAATCGTAAGAGCTGCTCAGTGCTGCTGCCACTCCAACCAGCTGATCCACTGGGGTGCTGGGTGTCGGACCCCCAAAGACCTTCATTGGATGACCTTTCCTAAGGATAGGTCATCTCTCTAAAAGTCCTGAAAAACCCCATTTAAAAGTATTGTCTCATACAGGCCCCTGTCCATATTGTAGGGCACGAACTATGAGCCAGAATATAGACCCTGTTTCCAATTGGGTCGCTCTCTTTTTCTTACCGTAGTTTCAATAAAACCCCACTTTATTAGGTGCAGTTAAGGGCATTAGTCCTCTCGCACATAAGTCGCAGGATGCTCTCACACTCCCATCACTGATGCACAGCTTTCTCCCTAATACTGAGCAGGGAAAAGTCTGTGAGTAAGTGGCACTCAGAAGTATGATGACTCCAGTACTTGGCCTGGCTGCTCATAATAAAGTGCGATTTTTAAGAAAATGGGTGCAAGAAAAATGTAAGAAATAAGAATCCGTCCTGGGCCTCAGGCGGTAGAGCATAAATCCTGGTGACAGCTACAGGTTTGGCTTTTCTAACCTCTGGTTATCATCTGTTCTACGGGAATCTGTCAGCTGATCGCTGCGATGGCTTCAACTTGGAAGACTTTATGGAAATCTTGAACACACAGCTTGTTGGGAATACTTCAGGAAAGCAGGAACTCTCTTCTGTGTTATTGGATTTCCCATAATGTGATTCTGAAACACAGAACTAGGGGTATAGGTCTTACTGCCAGGTAGTGTTAAAAAATGACTGGTGGTCTATATCCTCTCCAAAGACAGTAGGCCAATCCACTGTATGTACTGCTGTGATTTAGGCCTGGAGACATTTATCAAAACTGGCATTTCCCTGACCTGATAATGCCCACTTTTCAAGAAAGTGGGGCACAAATCAACAAAAAGTCGGAAAAAAAAAAGTATTGCCCCAAAAATGTTACTTTTTGACAAATTTTGATGCCATTTTCTGGTATATAAATGACAATACATTCTCCCCTAACAGTTTCTGGCCTAAAATACCTGATAAAATTCACACTTTTTTAGTGCAGTAGTGTTTTTGTGTCATAATCTGTTACATTTTGTCATACGATTTCTATACAGTAGCCTCTAAGAGTGTGCCGTGTATTTGGAGCACATATTGTCTGAACTGTATAGCCCAGCGCCTTTATTACTTAGCCTAAAAGGAAACTTGTGTTAACCCACAAAAAACCTTGATCACCTATCTACGGAATAAGTGACAAATGTGTGATCGCTAGCATCCCCAGTCACTAGAGGAAGGGTCATAAGCCCCTTGTTCTGGTGGACTAGTGGTCATACATGCCCCCTGCCGCTCCATTCACTGTCTATGCAGCTGACGCAGGCAGTTAATCTGCTCTTTCAGTGGAGCGGCCGGGCACACGGGTGACCACCGCTCCATTCAGACTTATTGCACCTCTTCTATATTATGGGTGCCCCGGTGATCATACATTTATCACCTATCCACAATGTTTTTCACATAAAGAGTCCCTTTTAAAGAGGTTATCTAGAGGGAGAAAATTAAAGAACTGATCCCCTGCTGTTCCTGTTCCTGTGCTGCCCTGGTCCCTGATGTCAACCTCTGCTCTTATCTTTACACACAGTTATTACCAGAAAGTGACAGGACCAGCAGGGAGTATCAGGAGATCAGCAAGGTGCCCATTGCTGCTTTTATATATTTTTTAACCCACTCAGAGCCCCCTGCCACCTATCTGTCACCTGCTGGAAAAGTTCTTTAGCAGTAACTTTGTATTTTTTTTTTTTTTTTTCCTGTTGTCTTTAAACTCCTTCCTGCGTAAATCTTGGCTTAAGTGATAAAATTATAACCTAGCCTATGTTTTGGATAATTGCTCTGCGGCTCAGGAATTGTGCGGTTCTCTGCAGAGAAGAAAATCGTTAAAACTGCCTTCTTTCTATCCAACCCACGCTGCCCTGAGTGAGTCAGAGCGGGGGTGGTAGTGTTAGAGGGCTGTGGAACAGAAGGGGTTAATTGACTGTATAGCAGGGATGGTATAACGTGCATACGGAACATGACAACGCAGTCCAAATATTGACATAGTCTGTGGATTCTGGCCAAATATTGGGGGGGGGGGGCAAATTAAGACTATTATGTGGAGGTGTCAAGGTCTAGGCCAAGGTACCGCATGTATGGATGTTGTATGAGGAAATGGTTTTACGTGCCAGGGGATGTATATGCTTGGTTAAAGGAGTTTTTCAGAATCGCAGTACTGATGGCAAATTGTTAGCGTAGGCCATAAAGGTCAGAGTGGTGAGGGGCCGACTCTCAGCACCCCAACCGATCAACTGCTTGAAAAGGCTGCAGGGTTCGGCTGAACCTCTTTGTTCATTTCAGATGGACTGAGGTAAACCATAGAGATGTCACACAAGCTATGCATTCACTTACATTTTGTTCTTTACTCCTTTTATTAGGCTAATGAATTAAAAGAAAAGGGCAACAAAGCTCTGTCAGCCGGGAATCTGGATGAAGCGGTGCGATGCTACTCAGAAGCCATCAAACTAGACCCCAAAAACCACGTGCTGTACAGTAATCGCTCGGCCGCCTATGCCAAAAAGAGGGAATATGCCAAAGCCCTTGACGATGGTTGCAAAACAGTGGAGCTGAAGCCAGACTGGGGAAAGGTATAAGATGCAACCTGCATAGATTGCAAAATATTATGAGACCTTATTTTTGTGTAGGCTGTTTTATAGCAGGATATGGTAAGGAAGATGAAAGGGTAAAAAATAAGTACTGAAAGAAAGGAATCCGATAAAACGGCGCTCCCTTGTACAGAACCTCACTACAAAATCAGATTGGTAAACCAAAGGTTCCCCCCTCTTATAGGTGGAGCTGTACCCTGTGTTGTCAGTCACAACAACTATAGGCAACTGAATAGATTTAGGATTCTCGTATCCTGCCCCTGATCAAAGCTGGGCCAGTATTAGTCCATAAACACCACTGGTTGCTGTGTAAGGTCTGATGACTGAGTGTTTACTCTTAAAGGCGTTACCATTGTCCTGACAAAGACTTTGATACGTATCTTGCCAGTCTTGGACTAAGTGTGTGTGAGTGTATATATGTTTGAAATTTTATCACGAGGAAGTGCAAATGTCTTTAATGTGTTTTTCTGGCATTGCCTTGTAACCAGTGGTGTTCATGGACTTCTGTTATTGAGTCGTAGTTCTCAGTAATACAGATGCAGCCTGCAGTTTCTTCCAAATTTTGGCAGTAAGAAATTTGCCTCTGCCCATATACATGGGATTAAAGTTGGTTGACCGCAGTTTTTTGGCAAATTATCTAGAACAATCATTTGAGATGGTCAGTGGTAGACTTGCATCTGCTAAAACTGTGAGAGGCCCGGTTGGACAATGGTCAAATGAAAACCAAATTCAGCAGATCATTTGCCACTTTGCTCAAGCCCCAGGGACAGGCCAGTTTTAATATTTCCTGTTGCTCATGGGATCGTGTATTGATGCAATGTAGCCGTTCACTATTTTATTTACATGGCTGGTTTTATATTTTCCCACATTGCGATATATAATGTAAAATGGCACAGGTGGGAAATTGCTCAGTTTGTATATAGTCAGCACAGCCCTGAAGCTGTGCCAATGTCACATACAGCTGACGCCCTGCTGCAGTGGCTGGGAGTGGAGATACGCCTTAGATGCCACAGTCAATATAATCAGTACCATCTAGGTGGTTAGATGGAGAGGAAGTCCCCCTCCGTCACCCCATAGCCTCCCCTTCCCCTGCAGAGCAATCATTGGGTGCTGATGAGGAGGGGGTGAATGAAGTCTCTCAGGTCTGCTATCTTTGTATATGTTAAGCTCTCACAGGCTTAATACATTGTAATACAGAAGTATTAGTGTATTAGGTTTTTTTTTTGTCGGACACAAAGTCCTACATGTCCGACTTTGTTTCCAATGGAAAAAAAACGGCTTCGCGACGCAGAGGGTGTAAGCTCACCCCAGCGCATTGCTTTAAAAACCCATAGAAGTGAATGGGTTTTTAAGCAAAGCATCGCTAACCTTTCCCTTTCCAGTCCCTATCCTGTTTTCCGACATTTAGGTCAGATTCACGGCGGACGAAGTGCCGGCGCAAGTGTGAACCCACCCTTACATGGTCTGGTGGTTAAGGTTATCAATTCTGAACAGTGAAAATTGGGGGTGGGAAACAATCCGGTCTTGCTGCTTTCTTGTTTATCCTGACTCTTAACCCCTTCCCGACATCCACCGTAATAGTACGGCGGATGTCGAGTGTTTTAAAGATGGCGGCCGCTCGGGAGTCGTGTGGCTGCCATAGCCGCCGAGTCTCTGCTGTTTCATACAGCAGAGACCGGGCGCTAATGCCTGCGATCTGTGCCCGCACTCATCGTGGGCATTAACCCCTCTGTCAAAGCTGACCGAGGCGACACTTTACCAGCAGCACGCGGGCGCCTCCATTTTGCCGGGGAATAACGGCACCCGGAGCAAGCTCCGGGGCTGGCGTCCCGTTGCTGTGACAGCCGGGAGCCTTCGGAAGGCTCTCAGGCCTGTCTTTCATTTGTTTCTATTGCAGGCTACATAGAGTAGCGCCGTTTTTTTTGCAATGCATTAGCATTGTAATGCATTGCATTAGTGATCAGACCCCCTGAGGTACAAGACCCCTGGGGGGTCTAATAAATGCAAAAAAAAAAAAAAGTGAAAAAAAAAAATATATAAAAAATATTAAAAGTTCAAATCACCCCCCCCTTTCCCTAAAACACATATAAAAGTAATTAAATACTGTGAAACACATCCCTTTGTCTGAAAACGCCCGGTCTACACATATATAAAAATATTGAAGCCATACGGTAAACACCATAGCGGGGGGAAAAAAATTCAAAAGTGCCAAACTGCCGTTTTTTCACTGTTTTGCCTCTGATAAAAATTAGAATAAAAAGTGATCAAAGCAATAGCAATTCCCCAAAATGATATAACTAAAAAGTACACCTGTTCCCACAAAAAAAGACGCCCTATACATCCCCGTACATGGAAGTATAAAAAAGTTACGGGTGTCAGAATATGGCGACCTTTTAGAAAAAAAAAAAAAACTTTTTGCACAGTTTTGGATTTTTGTTAAGGGGTTAAAATGTAAATAAAACCATATAAATTTGGTATCCTTGGAATCATACTGAAATACAGGTGACATGTCATTTTGGTTGCACAGTGAACGCCGTAAAAACGACGCCCATAAGAAAGTCTCACAAATGCACTTTTTTCTTCAAATCCACCCCATTCTGAATTTTTTTTTTCCTTCTTCCCAGTACTTTGTACAGAATAACTAATGGTAGCATCATGAAGAAAAATTTGTCCTGCAAACATTAAGACCTCATATGGCTCTGAGAACAGAAAAATAAAAAGGTTGTGGGGTTTGGAGGGGGGGGGGGGGGGAGTGAAAAACGAAAATCGAAAAATTCCTCCGGCAGGAAGGGGTTAAAAAATGGAATAACAAAAGTGATCAAAATAATACCAATAAACTGCAGGTTCTTATAAAAAACAAGTCTACATCTCCACTTGCAGAAATACAAGAATTATTTGGGTCTTCGAAGCAGCAAAATGCCCAAAATTAAGCTACCATGCTTAGACATTAAAAAATGGTGGAATCTGATCTGGTTATATCAACAGAAAAATGTAAAAAAAAAAAAAAAAAAGAAAAGATTTTATATATATTATAGAGAGAGAGCTTTCATAGTGCAGAGTTGAAACTGTGGAAAAAATGGTAAAACAATGGTATATTATGCTTGCAATAAAATTGCCAAGTTCTTCTTGCCTACGTAGAACTAGTTGAGTAACTACCAGTTTAATGTCCTTGTATAGGGATATTCCCGAAAAGCTGCAGCGTTGGAATTTCTTAATCGTTTTGAGGAAGCCAAAAAAACTTATGAAGAGGGTCTAAGACATGAGTCAACAAATGCACAACTTAAAGAGGGTCTGCAGAATATGGAGGCAAGGCTAGCAGGTACAAATTCAATTCATATTCACCATTTCTCTTGTCTTTTATCTTGGTTACTATGTATATATTTTTTCCATTCTCCACAGAGAGGAAGTTTATGAATCCTTTCAACTCCCCTAACTTATTCCAGAGACTAGAGTCTGATCCTCGTACACGAGCCCTACTTAGTGACCCCAGCTACAGAGAACTTATAGAACAACTCAAAAACAAACCATCTGATCTTGGCACGTGAGTATACGTCACAACTGCGTGAAACCCTAAGATGTGGGGTTTGAAGGGTTTTCATCGAAAGTCGAAATATCTGCAGGGTCTTGCTGGACAGTCTGTTTTCTGGCTATTTAAGCCATCATACTGATAATAGTCGCATTATGTCTGCAGCACATTTTGCATTGATCTCTGACGCAAATGCATGTACATATAGCGCAGTCTACCACCCCAATCCTTTATTACTAATGATATTTTCTTTAAATGTAATTCTGCCAAGAGTAACTGTAACTATAAAATAGTAAACAGCTGAGAGAATGAATAAAAGTGGATTTTCAATTGAAATGGTGCACTAACATTTCACAAAGAGTGTAGTACAACAGGTGAAATTCTGTGCTAGGTATTGGCGGGGATGGTATGATGGGCAGGAACTTGGTGACAGGTTCCCTTTAAGTAATGAAACCATATTATAAGTCACAGAATTTTGGAAAAAGCCAATCCTATATGTATGGTCCCAAGCAAGATGAGCATATTGTCATGTTTATGCAGTTATACCTAATATTTCAGTGGATATATTGCTTAAGTATAAAATTTTACAAAATATTCACTTTAAAAAATGTTTTGGTATCCAGAAAGCTCCAAGATCCACGAGTCATGACCACACTTAGTGTATTACTTGGAGTGGACCTTGGAAGTGTTGATGATGAGGAAGAGGAACCTCCCGCACCACCTCCCCCTCAGCCCAAGAAAGAGACTAAGCCAGAGCCAATGGAAGAAGACCTCCCAGAAAACAAAAAACAGGTGAGCAAGGGTTACGATTTGCTTTTGTGATAAGTTTTAAGAGTTAGAGGTTTTGACATTTACAGATTGTGTGATTGTTGGAGATCTGACCAGTGGAACTCCCAGCGATCATAAGAACAGTTTCCGGGGTCCAGTCTACCATTTATTTGTACAGTACTGAGAGAGCGGAGTACAGAGCTCCATCAGCCCCATAGAAAGTAATGGAGTGGTGCTCACACATGTGCACTGCCTCTCTGTTCACACAGGGCACTTTAGGACTCCTGTTCTAGTGATTAGTGGGGGTCAGATTCCTAGTAAGCCCATAAATTTATCATTTGTCATGTTTGACCACAGCATCAAAGGAACTAAAACCCCTATCGGAGCTCCGCTCCTACCAGGGGTAATGCAGCAGGGTGTTAGCTGCCAGTTACAGCTCGGGATGTAATAGTACGTCCCTGTTGTTAAGACACTGGCGGCCAGGATGTACAGTTATGTCCTTGGTCGTTAAAGGGTTAACACGCCTCCATATTGTGCAGGATCTAATTTAATGGCCTGACAAAATCTCAAAATTTCTTGTCCTCTTCAGGCTCAGAAGGAGAAGGAGCTTGGCAATGACGCCTATAAGAAGAAAGACTTTGAAAGCGCACTGAAGCACTATGCTCAAGCCCGGGAACTTGATCCAACTAATATGACTTACATTACCAATCAGGCAGGTAAGTTCCAGCCTTGCTGCTATCTGAAATATATGGTAGGCATTAATGTAAAGTCATTTTGTTAAATGTTACTGACCGGTCTTCATTTGTAATCCAGCTGTATACTTTGAACAAGGGGATTACAATCGTTGCAGAGAGCTATGCGATGCCGCCATCGAAGTAGGAAGAGAAAATCGTGAAGACTATAGACAAATTGCCAAGTGAGTACCAGTGGAGTGATGTCTGTGTGTGACTTCCATTGAGAATTGCAAACGTTTAGTAGTATACACTTGGTCTGTGTGGTCCCTGATCAGAGATCTTTGGATCTGTGAGTGTATTGGAGGTATTGTGTTTTGTATATTTGCTCTCGTACTGTATTGTATCTGCTCTTTAGTCTATGGTCTATGCAGCATGGCCATAGACTGTAGTGCAAAGATGTGTGTTTTATATCCTCAAAGGGGCAGACGTAATAATCCCAAATAACATTGAATTGAAATTTAGATTGGTCACTCAGGCCATGTTCACATCTATGCCGGAGTCTCCATTGCATATTCTGTCAGTGTCTGCCTGAAAATCAGCAGAGAAAAGCGTCCTGCACGGAGGAGTTTTTCCACTGCAGATTTCAGTTTTAAAATGATTGACCCCATTATAGTCAATGGACTTCGGACCAGAACAATGGTTAGGCGACGCTAGTGTGAACCTAGTGTAAAGATGCACCAATTATTTCACAGTGGATCATGCTGTATGATAAATTTGGTGTGTTTTTAGCCCCGTTGGGCTGACTTTACACAATCACATTGGTTGGCATACTTTGTGCCAAAACTAGTGCATTTTAAGCCATACATCCATTCATGTTAACTACATACCACAGGACGTCTAGTGGCAATTTTATGGGACAGATGAGAATGGTTGATTTTATTTATATAAGATAGATGTGTGTATATATTTATATTACACACACACACACACACACACACACACACACACACACACTGGACATCCCCTTTAAATGTCCATAAACAGGCATGCTCCTCTTGAAGTCCATATAGACAGCAGATGCAGTAATTGCTTTATTTTTTTTGTACAAGATTTCATTCTGTCACTAAAAATCTTCATTAAAGCATATCTTACACCAATTTCTGGTGGCAAATAAGTTATATTTAGCCCTTTTTTACTTTAAAACATATCAATGCTTGAATTTGTGACTCTGCACTGAGATTCTTGTGGCATAGTACAGAGCTATTTTGAAAATTGTATTTATTTTTTTGGATTAGAAATAGTACTATGATTGTAATAAACTTTGCTATATGCACTTGGTAAAACTGCTTCTTTCTATCTGCAGAGCCTATGCACGTATTGGAAACTCATATTACAAAGAAGAAAAGTACAAGGAAGCCATTCAGTTCTTTAACAAATCTCTGGCTGAGCACAGAACTCCAGATGTCCTCAAGAAATGTCAGCAGGTCAGTATTCCCAGTGACGGAAGAGAGACCTAAACGTGTAATGCCTACGGACGTGGGATAATTCCTGCTGCACAGGTCTCTTCTCTGGTACACATTGTACACCCTATGGATAAATCTGTTGTACAAGTCCAGGACAGATCTGACACTGTTTTCCAGCACTTATTATAAAGAGGTCAGGTTTGGCTGTATAGCCCCCATCCACTATTTATAACACATTTGTGGCAGGTGCTACATTAATACGGTGTTTGGTCCAAACCTCATATTTTTTGTGTATTTACACCAGAAAAAACTACCCTAAGAAATCTTTCCTAATAAGTTTTGGAATAGAAGTCATTGCACTTTACTGATCTTTCAACTGTTCCGGTTGGGTTTTGCATGTAGATAGAAAATGACTTGT
>CAMRHE010000138.1:600000-777500 GCA_947044405.1 Leptodactylus fallax | reverse complement strand
CCTTCCATCAGAGGTATACTTTGGGAAATCCAATTGACATACACCTCAGATGAAAGGCTTCAAAGCAGTCTGAACTGAGCCAAAAAAATAAGGTATAACAAAAAGAGTGCAACGCTGGTATTCATATATATAAGGAAAATTCACTTCTTCATTTTCAATAAACAGATAAGTAATATTGCAGCCTCACATCTGCCATAATAACATGATGGATACCTCCGTATCTTGGGTGCAAACAATGAGGTGTGTCGATGGAAACATTTTTCTATCAAAAATCACTAGATGACTATACACAATGGAGACATGCCTTATGGGGCCAGCAATTATGAGCCCTTATGAGTCACGCGGACTATCAATTCGGTAGGGAAGATACTGAGGCAGGAGAGTCTTCTAGGGTGATGCACTAAAGCAGTATATGTAAGAGTATATACACTGCAGCGCTGTATTGCACACCAGGGCTATTATAAAGATGGCTCCTCCATAGCTGGCATAACAATCTCCACTCTTCTATGAAGGCTTTCCACTTTATTACTATGGCTGCCGGGATTAATGTTGTCTAATGTAATAAATCTTCAAGGTGTTGTTTATTGCATTTTAGGACTCTAAGGCAGACTTATAGGTTCTTCCACAACACTGTTGCCTTGCATCGCTGGAGTCCTGGTCGAATCCAGTCCAGGCCTGGATTTTGTATGTTCTCCCATTGTTTCTGTGGGTTTCCTTCGGTACTCCGGTTTCCTTCCACATTCCAAAGACATACTGATAGGGAATGTAGATTGTGAGAACTACTTGGGACAGTGAATGATGGGACATATCTATAACTATATTGGTGCTAAATAAGTAAAACCATTTAATTTATCTCGCTTTATTCATGGGATCAGTAGGAAACAGCAAAAGTTCTTCCCTAATGTTTTGTCCCAAAGTTGGAAGTTCACAAGTCTCTAGAACCGCACAGTAAACTGCTGCAGTAAAATCTCCTTTCACCAGACCAACAAGGCCATAATGCCTCCTCAAAGTTGTCCCTACACAATTGAACAGTGAATATTTTCCTGAGGATGCTTTTCTACAGCACTATTAGTCTTTAGCTTTACTCCACTCCAAGCCATATTTAGCACCAGCCATGCTGATCAATAACTGGAGTTATTCTTAACCAGAGAGCTCAACCGGGCAGACTACACACGGTTTGTTTGTAGTCTGTCACCATGGAGACAAGTAGGCTTTCATAGGAGTTGTACATAGAAACTAGTAAGATACATTTATTCAAGACTATATGTGATGTGTTGACATAGACATGTGACCACTGCCGCCAATCACTGTGCACAGCGGTGACCTCAGCGGTGCTGACCTATCAGACATTGTATGCCCGCAGCAGTCACATGTTTATGTCCACGCAGGTGGGGAATCAGAGAGGCGAGTATGTTCCCCTGGGAAGCTGACAGGGGAATATTAAAGTGGAATATTTAGGGGAGACAAACCCCTTTTTGTTATCAACAACAAAATTCTGCTGATTTGCTAGGTTACATACAGACATATTTCTGTCTATTTTCAAGGGCAGTCATGAATATTTTGTAAGAGTTCTCATCAGATCCTGGAATCTAGTCGTGCAGGGCTTATCACTAGGCCACCAGATCACATTATCTCTCCTTTCCTATTAGTAAATGTTCCAATGTGCACAATGAAAAGAAAATCTAGGCTCTGATAAGCGGTCATGGGTGAAACCTCAACTTTCTCTGCATTTGTTTTCAGGGACGATCCACACTGTTTAGCATGAGTTTGACAAAGTGCAAAATCCAGTTTGTCCACTAGAGGGTATCTATATTTTACAAAAATGGATCTTTACTGGGAAATCAGACCAGGGCACGGTATGTTTTTTTATTCCTGTATGAGATTGTAGAAAAACTTACATAGCAAATAACAGCAAGACTAGGCAGTGCTTTTCTTAAATTTTTATGCATTTAACCTTTTTATATCTGTGCTATTTTTTTTTGCAATTTTTGCACGTGCATATTATATGACTATAATTTACGCTTGTTACCTTAAAGTGATTGTGCGCATTTTATATGACACTTAGGTCCTAAGTTTTTGTTTTTACCAGATAGCAATGCCTAGCAAACTCTGTAAAACAGAAACTATATATTTCACCGCCACTATCTGCTTCTTTACCGTATGCACTATTTAGGGTCACTGTGTTGTGAGCAGCTTCAGGTATGATCAGTGGAGTTGGGGAGTTTACCCTGATATGTTGCAATAATTTGTTCATGTTATTTTTGGGAAAAAAAAGGAGACCATGCTACGCTTGTGCAGCAGAAAACTTTAAGAAAAAAAAAAAAGTTTAAACAAATTTTTAAAAAAAAATCATTTAAGGAGGTTTTCATAAGGATGCATGAAAAATTGTCCAAGTTGGATCTGCAACAAACAGGATTTTTTTTTATCAGTGTGTTCAGTCCGGACTGGGAAGCCATTAGAGCCAATTGTCTTCAATGGCCTCCAAGTCCGCAGCATTCACTACTACACACGTGGACAAAATTGTTGGTATCCCTCGTTTAATGAAAGAAAAACCCACAATGGTCACAGAAATAACTTGAATCTGACAGACTGGAATTTGCCAAACTACATGTTGACAAGCCACAAAGCTTCTGGGAGAATGTCCTATGGACAGATGAGACAAAAATCAAAATTTTTGGCAAGGCACATCAGCTCTATGTTCACAGACGGAAATTTGAAGCATATCTTGAAAAGAACACTGTCCCTACTGTGAAACATGGAGGAGGCTCTGTTATGTTCTGGGGCTGCTTTGCTGCATCTGGCACAGGGTGTCTTGAATTTGTGCAGGGTACAATGAAATCTCAAGACTATCAAGGGATTCTAGAGAGAAATGTGCTGTCCTGTGTCAGAAAGCTTGGTCTCAGTCGCAGGTCATGGGTCTTGCAACAGGATAATGACCCAAAACACACAGCTAAAAACACCCAAGAATGGCTAAGAGGAAAACATTGGACCATTCTGAAGTGGCCTTCTATGAGCCCTGACCTAAATCCTATTGAGCATCTTTGGAAGGAGCTGAAACATGCCGTCTGGAAAAGACACCCTTCAAACCCAAGACAACTGGAGCAGTTTGCTCATGAGGAGTGGCCAAAATACCTGCTGAGGTGCAGAAGTCTCATTGACAGTTACAGGAATCGTTTGATTGCAGGGATTGCCTCAAAAGGTTGTGCAACAAAATATTAAGTTAAGGGAACCATCATTTCTGTCCAGGCCTGTTTCATGAGTTTTCTTTTTTAAAAAATTCTGTTGAAGCATGGTTGAAAAGCAATGTCTGACTTTCATTTGTTCATTTTCATAGAATTTTGATATATTATTACTTTTGTCAGATTCAAGTTATTTCTGTGACCATTGTGGGTTTTTCTTTCATTAATCGAGGGGTACCAACAATTTTGTCCACGTGTGTATGGGTCCAAGTATACTCCATGTGCAGTCAGATAACATTAGCGGAGGACATGGTCTCAAAAAAGGGGGCCATATAGACTTGTGATTTATGAAGAAAATGATAATGATGATAATGATGATGATGATATCTAAGGCTTCATGCACACGACACGTAATTGTGGATAAAATATGGTCACATTAATTTCTATGGGCCTCATACACAGAGCCATAGTTTTGCATCTGGGCCATGGTGAAGAGCTGCAAAATATGGAGCAGGTCCTATACCTGTCCGTATTTGCGGCTTGGTCCATTCATTTCAATGTATAGGTCAGTGAAAACCACGGATGACACATGGATACCAATCTGTGTATCATCCGTGATGTTTTTACTGACGATAGGTTCTCTCTCCATCGTTCAGAAAAATCTAACATTTTCTGGAATTGTGCATACACACAATTCCATAGTGTAGTCTTTACAGTAGCTCCAAGGTTATCATAGGACATACTGACGCAATTCCAGTGGTCAGATTTCCTAGATACACACAACGTCCCAATGTCTAATAGTTCAGCTAATGGCCGTATTTATGATTTTACTACAATATAATTGTACTCATATCTACTAGATAACAATGGATGTCCTCCGTTGACCTTTAAATGTGGTTCCAACCCATAATATTTTTTCAGCCTATCTGTAAAAGCAGCAGAAGATTACCCTCCGCTTAGTGAATCAGTCAGCATTTATGGCAGCCTGTATTCTGTCAGAAAATATACTGGCTCATATTTACCAATAGTTAAGTAGATAAAATTTACACCAAGTAGACTGAAAACGAGGCAGATTTATCACAGTGGCTCTGGTTGTGCAATAAATCTGGCACGTAGACTGCCGGTCTAAAAGATTATGCTTACTGGTTGGCCATATTCATGCCACAATTTTATGACAAAATTTTGGTTGAAAATATTGTATATTGGACTATGGCCTCCTAGTTGTTACCTCCTAGGTAAGCTATTAAAAAAAATATATAATCCTAAAAGTAGGTGTGACATATTGCACCAGAATTGTGCCAAATTTTGGTGCAGTTTACTCCACATTCCAGGTGCAAACATCTGTTCCAATGGTGTGGAATATAGAACTCACATTTCTGAAGAATCCTCTTTACTGATGTATTCCTCTAGGATACTTGTGTCAATTGATGGTTCCAGAGCACCACTAATATCGTGTCCTGAAATACAGAATATAAAAATATTTTTAGGCTTAAATTAGAATTGTATTTCCATCTAACCAACCAAGACTTTTACAAGGACAAAGAGTAAAACTCAAACAACTAAAAGATGACTAAAAAAGACCAAAAACATAAAATAATCATACCAATACCAGTACTTGGACAGGCCATCTGAGGATAACCCCACATGGTAGGACATCATACAAATGCATTGAAAATTGGGGAGGTGATAACATGGTAGCAAGTACCCTTTAAATATGTTCTATGAACTATACGACTCAGCATAAACTGACAATACCAACAGACAGTGCTGTGAAAAAGTATTTGCCCCCTTACAGATTTCTTCTGTTTTTGCTTTTTTTGTCATACCTACATTTTTCATTTCCAGATCAAAAAATACGATAACCTGAGTGAATGCAAAATGCAGTTTTTCAATGGTGATTTCATTTATTAAGGGAAAAAAGTTATCCAAACCAACCTGGCCCTATGTGAAAAAGTAATTGCCCCCTAAACCTTATAACTGGTTGTGCCACCCATGGTAGGAACAACTGCAGTCAGGCGTTTGCAATAACTGGCAATGAGTCTCACACATCACTGTGGAGGATTTCTGGCCCAATCTTCTTTGCAGAATTGTTTTAATTCAGCCACATTGGGGGGTTTTCGAGCTTGAACGGCCTGTTTAAGGGCACGCCAGAGCATCTCAATAAGATTTAAGTCTTTGACTAGGCCTTTTATCCATTCAGAAGTAGACTTGCTGGTGTGCTTCAGATCATTGTCCTGCTGCAGAACCCAAGTACGTTTGAGCTTAAGGTCACAAATTGATACCTGGACACTGTCCTTCAGAATTCATGGTTCCATCAATTACAGCAAGTCGCCCATGTCCTGGATCAGCAAAGCAGCTCCAGACCATCACACCACCACTACCACCACCACCACCACCACCATGTTTGACTGTTGGTAAGATGATACTTTTCTGAAATGCTGTTAGTTTTACACCATACTGTATGTAACATGACACACATCTTCCAAAAAGTTCCACTTTTATCTTGTCAGTCCATAGAATATTTTCCCAAAAGTCTTGAGGATTATCAAGATGTTTTTTTGGCAACATGAGACGGCCTTTGTGTTCTTTTTGGTCAGCAGTGGTTTTTGACTTGGAACTCTCCCATGGATGCCATTTTTGCCCAGTCTCTTTCTTATCATTGAATCATGGACGCTGACCTTAACTGAGGCAACTGAGGCCTGCAGCTAGGACTTTTTGGAAACAAAGTTGGACTTATAGCAATATTCACTTCACTTTCAGCACTACCATTGGAAAGTCCACCAAAGAGTTTTACCCACCTAGTGGTGATGAAGGGGATACACAAATATTACTTATAGTCAGTCTATAACCATGGAGAACAAGGTGAATTTATTTCTCTTCAGCAGTTCCACAGTGATGAATGGAACAGCAGTGTGTATGCTTGATATCTGCTTCATTCAAGCAGAGGGCCACAGGACCCCCATTCTCATGATTGCCGGGGTCCCACTGCTCAAACCTCCACTGGTCAGTTACTATAACCTATCCTGTGATATGTGCTCTGTGTCTGACACGATTCTGTGAAGCTTGCCCAATAGTGCATAGGCTATGCTGACAAAAGAAAGACCACACAGGCAAACAAAATTTTTTCTTTTTTTAGAGTACCCAAAACAAAAGATTTTGCTCAGTTCACCATATCAGTATTTAAAAAAAAAAAAAAAAAAATCACATTTAACCCTTAAAACTCTTATCTTCTTTGCTTGAGGAAGTTGCCTGCCCGGTTACGGATCATTGCAAATGTTCTAGAACCAGTCTCTTCCCCAATGTGTTTTCTCTCAGTTGTTGATACAATGTGCTCTGTGTTATCTGCCTCCCGTGTGTGGGATGTTTACATCCTCGCAGGGCGTGTGCCAACCCTGGATACCACTCCATTTCCAGAGAACACAGTTTGCCTCCCCCACAAAAGCAATGGAAAGTGTCCCAGATCTCAACACAACAAGGGAGCCAACAGCCAAGGAGGTGCAAATACAGTATGGATGTACAAGTAAGCTAAAGGTAAAAAAAAAAAAAAAAAACTAAGAGGAAAAAAATGAAAAATACATTTTTAGGAATGTTTGGCTACATGTGATATCCAGAGAATTATTAAAAAGTTTAAGCTAGAGAGAATGGTAGTTATGAAAGGTTATAGCTATCCCATCTCCCCCAATTCTATGTCAGTGGAGTTGTAAGTTGGCCCACATCAATTCTATCCTCCGAGATATCACAGTAAAGACATAGATGCAAAGACAATACTGGGTCCATCTAGTGCAACATTAATATTTGCTCCCACAGTTATTATTTAAAGGGGTTGTCCACTTTTCGATCAATATTGAGAGACAAATGTTATTGTTTGTATAACAAGTTCTACAATTTTTCAATATACTTTCTGTATGAATTCCTCACGGTTTTCTAGATCTCTGCTTGCTGTCATTCTGTCTCCTCTGAGTGGATAAAAATCAGTCCATGGTCGCCCCTAGGACTTACCTTCTCAACCTCACCCCCCCTGATATTTTGCGCAGACCCGCTCTGCAGCTCCTGTTACTCCTCCTTACCTCCGCTAGATGTCTGATTGCTAAACACTGGCGGCAACCAGCTCCCTGGCCCTGGAGGAGTTATACGCTAGGATAAAAGATGCACGCTCCCTGGAGTACCTGACGGCCCTTCTTAATAATGAGGAGGAGAGGTTCTGCTTTATTTGGAAACCGTGGGATGAGTTCTGGGCGGCCCGGCTTCTCTGATCTGGCTGCTGTGTGGCCCCTTACTTCCTGGATGTCCTTCTGTCACCCTTCTGTCTTCCTGTCTTGTCTACCCCTGTTTGTTGTCGGATTCCTTGGCCAGTTTGTTTAAAGCCTGGTAATTTATTAAGAATGCTGAGTAATCCCCGTCTGTCCTATGTTTGTTATCTTCAGTTATCTTATTTTTCTTGTATATTGTTATTTTCTCTGTATGACAAAAACCTTTTAAAATAAACAGTTGAAAAAAAAAAAAAAAAATCAGTCCATGGTCATGTGATATACAGTCCATGGTCATGTGATATACAGTCCATGGTCATGTGATATACAGTCCATGGTCATGTGATATACAGTCCATGGTCATGTGATATACAGTCCATGGTCATGTGATATACAGTCCATGGTCATGTGATGAGCACACAGGAGTACAGCTTGTTACCAGGCAGATGTCTGATTACTGTGCTGTGACTATAACGAGCCGTGCACCTGTGTGTCCATGACCATGGACTGTAGATCACATGACCATGGACTGTATATCACATGACCATGGACTGTATATCACATGACCATGGACTGTATATCACATGACCATGGGTTGTATATGGAAATCGTGAATCTGTTTTCTTAGTCAGAAATTTCATAGATGCGTAGCTCTAGGAGATGGTTGCAGCAGTGGTTGCAGTCACTATAGGGCCCTGGATCGAAAAGGGCCCCAAAGGTTTCCCTGACTCATAATATATAACAGTATTTTAAAGGTCATATGGTAGATAGGGGCCCCATTACTGATTTTCCAATGAGACCCTGAAGCTTCATAAATGTGATTTTTTTTTTTGTTGCCCATCACTAATTTGTCGCTAAATTCATCGCTAATTTGTTGCTAAGTTTGTTGTAACTTGAGGGGGTGCAATCGCACCTGGTCCCTGAAGCCTTAGGGGGCTCATAAGGTGTCTTTTCCCAATATGAGGCTACCAGTGCTATAACCGATACATTATGTAATGCACATACTCTCTAACTACTGTCATATATTACCCAAATTATACTGCCATTCAAGACCCTACAGTTTATGGAAAAATAATACTGCTATACAGTGCAAAGGTAACAGGAATATAGTGTCATAATAAAACAGTAATAAAAATGAGACACATTTTAAGCAAAAAAGAATCAGAACCTGATACCTTAATCTAAGAGATTGTGACTGTTTTAGTACAGATACAGTTATAGCAGACATAGCCCTCCCCAAGATCGGCTGACTGATCCATATAGTAAATTGCGTGGTTATGTACACTATTCACACTTAGCACCAGTTATGAAAGATAACTTTCAATTCTTCCAAAAGGATGAGATCTGCTTCACCTTAAAAAGTCACAAAGAAATATAAAGCAGAAGTTCTACTACAGCGACATCCAGTATTATGTACGTACAGGACATGATGGATTGCTGCTATGTGGCCTACCAGTAATGATAACATATCTATGGAATACAAATATTACTTTGGCACGTTCAATGGCTTTATGGTAAAGTTCTTGTTATCACTCATGTATATAAAGTCACCTTCTGTGATAAGATCAGTATTAGGGCACGGGTTCTGACAGAGAATAATACATGTTCTTTGCTCTTAGGATTTATACACATATGTGCCTTGAAGAGCGACAAAAGTGCCCTGCTACCATATAAAAGCAGCAGAAATGCATCATAATTACAACTAAACACTAAACTGCCAATATGAACTTGGTCCTAAAGGGAAATATAATCTTTTTATACTATAATCCACACATTCCGGGAAATAACCCGCCTTCTATGGTACAAACACAGTGTTTAAACTAATGTGGGCTAAAGTTTAAAAAAGTTAAAAAAGTCAGAAGTGACAAGTACTCTGCAACCCCTACTGGCATGGGCAGCCTATCTGTACCTATGGCAGTAAGCAATGGTGGACCAAGAGGTGAAGAGAGGAGAAAATACAGTTTTAGAAAATAAGAATATGTTACAAAATTCCTTGTTTCTTATGCCTAGCATTTTGGACAAAAGCTTAAGACCTGTAAAACTTTTTGAAATATGTTCTCCAGTGATGTCTGTATAGCACCATATACTACTGCATTGCACATGGCAGGTGGAAGTGGTCTACACATTCCTGCTCCTGAGACTTGTTTGTGAGGAATGCGAGGACTGTGCACATCACCAGACGTAGCCTTCCCTCTCACCTAAAGCCAGCTTTACATGATTAGAGGCTAATACATCGCTTGATGGTCACGGGACTCAGCCAAGGGATTAGGAGGAAAACAAAAACTTTAGAACAAGCTATAGAAGCCACAGACAGAGAGCAAGTCATATTACAGGACCACCAGGATTAGGTCACACTGGGGGACAACCAAGATCAGGTCGCACAGCAGGGCTAATAAGATAACTTTACTCAGCAGGACCACCAAGACTGTCCTTAGACTGCCCTACATAACTACACAACAAGTGCAAGGTTTAGTAGATTTTTTATATTTATTCTGTAGAAGCATGGTTTGCTAAACTGTTACATCCATGTGGATAGATACCTTAACATAGAGGCACCCTTGACGTTCCTTAAATGGGGCTCACCTCAGGCTGTCCCTTTTATCTTTTCCTATGGACTAGATGGAGTATGCTCATGAAATCAACTTCTCTCCTATCCACAGATGGGGGCAGCCCCGGGGACCACCACAGATTATGAGAACGTTGGATCATTGCACCCCATCCTGAATGGAGTGACAGCTGTGCAGTGCGCTACTGCTCCATATATTTCTCAATGGGTTTGCCGGAGATAGCCAAGTACTGTACTTTGGTAGTCCCATAGAAATGAATGGAGCTGCAACGCCAGCACGACCACCACACCTGTTCTCCAGTTCACTTATCAGTATGGTTTGGGAGTGTGGTAGCAAACCAGAGTACCCAAAGAAATGTCACAAACAGGATCCAATTGCTGCCAGACAACAGTGCTGAATACAAAGACACTGTAGACACTGGTCACGAGATCCCTGTTTTCATGATCGATGATCTGCAACATATTCTGATGATGTTATTTTCATGGTAAACCCCTTTTATACAATCTTCATATCCACCTGGCAGAGCTGAACATATTCTAATGATGATGTATATTATTATTCTTTATATATCCAATATATTCCAAAGCACAGTGAGGAGATCAGTCCCTGTTTTCATTGGGGCCCACAATCTAATTTCCTATCCGACACAAACACACGCAGGGGACAATTTTATATGAAGCTAATTCACCTATCAGTATGTTTTTGGCATTTGGGGTCAAACCAGACTGCCTGAAAGAAACGTCACAAATAGGACCCAAATGCTACAAGACAGCAATGCCAACCACTGAGCCACTGTAGACGTGGCAGCAATAGAATTAAATTTCCACCATGTAGCACTACATGTCCCTGTGGTGGCCATTGTTCAGGTAAAGTTCACATAGGTCCAATGCTTGTTACAGTTATCAGTCTTGTAACAAAACATTCACCTGTGGGTCCATCACATGAGCAGGACAGATTTTCATTCCCTGGAAGGGAACACTGAGGGTCCCTGTACGCAGACTACAGGCACAGGTCATAAAGAACTAAAGACAAAAGGGTAAGGCTCTGTTGGAGAGTCCACCAAAAAAACGAAAAAAAAAATTGGTAGAGAGAAGCCCTGCATTGAAGACTTTTCTCTCTGCTGCTTCCGGTATGAAAACGGCAGACACCATTATAGTTAATGGGGTCTGCCGTTGTCCACTTGTAACCACTGTTTTAGTGGTCCAGCTCTCTGTCTTTCGGGTTCCCTGGTGGACCCAAACAATGGAGAGCCTGGCTCTAGTGTGAACCTAGTGTATTTTACAAAATGCATAAATGTATGGAAATGTGAATCACACATGTAAATATCCTCCAGCCTAAAATAAGATAAACACACGTGGATACAGGAATCTTAAGTGGATAAAATTTGGCCATGGCCACCTATATTAAGGAAGATCTTAAATAAACTGAATAATTTAACCATTTGATAACCATAACTTTAAACCATAAACCATCGTTATTTACCCCTCCTTCTAATATAGAAGCTTGGACAAGAAACATAATTCCAAAGAAGTGGGGAGGAAGGGTCTGATAGTGCGGTCTTCTCAGCAGGTAGGGTAAGAAGTAGTGAACGAGACGGATCTTTCAACTGAACAACAGGTGGAAAAACACAGCCTAAGCCGTAAAAATTACCGTAACACAATCCCATATAGATCACTTCATATAAAATTATGGGATTCATCCATCATTCAATGGATAACCTTTACGTGATAAAACAGAAATACCGCTCTAAAGGGAACCTGTCACATGGAAAATGCAGTCTAGTCAGCAGACATCATGTTATACAGCAGACCCCGCTAAACTTCAGCTCAGACATGCCCACTTAGAAAAATAGTGTGTGTGTGTGTGTTTGTGGGTAAAAACCTGAATGCACCCGAAATTTCATATAAAGGGAGGCACTAATCTGTAGGAGTCATATTAAAAGAGCTATTACACTGTGGGACCCATATTAAGGGGGACATTATACTGTGGGGGCTGCATTGAGGGGGAACATTATACTGTGGAGACCACAATAATTGGGACAATATACTGAGGGGGCCCCATTATACTATATGGGGACCACAAGGAGCATGACACTGTGTCGGAGCTACTAAATGCAGCATTACACTGTATGGGGGCACAAAGGGTTGGGAATAGGCAGAGCCAAAGTGGGCAGGGGCAGGTCTGGAGGCAGAGCTTACAATACCTAAATTTGCTACATGCACGGCAGGGTTTGTCAGTCCTTTGGAGGTTGTACGGAATGTCTGTACTGATATTTCTTCCTGCATGTGCTCTACATTGGCCTGTGTAATAGGCTGGAGCTGAACCAGCGCTGATCGGCACATTTTGTCTCTGATCGCACTCGATCGCAGCCCTTTGTAGGACCTGTCTGCCAGGTCTCCACCTATCATCTGTTTTCTGAAAACGGGCAGGTCTGTTTCTCTTAACTGTCAGCCTCTCATTCCATGTACACAATCTTTCAGAGCTCTTTATGGGCTGCCAGCTATTTACAGGATTAGTAAAAACAAACCTATTTTATTAACCCCCCCAGCACATTATTGGAAGGAGACGCGGCATCTGGTACTTTTCACCAAGCTTGCAATTATGCCAGATGTGCAGACAGTCTATCAAGGCCATAAATACCCAAAAATTGCAATATTTTATTAATTCCTGTTAATTATCAACAGATGAGCCTCGGCTAGTGCAAATACTTCTTCTTAATGCCCTATAGAGTCTCCTTCCTGCAATATATAACACCATGCAGACTAGAGAGTAGCATGCAGACTGTCACCTGTGCCCTCCAAGCAATGGCATTCCCATATCTCTTAATCATGAGTAATCCCCATGCAGTCACCCCTTAGACGCATCTCATCCCACCCTGGAACCCCTTAACAAGAAGCAGATGTGTGAATGCGAGAGGGGAGCAGGGTCAAGCATTTTAATGAGCTGAGGAGTAGTGGTGAGAAGGAGGCTCCTGCCTCTCCTGACAAGGATTTTTAGGATTCTTTTGTTCCCAAGGAGTGAGACATCAGACAAGAGGTAGACTTCTAACAAAAATGAGACATTCTATAGGAATGAGAATTAAAATTCAAGATAACAGTGAATCAAATGTTCCTGTTCTAGAACATTTGCATCGGTCAGATAAGATATATATATCTGAAATCTGAGGGGTGATAAACGATTCTTGACTTGTTGCAGATAAGATGTATATCCAAGTGTCATAAACCTCTAAAGCTATTGCTCCACAGCATCCTGGTAAACCCACATTACCATAAGTCGCGACATGACTAGTTGAGATATTTGGCCAAAGGTCAATCTCAACTTTTTCCCACATAATTGAAGTTGTGGTAGTATCACACATTAGGCTACGTTCAGATGACCACATCCATTTTTCACAGCCGTCTTGCACCCGACGGGCGGCCGTTTTCCCGGATCCCCCATACATTTGAGTGTATGGAAAGATCCATGAAAATGGTCAAAAATAGGACATGACTTATATTTTGATGGTCCTTTACATTCATGTGAATAACCCCATTCACTGACATTGAATTTAATGTGGTTATAAAAAGCGGATGTCACGCGGCAATTAATCACTCTGGTGTGAATATAGCCTTACTTTGTATGACTGTAGAGTCCTCATCTAAAAGATCTATTAAACTACTCAATTATTGGCCCAAATATCAGGACCGCTTGTTTCTGATAATTTTTCCCATGTAATGCTGGTTTTTCACAGGACGTTTGGTTTGCGTTTTTCTGGCGTTTTGTTTATAAAGTATATATTAACCAAGCACCAGATGCAAATGGTAAAAACACATAATGCCACTTTTGCTGTTGTGTGCAGCTGCTGCTTTATGTTTTTTTAGTTATAAAACATGCTTTTTCCATAAAACACATCTATTATTTCATGTTTTTTTTTTACCAGAAAAACAAACAAAAAAAATGCCCTATGAAAACCCAGCCCTATAAATTGACAGATTAGCAAATATTGCCTCTTTGAGGATGAAGACACGCCATGCAACCCTGGCAGTTAACAAGTTAACTACTAATACTCAGTGAATATATGGGAAAACACTGCTGGTTCACACCACATCGAGGACATACACGTCATATTTTTGTCCGTTTTCATGTATGAATGGACCAATACAAGACAATGGGTTCATTTTTAACATCTGTCGAAACAGATTTGCATCCGTTTGCTGGCCGATAAAAAGGGATGAATGGGTTGGGTAAAAAAAAAAAAAAAGTTCAGTTAGAACGGATGACAAACTGACGTAAAACAGGCAGACGGCCAAAAAAACTGATGAAAAATAACTGGCACACTGATGGTAAACGTACATTAAAAACTGACAGTCACTGTCACTGTCGTGTGCTTGTAGCCTAAAACTGTTCACACGATCGATGGGTAAAACGTTCATGAAAAAGGCAGGTTTTTCACAACCTCTTTGCCTCTGAGGGGAACTCATTTTCACAGATGCCTCAAAAGATTTGATTCTAATTGAGGGATCTGGAAAAATGGGCAGAAATCGGACACAACCTATTTTTTCACGGTCTGTTAAAATGGGTCACCTAAAAACATCTGCATGGAGTATGTATGTTCTCCCCGTGTTTGCGTGGGTTTCCTGCAGGTACTCCGGTTTCCTCCCACATGTCAAAAATATACTGATAGGTAAATTGGCTCCCCTTACAAACAACTGACCCTTGTAGGTGTTGGGGATGAGCGCCTGTATGGCGGCCACTAAGTCTCCTACTCCACATCGCTCCCTGTGCTTTGAGTCTCCGTGAGAAAAGTGCATTACAAAAGGTTTGTCATTGTCATAAGCGCACAATACCATCAGCAGTTGCCATATCGGGCACTTGTTACAGGCAATTCATCTGCCCTTACAGATTTTGGTCACACTTTAGATCAATATCAATATCTGGACAAATTGTGTGATCCGGCCATTTACACACAACAAAATCCTCTCCATAGTGAAGGCATCTGACAACATTTATAGTATACCAGATGAAGTGGTGGATGAGGCACATTTCAATAAGATTGTCTATTTATTCAATTTAGATTGATATTGACGCCCGCTATGTCTCAAATAGAATGGCTGCTCCTTGGCATTTATAACCATTAGTTCAGTATTAATGTGTAAGTCCTTATTGCATTTCTGAAGACATATGAGCAGCTTCGTGCAGCGTCTCCAGGGATGATACAGCAGGTCCTGGGATATTAGGCTGGCCACTGTGTTGCTGGCTGGCACGGTGTTCCCATGGATATGTTCAACACATTATGACATTCTGCTTAAAAATGCTACATCTGCACATTCCAGCGTCGCCCTGTCCCCCAAACCCACCCCCAACCCCTTCTCTAATCTCGTCCCTTACTCCCCCTTCACTTAATGTGTTTATGTTACGCTCTGTGCCCATTGGTTCAGACACTTTAGACCAGAAATTTTAAGAAGGTACAGAGAGAATTTTATCCAAACACTTGGTAAGCCCCTAGCCTAGAGGGGGAAGGTATCTGAGCATGGAAGGCAAAGATTTCTTGGTGCTGATTTCCCCCCAATAGACCTAGTTGTCCATTGTCTGTAGTTCCTTTAGAAGAAGAGCGGCGCGTGTCCTGCTGTCACCCTGGACGTACTAAAAGCTCTCATTACTTGAAAGAGTCTCCATTTCGGCACATGATAGATATAGTACAATAGTGTTAAATAGGCCAGAATATAGTAAATGATATAAAATATGCAGAAGATCTATGCAGCTTTCATCTCTCTCCCAGACATATGAGCGCACTAACTGAATTCTACCAAATTACTAGGAATTTATGCCACGTCTATCAATATATGTTATATGCGCAGTGCTGTCAACACTGGGAAAGATAAGTAGATAGCAGGATTAAAAGGGGTAGTCCAACTTCTTCACTTTCACTTCTTCTATTTCATGATGTTCCAAAGCAATGACATATAGTACTGTGCAAAGGTTTTAGGCAGGTGTGGTGGAAAAAATGCTGCAAAGTAAAAATGCTTTAAAAAAATAGAAGCGTTAGCCATGCCCCCACTCCGAGGGACTTCCGATGTCCCATTCCATTCCAATGATTATAGAGTAGGTTCTATTCTGATCCATGACATTGTAACGGAACAGAACCCCCCCCCATTGAAATGAAGGATGATACTTGAATGTTATTTGAGAGCATACTGCTGTAAAATTGCCTCCCCCTCGCCTGGCCTGCACACTCAGCCTCGTGTCTAAGGCCTTAATAGTTTATTTTTGTCATTTAACAAAATTAAGTGAATGAACAAAAAAGAAATCTAAATCCCATCAATATTTGGTGTGACATTTGCCCTTTGCCTTACATCAGTTCTCAGTACACTTGCAGACAGTTCTTGAAGGAACTCAAAAGGGAGGTTGTTCCCGCCATCTTGGAGAACTAAGCACAGATCTTCTGTGGATGTAGGCTTGCTCCAATCCTTCTGTCTCTTCATGTCACCCCAGACAGATTGGATGATGTTGAGATCAGGACTCTATGGGGGCCGTATCATCACTTCCAGGACTCCTCCTCCAAAGGGCAAAGGTCACACCGAATATTGATGGGATGTAGATTTCTCTTTTCTTCATTTACTTAGTTCTCCCAAATGTTTGGAACAACCTCCCTGCCGAGTTCCTTCAAAAACTGTCTGCAAGTACTGAGAAGAACTGATGGAGGGCAAAGGGCAAATATCACACCTAATATTAATGGTCCAGCAGATCAAAATTTTTTTATTAACTTAATTTTCAGTCTTTTGAATCTCTCTGGGTTGTTGTTTTTCACGGACCCATAGACTTTAAAAAATTAAAAAATTATGTGCTTCAGTGGTGCAAAAAAAAAAAAATTTTTAAAAAAAACACTGACGTCTGAATAAATACATTGTGATGAAGCATACATGTGAGAAACACAGACGTGTGAATAAGGCCTTACATTGCGGCACTTTCCACACCTGTCTAAAACTTTTGCACAGCACTGTATTTGCAGTGAGAACATCAATATGGATGATGCATGATCACTAATGAGGCCATCAAGTGTCTGCCATTGCCTATCACTGGCCATAGCGAGCGGTCAGTACCAGTATGTATAATATGTCACCACTCTGGCTACCTATTGGCTACTGTAGTGAAACATCTAATATGACATGTCATTCAAGATGTCCACTACGATATATAAGAGGCTATAATATACCATATTTTACTTTCATACAAGGCAATGGGCGATGATTTGCATTCAAAACCAAGTAAGAATGGTGCACCCAGTTATAGCTATATCTCATATACAGTGCACCAGGTCAGTACCACAATGCTTCTGTCCCATCAAGAACATTGCAGGATGAAGCAGATGCCACCGGTCTTCTAACTGGACTTCCAGGACTGAACCTAACAAATATGGCCAGCTCAATGATAAGCATCAATCTTTAGGGAACCCTGAGGGATCTGTAATTGTGAAAACCCACTTGACCCATGTTCCAGTTTTCAAAGTGATATGTTCTTCTGGCACAGATGCTCTTATAGTATATACTCGGAGTCAAGGGCACATGTACCAGTTCACACACGCTCAGCATTCCAGCTTAATTAGCCTCTTTATTATCTGCTGGTAACAAAGACCAGTTGCTCCCAGACAAGAGATATACATACCGCAGACCGCCACCAATCATATAACCCCCCCCACACACACCAGTCCTCTAGCAGACCCTAGCAGACAGGGAAGCCCCCCAGGGATAACTCCCCTCTCCAAGTACTTCATCCAGGAAGGTTAATTGGAAAGAAAACAGTTTAGTGCAATATAAGTTGTCCATTACTGACAAGGTCCATAGAGACGTAGATAATAGACATCTTATAATGCTAGGATTCCTGGGGTCCACTATAGGAAGCTGCTGCCCTATAGAAAATTTCTATTACACCTGAGTGATACTTTTATCAAATAAATGCAGTTATTTTCCAGCACATGTCCTTACACATGTTTTAGAGGCATGTCTTGAAGGGGGTTTCATGTTTGAAAATATTGATGACCTATTTCAGTTCTTGTATCACACCATGTCTGATGAAGGGAGCGAGTACTCCTGAAAGCTTACTTATAAATATACTCAGTTAGCCTCTAAAAGGTATCGCCTGATTTCTTCACTCTTCCACTATCCTAAGGATAGTCATCTATATCGGATCTGTGGGAGTCTGACACCTGGAATTCCCTACAGTCATCGGTTCTCAGCAGCTGATACATGGAGCAGAAAGCAGACAGCTCCATCCACTGTGTAGTGGCCAAATTGAGTCATTGCAGCTTAACCGTAACCTGTTTTGACTGCTCTACAGAGAATGGAGTTGTTCATTCTCTGTATATCGGCTGCTGAGAACAGTAGATCATTGGGATGCTGAGTGCTGAACCCCCACCAAGCTGATATTGGTGGTCACCAATGTTTTTAGCCCGTAAAACCCCTTTAAGTCTAAATATCAATCAAGGTCAACAAAGAAAATTAACAAATAAAGGAGACAAACAAAAAATAACAAGCCTGTGAATAAAGAATAAAGTAGGCCCCCTACTGGCCTGTCACATGCTAACACACCTCCCTTAGGCCAGTTGTCCTCTTATGGCACTTGTGAGGAGCAGTACATAGGCATAGAGTTAGACCCATTTCTACAAGTTCTATTATAGCAACCACAGTTCTTAAAATACAAGATGCATAAATATTGTGTTATTTTATTATATATATCCATATATATATGTTATTTAAGTGTGTATGTGTTACTTCCAGAATTTATCGGAAGGTGGACACGCTCTAACCAGAGAGACTAGGCATTTAGCCATAGCTTATTATACTAGCCTAGATGGTAGAACATCAGACAATGCCAAGTCCTTTAGAAATTGCAATGTTTTCTGGGGTTCACAAACCTTTTCCTTTCTTAAATTTGTCCTACTTTGTAGATCAGGGCATATTTTAGAATTAGCTGAGAAGAACGAACCTCGAAATGGTGTTCATGCATTCCCTACAACATCAACACCACCACAATGTGATCCCAGCCCATAAGCACTTTACCTCTTAAAACCAAAAAGTTCCCCATCAAGCCCACAATTACAAAATTTACCGTGGCACCCAGTTACTAGGACAAGGTGAAGCAACAGTAGGTCCAATAATAATTGATAGTTTCCTATCAGCATTTCATCATTGAACATAGGCTGGTCAACCACATTAGATAGGTCAGCCAAACGCTCATTGGGCCATCAGCTTTGTCTCCCAACCCTCCTAATACACAAGCAAAAAAGCATTGGGCATGTTGAAATCCAACTGCCCAATCCTTCTCCTCCTTGACATCTCCCATCAGGTAAGAGTCAGGAGGTTTCCATACACACAGATAGTCATAGCTTTGGTTTGGACGATATTAGTCAAAAACTGGATTCAAGCTGGTGGCTGCAAAATGAAAAAAATTATTTTAGAAGTTGCTAATAGTAAAAATGTATCCCACGGTGGAGCAGTGTTGGGGCAGTAAGGTGAGCAGATTAGACACTATGGTGATGTCATGGTATATAGGGTACAGCCAGGACACACGTTCTCTAGCAGCATAGTATCCAAAGTAAGGTACACTGGAATGTGGAGTAACAGCTGGAACAGACGTCTTCTGTAAACAGACACTACATATCTGTCCATCTTATAAACACCCCGTCTTTTATTCCCATCAACATGTCTATAAGAATCCCTGCTGGCACTGTATAATGTGTGCCGCACTATTCCCTTACACAGCGAATGATGATACATCAGCTGGCAAAGAGGCTTCTCATACACAGATGTAAACAGAGTGAAATGCAGCATCTGACAACGGCTTGCGCAAGAAAATCATATTTCATGTACAGATCACAATCTATATGGCTCACACAAATCCTATACACGCTCAGATCTGACCTGCTACTGAACAGATGATCAACAATATCCACATGAAGGTCCCTGTGCCCCAGTAAAATTGTAACCTACAAGAGAAATTCACTATTTTTCACTATTATTTTTGGAAGTTCTAAGAAAACCAGTATATTAGGGACAAATGAAGATGAAACTATGAAAAAACTTAGCAAATTATCCCCTTGTAGGGTAATGAGTGGTGGGAGAGCAAACATCATGGAGGACAAGACTTCATTGTGTTTCTTTGTCCGCATGGTCCTGTCATGATTTGAAGCAAATTGTTTCACATGTCACAGATCACAGATGCTGTGGACAGGGACAACATGGTCTACATGCCAGGCATTATTTTACTGGTCACAGACCAGCAATTCCCAACTTGGAAACCCAAAGTTTTGGTTGGGAAAATGGCGGTATACCTTCATGCAATGTTATCTGCGTCCTTAGGATGATTTTTTGTCTTTTGGTAAAAATAATTTGGTAGAGGTGCCCTGAGGGAAATCTTTTTCTAGGGGTGCCCTGAGCCTGAAAAGGTTGCGAAACAACGGCTACAACTAATGTTGACCGAACCTACTGATTTTGGTGGGACCAGCTGACCATCCAATATGTAGAGGCCTCCAGACTCTTTTCTAGCATCATCTCTATAAGGTTTCAACATGCTCAAACTTTTTGTTCTTGGGGACATAAACTGGCCCTAGAAGTGTCTGGTAGTTCAGCATCTGTTTGTGCCAGACACTATCATGCTTGATTTAGATTTAGACCCCATGGATGACACTCGGCGTGACATCCAAGTGCATTCTGTGATGTAATCACCTCACCACCTGGAAGCTTCCGATCCATTCATCCATCTGTGTCATCGGAAGAGAATGGATCAGAAGTCCTATAGAGGTAAGCATGTCACAGACGTGGCTTTTCCTGGTACTGAAGTTCATCCCGTTCAATTAAATTGGACCAGACTGCAGTACCAGGAACAGTAGCCCATGCGACCATTTTCACAAGTATTTAAGCCCAAGTCAAGAATGTTTACAAGAGATGGAAGAGGTGCAGATCTTTGTATTATACTTTTTTCTCTGTAGACTGCACTCCTGGTTATGGCTGGAGGGGTAACTTGAAGCTCCTGGGCCTCAATGCAAAATATGTAATAGAACCCCATGTAGTATCTATAATATTGGTGTCTTTTTGTAGAGACCTTTGGGCCCCCTGAGGCTCCAGGGACCCTTAGCAATTGCTACCTCTACACCCCTCTGGATATGGCTTAAAAATATAAATGGAATATCCTGACAGTGCTGATAATGCCATATGATCTAAACCATATCATGAAAGGTATAAGACTTTTTGTCAGTACTTGGACCCTACAAATTGTACAGTGCTGCGGAATATGTTGGCGCTATATAAATAAGATGTATTATTATTATTTCCTATTATTTCTTGGTTCATTGCCTCACCTCTTTCTAGATCCTTTTTTTTTTATTTCAGAGACTAAAAAGCAACACAGATGTAGCCCTGCTCTAACTGGATCCCGTGAGCTCCATACATCATACTACTTTCTCCTGTCCGGATGGATTTCTATAATATATATATCCAGCTGGAGACCAGGCTGTTTAGCTCCAGGAGGATTGAACCTGCCCCACAGGTGCTTTCAGCAGAATACAGGCACCAGTTACGGCAGTCTGTAATCTGTCAGTAGTGAGATGTACTGACAATGATACACAAGCTCTCATGTGATCGTGGAGATCGGTCTTACACACTGGTTATACTTACATATAATGGATCCTTTTTTGTTACTGATAACACATTATGTCACTGGTCTTGTTTTGCATGGTAAATATAATGCTTTGTATGTGATCTAACATGTAACTACAGATAACAGCACAATACCATTTCTGTTACTTTCTACCTCACTTTCAGAATGTAGTCCTGGTGAACACAATGTTACAATAGAACATTCTGGGGTTCACAATTCTTTTTACATGTGCTTTGCAGCATCCGATGTTTTATATAAACCAACAAGCAACTTATACAAATGTATAGTTTTTATCTTTAAGGAACTATCTGATGTGATTTTTACCAATGAAAGGGGTCATTCCCCCCGAAAGTTAAATATTTGAAGCTGTTGCACACTTTTTTTGGCATATTTGTTGAATTTTTATTGGCGTTTTTGCCAAAAAAAAAACCTCCCACACATCCAGATTTTGCAAGTTAATTAGCAGTAATTTTTGAGAAACCCTACATACATTTTTATGTTTTTTATGTTTTTGCCTTTTTTGGAAATTTCCTGATGTTTTTGCTACTCTAGTCTTTTTTTTTTTTTTTCAAAACAGCGTGCTTTAGGGATGGTGTTTTCCCATAAGCCAAAAAAAGACCCAAAAATCGACAAAAAACACAAACGCAATACTGACCACTACTAGTAATATTGGAACAGAAAAATGGAAATCCCAGCAGTTGTAAAAAAAGATACAGATCCATCAACATCAACTTTTCTCCATCAATTATACATCATTAATGACTAGGGGTCATTTGTTAAAGGGATTTTCTGAGATAAATTAAAAAGCACAATGGGGGCCACTGGTGGGTAAAACAAAAAAAAGAAAATGATACTACCCAACCCCTGGGTCCCCTGTTCCCTACAGTCCTTAGACTGCTCGGGCCAGAAGTGCAGAGGCTCAATCATTGATCTCATTGTTGGGTAATGGTGATGTCACTGCTGATATGTCACTGGTATCCAACATGTAACAGCTGAGGGGAACAAGAGGCACACCACCCAAACCAAAGACAGTAAATAGGTGAGTAGCATTTCTTTATTTTTATTTTACCCCACCCCCTATTTAGTATTTATTTGATCCCAGAAAACCCTTTGAAGCATCTAGCCCCAATCTAAATGCTGATATAGTATCTTCCATTACCACCTCTTGGGGTAGGGCATGCCATAGCTTGGATGCTCTAACTGAAAAGAACCATTTTCTATATTGTTATCTTTCTTTGTGTGCAGAATCCATCTGAAGATTGAACAGAATGCTTTTTTTTTTTTTTTTTTTTTTTTGAACAAAAAGAAGCATCTGTCATTGCCTCCCATTGAATGCAATGTAAGGCAGATTCCAGATGAGAATTGAAGCTGATATTAAGGAGGAATCCATCTGAAAATCAGCTCCAAATTCCTCTGTGTGAATATTACTTGAGAATGAATTGGTATTGCTCACGCATATACATTATTTATCCATAAAAATCTGATCACCTCTAAGTTTTTCCAAGTGGAACAAGCCAGGCTCTCATTATAACCCACAATCCCATTTAGTAGTCTATTTGCCTGCCAGCTGAGCCCAAAACTGAATCCATTATTTGACATGTGATCCTCCAATGGATTTATAGAGAGGCAATAGGTCACTGGAATGACAGGTACAGGTAGTACTCGGGTTACGACGGTCTCGAGTTACGTCGTTTCGTGGTTACGACGCTTTATGTTTATTGATAATTATGTAGGGTACTGTGTTAGGATAGGCTAAGTGTTTACAGTACAGTACTGTTATTATGGTACAGTACTGTATGAACGTATGATCCGACTTACGTCGAAATTCGGTTTACAACGCCGCGTAAGAACGGATCAACGTCGTAAGTCGAGGACTACCTGTATTTATGTCTCTTTTTATACATATACACCCTAAATTTCTTGCTTTTGCAGATGCCGCTTGACATTGAGTACTGCTGCTTAGCTTACTATTAACCATAGTACACAAGTACTTTCCTTGTTGTATTTGTCCTGCCATATTTCGATACAGGGATTACTTATATATACCTGCAGCGTGTAATATCTTACGGAGAACATCTAAACCCATTACATGGGTTCTCTCACTTTGTTGTAATGCCGGGGACATGGAAATACTTAAACTGCTCTGCATCTGCTTCTTTACCACCTGGCCCCACATCCCAATCCAGCTGTGCGGGTTGGCACAGTTCAGTGACAGTGAATTGCTTGGTCAGCCTGCAGTGTGTTCAGCAGAAGAGACAACACTGAGCCTTGTTTGTGAAATGTGCCCAAGCAAAGCTCTGTCAATGAGAAGCCTCTTAGTATGGGACCATAATGTGGCATTATCATCGCTTTGCAAAAAAATGACAGCGTCTATTTAGTTGGTCATGAAAGAAGGCACTGTAAGCAGAGGTTCGAGTCGGGGACCCTGTTGACAAACATCACTACAATTTCTGGCAAATACTGTAATGCTAAAAAGTTGGGTTTATATAAAACTTGAAGAAAAATTAGTTATAAGGAATATAATTCGAACCTAGGTTCAACTTAGGATAAGACCGAGAAGACGTTAGTAAAGAATTGGGGAAGACTTCAGTGGAAAGATTGGTTAGGCAAATAAACTTGGAAGGAAATCCATGTACATATATAAAGCTTTGCCTGTAAACAGTTAAAAGGAACCAGTCAAATTCTACATGCAGTAATATCCATAGGCATTATGTTATGGAGATGTGCATATTAATATATAGTTTTGTGGGAAAATATTCAATATAAGGCTTTCTTTACATCATGATTTTGTCTATGTGGGATGTCAGAAAGACCACCGTATAACTTGACCTGGTCACAATATATCTCATGATATAGACAAAAACACTAGGATACATTGTCCATACTGCTCACTCCTCCTTTCTTTCTTCAATGATGTATTTGTCCATATCTGGACAGTTATCACTCCAGACAAGCAGTCAGGAGCCTCTGGACAGACCATCTGTCTATAGATACCATATATAAAGTTAGGAGCTTCCCCTTCTCATCTCCCAAAAGTAGCGGCCATAGGAAAGCTATAAGTGTTGAGACCGGCCTGGTATGCAACCAAGGCCCCAAACATATGTTGGGTTAGTCTTCCTTCCCAGGTATGGTCCTGCAAACTGATAATGGCAGCACTGAGTGCCCAATGATCTGAGGCTGATAGAAAATCTGAGTAGGTTCATGGCACCTAACTGCGGCCAAGCAGGAACTCTATCTCAGATGTGGACCCCAACCAACCATGCCAAGGACCATACAATGTCCTGCACTGTCAATTTTCCTGCAGCAGTCTTGCATCCAGTCCAACCAGACACCCATTGGAGCCTCCTCACTGTTACTGAACACATTTGAGGATTTAGAGGAGGTAGGTTGCTGAGTAAAGACTGCCTTACAAGTAATCTGAATCATGTAGCAAATCTCTCAGGGTCCAAGTGCAGTCATCAGCATCTCGCACCTTCATGATTGTCTGGGAAATTTAAGTGATAACATAGGTGATAAGTGATAGCATACTTTAATGGATACCGGTAAACTATGCCATACAGTTGCATCTGTCACCCAAAAGCTATTATGGCAGCAGGAAATGGATACATTTTTGTATAAGATAGAACAAAATTAAATAATGTAGTCTACCAGTGTATTCCATCCCTATCTATTACAGTATACTGATATATACCAACATACTTGCTAAACGTAATGCAAAAATGAGATGTGAACAAAATCTAACCACTGAACACAGAGCAGTTGTATTTTTTTCTCTAGCCCCCATTGTCCCTAACCAATCATTTCTGATAGAATACTGGGTGCAAAAACTAATTATTCTCTGCTGGGTGGTCCCGTAATATCTACTCCAGCCCAAGACCGCCCACCTGACAGTAGAGAGCCTATATATCATACTGGGCGCTGAATCTAACTGATTGCTCAGGAATGGTGGGGGTTAGCAAAAACAATATGCACCAGTGTAGCAACTCATATTGAAGGATACAAAGAGTTGGAGTTGCTGGAGGAAATGAAAGGTAGGTGGTTCTATGCAGTGACTGCCTATAGGACTGTGCTCAGAGATATAGTAGCCAGTCACTGAGTAGGACCAACCAATGGTCATAAAAAGAGCAAGGATTAAAATGACTAGTATACAAATCATGCAGAATCTATTAGTAGTTTGATCCACTGATCGCTCCTCCTGCTCTATGCTGCATGTACAATATCACAGGTTCCCTTTAAAGGAAAAGGATAAGGTCTCAAATAGAAAAAGGAAACATTGGAAAAATTTTGAGCAAAATAGTAAGGACAGATATAAAAAGGTGTAGCCATTACGGCTGGTAACTAAAGGGATTGTCTGAAGGGTTTGTTTTATTTTTGACTTAGACATGATCCATTGGAAAGGGAACACTCAGTAAATAGATAAACGGGTACCATCACGCCACCACCAAGACCCCACTGAGAAGATCCAAACAGCGCACTTGTACAGTTTATCACTGACTTGATATGGCTACTTTAGGAGAGACTTAGAACATATATTTTCACCATCAACATTGACACCTATTAGGAATTTCATATACTCTTTGTACGTGTGGAGTCTTCCTGGCTTCTTACACTTGTCTATTTCTGACACAATGTATGTATATAATGGCTCAGCAAATAAAGGTTTATTTACTACCTAGTAAAAAGTTCTACAAATTTTTGACATTCTTTCTGTAGCAATTCTCAGGATTTTCAAGATCTCTATTGCCACAGATCACTGTCACTCTACTGAAAAATGTAAGGGGTTAGCGCATGAAAAACATTCATCACCTTTTCACCGGAACCCCACCGATCATGAGACTGGGAGTCCCTTGTACCCTGTTTTTAGTAGAACAGTGGCCACCCCACCATTCCATTCTATAATGAACACCATGATGGAACCCGACAGTCCCCATTATAATTCGGTAGAGTCTGTTGGTCTTCATCTGCACTGAATTGTGGTTTCTGACTTGTCTGTTTTGGTAGATACTTCTATATGCCACAAAATAATAATTCCAGAGAATCTTATCTAGAACTTTGTCTTGTGCATTCCTCTGTTATTCCCCATGGAAATTTATGAATACATTGATAACTGGGTGCTACCATTCCCCTTATTAGAGAGTGTGTCCCTACATAGTCTGATGCTGTCAGGTCTGATTGGACATACCCCATCTGGTTACACCTAGTTGTCAATTTATTCATACATTTCTAGTACTAAGGAGGAATAGTATAATGCAGAGTTCCAAGAATTGGTATTTTATGGAAAACAATTATTTACTTAACTAGTGATGTCATGAGAGGTGACATGTCCTCTTGAAAAGGAGTGTGTATACGTTACAATTGTGAGCATTGTATAATTGGTGTAAGGTCATCCACAAACCATCTACTTTTTACCTCCTCGGCATCCAGAGGGAGGATTTCCACACTTTAGCTACTGTTTGCTTAGTAACGTAAAAGATAAAAGGTTATCTATTCTCTTTCATGGACAAGAATGTTTTGTATTTTTTCCCCTACTGAAAAGTGATTCCCACGACTTCTCTGGAATATTCTGACCTTCTATAGAATAAATCATATATCTACTAACCCAGAGTCTCCTCTGTAAAAAAATGAGGCAACTTTGCAAATATTGTTAATAAAAAATATCCTACCACTTTGTTTCTACAACGACTATGCCATGGTCTCCATGGTTACAGACTACAAGTAATCCCTGTGTAGTCTGATCCAGCAATCCTATTCTGATCTAACATACAACCAATTAGTGCTGGAACTACATGTAAATATCCTTTTAAAAAAGCGGTGTTGTCATTACAAACACTTATCCCCTATCTACAGAATAGGGGATAATTGTCTAATCATTGGGGGTCCGACTGGTGGGACCCCCAGGAACTGTGAGATAAGGAGCCCAAAAGGCCTCCTCCATGTAAATTAAAGTGCCAATGTGCTTGTCTGACCAGCGCTCCTTTCACTTCTATGGGTCCTGCAATTGTGCTCCTAAAAGCTCTATAAAACAGTGCCGATCATGGAACGTTGTGATTGCTCGGCCCCCCAATGATCAGGGAAAGAGAGGCCCAAAAGTCCCCCAGCATCCTCCATGTGAATGAAACACCAGTACGCTTTACCCAACTTTTGGGCCCTTGTTCTCCTGATTGTTGTGGGTTCCAGCAATCTGAAACTTATCCCTTGCCTTGTGGATAGGGGATAAGTGTCTATAATGACAAAACCTCTTAAAATAAATCAATTGTCTTTGAACTATCTTTAAGGCTAAGGTCCCACATAGCGTCCTTCAGCAAAAAAGCGCTGCGGAAAAATTGTGGCAGCAACGCATCGTGGGTTCCTCTGTGGACTTTCTGCTTCAATTATACCTTTAGGGAAACCACCGGCGTTTCCGTAGGTATAATTGACATGCTGCGATTTCCAAAACTGCAACGGTTTAGGAAATCACAGTGTGTGCGCTGCACATATTTTACCGCACTGCGGGCATGGGAATACACAGTCACTGTAAAACGCTGCGTTTTTTTCCCACGCTATTTCCGCCACGTGGGGCCCCAGCCTATAGAAAATTCACCAGCAGAATATCCGTTCCACATATCTAAATAGGCTTGTGGAAGGCATATTGATTTTTGCAAAACCCATTCACATGAATGACCATCACAGAAATGTCTGTATTTCTTGTGCGAATTCACCCTCATTCTGGTACCTGTAGTTCCACAACATTTTCACAAGTGCAGAATTCCACTATTACAACAGCAAAGGATTGGGAAACATGAAAAATGTTCTGAAGCTTTGACGGGAATTGTGCTATGAGGTAAATGCATGTGCAAGAATTCCACCTGGAACTTAATCCTTCCTAAGGATAAACATATGTAGATATATGGGAACTCAGCTTCTGTTTACGTCTACAGAAATGTTTAACTTATTCAGTGCCATTAATGGGTTTAATGGACTTTAAGAGCAAAGTATAGCACAGATCGCCTGACATCGCTCATAGACTCATAGATAGAACCAGCTGAAATGGGAATAATACAATAAAGACAGTGAACTTTCTCCACCTTGTATCCCGCCAGGCTACAAATCTTGGTGGCGTATACAGTGATAAGACGCCATTAACATTTCTTTTAAAGGTTAAAAAAAACAAAAAAAAAAAAAAAAACAGTACCACTCCAATGGCTAGGTCTGGAACTTCGGCTCTGCCCCATTCACTTGAATAGGTTGAGCTGCAATTCTAGAGATATCCTATAGAGAAGAATGCCACTGTTTCTGGAATACAATCCCTTTAAAACTTCATGTAGCAGTTTAGAGGGGACAGAACGACTGACTCCCTTTAAGCAATATTCAGCTGTAAAAATAATTGTCTGCTTCAGTGGTTGAGATACGGTAGGTTCACACTAGTGTTCAGGTCTCCGTTGTTTGAGTCCGCATGGGGACCTGAAAGACGGAGACCCTGCCTGCTTTAAAAGCAGTTATCCTCGGAAACCATACACTATAATGGGGTCCGCCAGATTTCCGCTGGTTTTACATTGAAAAAGGTGGAGAGAAAAGTTCTCCTTCCAGGACTTTTCTCTCCGACGATTTTAGGCGAAATCTGTGGCGGAGTCTCCTATAGAGTATCCAATACAGATGTGAATCCAGCTATAGAAAGCAACAAAAATGACATAGGATTTCTTAAGCATTGTATTTTGGATCTATTCAATTCCCCATGTACTATCTACATAGCAATAGGCTAATCTGCAGTTCAGCTATTATTCCATACATAGTTTATCTATCAGGCTAAGGGTAGCAGCACACGACCATATTTCACCCATGAAACTCGGTCCGTGTGTTAGTCAGATTTACCGGCTTGAACTTCATGCTGGTAGTGGGACTCCTAGTAGTATAGTCATCTATGATGCTAGGAGTCCCTGCCTCCCAGCGACATACTGTCCTCTGTACTGTAATTGGTATGAGACAGTATGTTGCTGGGTGGCAGGGACTCCTAGCATTATAGATAACATACTGCTAGGAATCCCGCTCCCAGCATGAAGTTCAAGCCGATAAATCTGGCTAACACGGAACAAGTTTCATAAGTGTGCTGCTACCGTAATGGAGACCATCAGCAGGTTTGCACTCTGAAGCATTCCAGTGGGCGCTATCAGGGCCATGACCTTAGTTTTCTCTCTACTCTAAATAGCCAGAAATGTCATAAAAAGGGGGTGACTTACAAACAAGAGCTGTTGGTTTTGGTGACCAAGAAAACCCTTGTGATATTGGCATCCTAGGTAAAAACGGAGAATGAGGAATGAGGAATGGTCCATTGACACTATTTTAAGTAGACTGAATTTTTCATTTTTGAATTGAATTTTCCTATAAATATTCCATCAAAGTAAATTAATGTTCTTAATAATAACCCAATACACAGCACATAACTAATTTTGCTGTGCCATGACTCCCATGACTTGATATTTCCCAGCCAAATATTAGGAGCCCATTGATATTTTTGGGTTAGCTTGCATGAGTGGCTTGCTTCAGGTCCAGCCAAAACATTCAATTAAGCTAAGTCAACCATCGAGAAATGTTTTTCCGCTTCAACCATCTGGTTGCATATTTGCTTGTGTGCTTAGGGGCATTGTGCAGCATGAACCAAATTTCTTCAAGTCTTTTCATACATGCATATCTGGCCCATTGGCACAGTTTTAAGTGTGCTCCCATACACATGCATGCTTGTTGAAGGTTCAGGAGACCCCCATACACATAAGATGGTAAGCTGAACCTGTCACAATTGGTGAATTCGACAATTTAAATCTAATGTGTATGGGCTGCTTAACTTTTCAAGTCATACACATTACACAAGACCTGAAGAATAGACTCTACTTGACAAATCTGAATGTATTTGAAAAGGATGTGTATGGGCTGCTCAACTTTTCAAGCCAAAGCCATACACAAGGCCTGAAGACTAGACTCCCCTTGACAAGAATATACACTTCAGATTAATATCAGCTAAACCTGCCAATTTCAGCAGGAATAGGCAACCATCTAATATATATGGGGACCTCCCAACTCTGCCACAACAGATGATAAAGAAAAGAAGGACTGGGGGTCTTGAATTTCAATACTGACCCTTTTGTTTTTAGGGAAGGTAAGACAATACCAGAGGTGTATGGAAGTGACTTATCCCCCTCTCCACAATGAAAACACATGGAGGCTTGGCTAACCTAAGCGTTCATATCAATAAGGAGATCCTCATGAATAAATGTTGACCAGCAGCTATTGAATCCTAATGTCTACAGGATGTCCACCATGTTGGATTTTCTCTAGAACCATTTAGCCCATACAAAGTATTTGATGGCCTCTGTTTCTAAAGATTTTATTAGGATCAATAAGCCCCAACACATGGTTATGGGGGAATGCATGGTTATTGACTGACTAAACTAATCCTACATCTATGGTTGAAAGAATAATGTCTTGTTTAAACATATACCAGTCCCATAGACTTGTCGATGATGCAGGTAAACTATGTTCACTATTGATAACCCACAATGCATCTGGTTGTTCTGTATTATTGTCACCAAAATAATACTTAGAACTTCCACTCAAGGGCATAGCTGTAGATCTAGGGGGATCTTAAGGGTTTCTGTACTACATAAGAAGACACTAGCATTATAAATGGCACAAGATAGTGGGTCATTGCACAGATTTTGCATTGGCACCAAAATGTTTCGGGGAACGTCGATCCTAGTCATACTGCTCGCGGCTAACAAAATTTTTTAGCAGCAAAAATCATAATCAATAATTTTTTTATCAAGTAAATGTTTCACCACCAACATCAATAGTACAATGTACTAAATCAAGATAGGATTAGAAATGCCGAAGTGAACTGTAGATGGCGCTATTAACAATTCCAAAGAACTGAAAAGGCGGAAGACTTGTGGCTCTCCGAACACCCAGGATCCTCTAGTTGTGACACTATACTTACAAAGAGGCGAGGGGACGGGCGCACAGGCTTTCCGTGTTCTCATGAACACCCCTCCATGGCAGTAAACACAAGTGTGGTTAATAATTTTCCAACTGTGTAATACTTCTTGGGTGCCTGTTATCAGTAGGGTGCAAAGTCCAAGGGCGAGGCGGGCTCAGGAAGTGTGCGGGTAGCTAAACCAGTATTACCCAGCACATAGGACTTTACATACATTGCTATTTCCGCACGTTAGCAGAAAAAGGGGAGAAAATATAATATCATCGTGTCCTTGACATTACAACTAGGAGGCCTTTCCCATAGTCAGATATACCTAGTTAGTTATATCGGACACCATCAATATTTACTGATAATCCAGCAAATATTAAAGGTCAGGCCATAGACGTGATAAAAGCACAACTACATCAAAGCTCGCGGAGATAAGACCACTGCTACCATACAGACAATGGAAAATATTTCTTATTCTGTCTTATAAGAAAACCAAATATTGAGAACTTGATCTAGTAATGGCGAAGGATCACTATAATAATATTATAGAATGAGGGAAAAACTTCAGGAGCTCAGTAACTCAAGTAGAAAGTCCCTATAAAGTCATTGTCTAGTGCATGATTCAGTATGGCCGCCACTTGACAGACACCAAACCTATAACTTTTAGCACAGAGATAAACACGGCTATTACATGTAGTATTCAGATAGTAATCTGAATTAAATAAAAATCTAATTATTTTTAAAAAATAATTTAAAAAAATGCATTTTGAAGAATATTTAATACTTAGTACTTTTACATAAAAAAGGCTGTTTTTAACAGATTTAAGCAGCCCCTACACATTACATGTACGTCAGCTTAACCCACAGACTTCGATGAGTTCATCGAACCATTAATGTGTATTGGGGCTTCCTCAACCTGCCCCAGCTGCAGATATTGGATTGGAGTCCAACTTCCCAATCCTTTGCTTATGCGGAGATAAGTCACTGCTAAACATGTCTGACCGTGGTTTTCTTTCCTTTTCTATTCAGAACCCATGCACTGCTTGGCCAAGACAAGCTTCCATGTATATAGGAGATTTTGGCCTGACCGGTGTCAGTCGAATGTGCATATTTGACAACCATGACAAATATGACAGAGCTTTCACAAATTGTCATAAATCTTCCCTGAAAATCAGGCATGTCACGGTAAACACTGCCCCCCATAAATCAATGAATAGTCTTTGCAACGCAGGACAGGTTAGGTCCTTTAGAGTAAGGGGTGTGCTTAGTAACCAATCTACACCGCCTAATTTTTAAATCAGACAACCCCTTTAAGTTAGGTTACTATGGGGAATAACTCTAATTTTGGCATGTATTGCTTTTTATAAATGAGGCCTGGTTTCTGTTCTTCATAGACAAAGCAACCGGTACTGTCAGGAAGAAGTGCAAGAGGAAGTTGCAAAGCCAGGAGGATCCAAGTGACCCAAAGGAGAAGATTTAAACTCCACACAAATCCTCCTCTGGTTGAACTCAAACCCGTTGCCCGAAGCTATATGTTCACATCTGTGCCCGGGTGTCCATTATTCTGGTTGTGAAGGATCTCGTCCTACCAGAACTCGCTTCTGACCTACCTGAGATCGCTTCGATTACCTCACACCCACTTTCCGTGAGTGCTGGTCCAACAGAGGATAATACGCAAAACGGGCCTTCTAAATTTTATATATTTATTAACCCCTAAATGGGTCGGCACTAGACACTTAACACATACATAGAATACATGAAGCGATTAACAGGCAGATACAAGTGAAAACAGCATAACACAGTACAAAAAATAAAAATGGGAATAACAGACAGAAAAGAATATATATTACCAACACCAGCTTGTGATGGTTTCTCTGGCCTCCAGGTGTTGAGCCAGGGCACTTATCTTATGAACGTCCAGCAGCAGATGATCCGAGCAGAGTAAAGGGCAGAAGACCTCCGGAACAAGTAGTTAGTCCATTTTTCTGAGCCCATGTGGCAGGCTCAGGGTACAGTCTTGAGCAAAGTATGTGTTGCCAACATGCAGTGACATCTCTTCCATGTTCACAAAATCGCCTCAAGTTTGGCACATGGTTGCCTTCCCCCACAGCTCGCCTCCAGCCTTGATCCTAGGCCCCACTAGCCTTGATCCTAGGCCCTAACCCCCACTGTGCAGTGATATAGACCAATATTGATATCATAAGATCACACCTGCACCTAATATCATGACACTGGTCCTTTGAAAGAACAGACATATGGACCACTAAAGCAGCAGACACCAACGGTTTTAAACTGATACCACTGGATGAAAAAGTGGACTTGCAGCATTTGTTTGTCCAGCGATTTTCAGCACTCACCGAAACAGAGTCTCCAAACGGAGATGCGATGGAGACTCCGACGAAGATGTGAACCCAAGAAGAGGGCTCACACCTGTGCCACAAGACAAGTGGGCCAACCAGTGTTCCACCAAATGTGTTCAATGCTGTAGCTTGAGGAATATAATGTATCAAAAATATTAATGTATCAAAAAATTCTCCTGAAAGGCTGGTCCTGAAGTAGAGACCTGGTCTCTGTCTGGTCTCCAAACAAAAACTGTGTCGATGTTTAGGTCTGCAGACTGTGCCTAGAACATACTTACAGTACCTTACTTATCTCATGATCAATACAGCGATAACAATCGTGAAAAGTGTAAAATGATCACCCGATGAGCTGCAGTTCATGACACTTCCATTGGGTCTACTGTAACTCTGTTCAATGTTATACACAAGATACAGATAAGATCCGATGAAGGGAAAGCCCTCGCCATGATGCACATAATATTCTACCACTTCAGATGAATAATGGATTCGAGCAGTCTAGGTCACTTTAGGTTGAAAGTCAAGTAAAACAACCAGTCATCACTGTGATCACACCATGAGGATTAACCTAATAAGTCCACCACATGGGCAACCAAGATTTTATATAGAAACTTAGACAAAAGTTGACCTTACATTAGGACCAATTTTAATAAATACTGTAAATGGAAATGAAAGCCAACCCGCAACCCACTTACTTATTAAATAAGGTATTATTAGTTTCCTGATGTGTTAGAATGAATATCTATACCAGTTTCTACCTGGTGTAGACTTCTATTCTGTGCCAGTCGTCCATTTATTAAGACCGGAGTACGATACACCAGTCTTAATAAATTTGCCCCAGTGTGTACAAATTTGGCACATCTTGTGACTGCCTGGTCTAAGTTTATCCTGTGTATTTTAATATTGGAGTTGATAGAAGGAGGAGGTAGAAGCCGCCTGGAGACACAATGAGGGAGATTTCAGAAATAGTCTACAAATAAAATTTGTCGCTTATCGTAACCAATGACAGGGCTGCTTCCATTTCGTTTTCTCCTCTTGAAAAATGAAGAGCTGTAATAGGTTGCTATGGCAAACAAAGTTTTTCTTTTAGGTGAAGTCCCTGCGTTGTGGAAAAGCTGCTTTTTTTGTTGTGACTTTTTTTTTTGAGCCACAGCGAGGAGTGGATGGAGCAGAAGGGAGAAGTATAAGAGCTTCCTATATATTTCCCATTCCTTTTGTAACCACTCTTAGCTTTGGCTGAAAAACACAGCAAAATCTGCAACAAAAAAAGCTGCGTTTCTGCTACGTGGGGCTTTTGCCTTAGACAGGTTTCATAAATTTGCTGGATTATGGGAGATATATGAAGAATAGGAAATAGTGACCCAGAGCAAACAAATACTATGGACATTGCCTGCTCCGTGCCATGCACTAGCATTGCTGAGTCTTTCCTAGTGTCCTTCTGTTGCACAATCCTTCAGACAAGTGTAATAATTATAAAACATAAGTCAATTAAAAAATGTTATGCAAAAATTTGATATGTTGAACCCACCCACTTTATTATATGTTTATCAGATCTGAGCGATCTCTGAAACATTCCCTTGTCCCTTTATACATTTCAGTGTACATTACATACATCACCACTGCAACCCGTTTTTTTTATGATACGCCTGCATGACATGTCGTAACAGTGTTTCACTGCACTACCCCTTTAAATGATCCACCTTCCCATTACATTACATTGACATATTTAATAAAATCGCATTATAAATGCCGAGTACATTAGAAAACTTCCACAGAGCATATCCTGAAAGTAACCACAGGCACAAACAAGAAGATGAACTACAATACTACTAGTATATAGTGATAGATGCTGTTGTAAAGACATTATAGGAAGCATCACATAACAATACAAGGTCTGATAAGCAATATATAAAACACGGTGGTACAAGAAATAAAGATGTATATATTATTCCATAAAAAAATCTGTATCAATAGCACATTGTATATACATGTGTCAATGTAGAAGAGAAGACTTGTAATTTTGCACATCTTACCGTCATATCTTAATTTAAAATGTCTATAGGCGAAAAAAATGACATGACACTATAGCAATATGATCCACTTTCGTAATGATATATACATGCACAGATGTAGCAGAGTTGTCATTTGCAAGATGTCTTATCTTTGGCTTTACATAGGACTGCAGGTAAACCTAGTACATAATCTCAATTAGAATGAGAATGTTAACACCACACACAAATAGTGCAGTCTCTAAAAGTTGTGACAAATCCACCTCTGCTACACCTCTGTCTATTCTATGATGTAGGAATACAGAAATAGCCATGTCACTAGGATGTCCGCAGAAAAAAAGTTCAGAAAAGTTTGGTAAAATACAATGTCTGCTCTGCTGCTCATGCATGGACACAACCGAGGGCTTATAAAACAACACACATCAATCCTAGTAAGTCATGGAAACAAACAATCCTATAAAAATTCCTGTCCGCAAGGTCATTGACCCCGTTACCTGCTCTGATCCAAAGCATCCTGGCCTACACATCAGGTTCTGACCTCTCTCCCACACCTGCTCTCAGCTCTGTCATCCAGGGTAGGCCCCTCCACAGGGTAGGGCTGCTACTGCTGCTGCCACTTGTTCCTGGGAGAGGATTTGGGTTTGGGAGGGGATTACATTATGGGCAGTCATGTGTTACAGCTGTACCAGGACGCCCAGGTTCCCTCTGTCACCAGCTCACGCCGAGAGTACAACTTCTCAAGCAAGCCTCTTAGGGACAGAGCAAGGCCTTACTTTACTAAGAAGAAGCTTTGGGTGACCATGCTGAATGTAGTAAACTGCAGTAGTCGACAACTATGCAAGTGGGTCGTCTCCCCTTGGGTCAGGGCGTAGCCTGGCTATCTTTCACCCAAGGTAAAGCCTCAGTTTGCTGCCTTAGCTGTATATACACTAAATACCCAGGACAATGCAAAGTGGCTTGTTGGCACCCTCTAATACTCAACCCCTGGACATACCCTGGTTGCCCCTTCCCCTTAGCGACCTTACGCACAAATCTATGCATTTAGGAATCACACAATACTTTTCTTCATTTTAATCAGAATGTAAAATTTATTGATTTATTAGGGAAAAAAAAACTGAAGTTGGAAAAAAAAAAGTAAAGTAAAGACAAAATCAGTATGGGCCATCAGTATAATGCACAGACAGGTTAGGTCCACCAGGGGACGATCTGATCTATGCAGCCACTTTGGCTAGTAGAAGGGGCTTCCAACCAGGTGGACTCCTCTCTATGACATCCATGTGTCCTAATTGGATTGGACATATGAATAGCTATTGCCTATGGTAGACACCTCTTTGAGGCTGTTGCAAAAACTCAGCTTTTTTTGGCTCTTGCGGAAATGCCGCGAAAGAAATGCAGCATTTTACAGTTTCTACAAAGTGATTGAAGGAAATCTCATCCACACATTGCAGAAAAAAATACTATGGAAAATGCAGCCTGATAATTTACCTGCAGAAAAGCTTTGTTTTCTCCATAGATTTGTAGATTTGATGTGCCTTTTTATGTTGCATTTCTGAAACTGTTTTTCTGCAGTGTTTTCTAGCTGTATTTAGAAACATGTGGCCTTAGCATGTAGTGTGGCCTTAACAAAAAATGGTGGCGTATCACTATACTAGGCCCGAACTCCTACCCACTAGCTGTGTAGAGAAATTCAAGGTACTGAGGCCTCGTCACAGCTCCTTGTACAGACACTGGCTCTAAGTGCTTATTCAGATGACAGGGTTTCCCAGTTATTTAGCGGCCAGCACTCTGCCCCATAGAACATAATGTATCTATTCACACAGCTGTTTCTCAAATGGTCCGTGTGACCGATCCATTAAATAATAGAACTTGTCGTTGTTTCACGCAATGCGGATAATTTATCAATCACTCTTTGCCAGTTTTCTGGCTTAGAGGGATGTCATTGTTGTGCACAGTTTTTCTTTCTTGCGCCAAATGTGTGCCGCAACCCCCGTTCTGTGCCTCGCTCATCACATTGTACAATTATGGAACGGGACGCTTCAGCTTAACATATTCATTATGACTTATACCAGTTTTCTGCCATGAGTTATAATAGAAATCTACACCTATAACTGGCATGCATCGCCATCCTGGTGCACAGGACCGATTTATGAAAAGACCGAAATCTCTTTGTAAATCAGTCCTGCCCTGTGCCTGTCTGGGCCTTTAGTAAGACTGCCATACAATATGCCACTCTTTATAAGTCTGCCCAGTGTCTTTTGCACTGCTTGTTAAAAGATTTTCATTTATTTTTTTCAGCAAATTTTTCAACCACTATAGCTGAAAGCGAATAGTGAAAAACTGTAAAGTGTGTTTTTGATGTTGAAAATTTCCTTCACTTTAGATACATTTCTGAGGTCCATGGTTCTAGGTATGGTACATTATTTTGGCACACACTACAGAAAAAAAAAATCTGCTGTGATTTGTAAAACATTCACATTTTTGCAAATCATAACATGTCAATTATACGTATGGAAACCCAGGCTGTATAGGTATAATGGAAGCAGAAAGTTTGCAGAGGAAAACTCTGTGACTGTTTGTGAAAAGCGCTGCGGGAAAAACCATAATGCATTTCCGCCATGGTTTTTCCCGCAGTGCTTTTTGGCCTTCGACCAATATGTGGGGCCTTAGCCGAAAAATGTAAAGAAAGCATAAAGAGGTTTTCCAGTTTTCAGATAAATCCTTTTACATATTGCAACTTTCTAATAGACTTTGTCATTACGGTAATTCCTGACCCTTTACTGTCCGTGAATGGGAACATTCCTGTTTCTATCTAGAGACTGAAAGCCTGAACAGACCTAAGACTTCTTACAGATGAAGGTTTGCTACAGAACTGTCCAGTCTAGACAATTCTTTAGTCTTAGCTAAACAGTCTGGACTTCAGGCATATTATCATATTATCAGCACTGAAACACTGTAGCAAACAGGATAGGAGAGAAATTTGCGCTGCTGATATTTAGCCTAGAGAATCCGGCAAATATTATTAAATGAGTGACCAGATCACATTAAAAATGTAGTTCAATCTGCGGAAAGCATGGTAGACAGTAGGAGCTGAGCAGACTGTTGTGCAGTAGTTTTTTGTGAAAAAATTCAATACATTTTTTTTTTTCTTATTTAAAATACCGACTAATTTTCGGCTTAGGAGTCCAGTGGGCGGGTCTACTCAGTGACTGACAGCTATCTCTGTAGGCACATTCAGGGATGGATTTCAATGAGTGTTACTGTATTACAGTCCATAGGAATTGCTTGTCAGGAGACATTAATCTCCATATAATTTATGGGTAAATACCCATGGATGATACTGTCCTATGAATTTTACAGACAGAAGCTGAAGAATGTATGAAATGAAAACAAGGCACCGAGCCGCCCAACTAAATCTAAACAGCTGAGGAGTTTTCTGAGAAAATATACATAGGATCCCCCCGGCGACCCATACTGTACAGAGAGCCTGATCTGAAGTATTCCGATAATTTACACTTTCTATGTGTGGGCACGTAAGAAACCAAAACTTGAAAATGGCTGAAAATATTAGCACTGCACATATCTATCTCTGTCAGTACTACAGTAAGTCAACTGAGACATTCCATTCAAATAAGGGGACATGGGACCCTCATTCCCATGATCTAGGGGGTGCTAGTAGTCAGACCCCACTAATTAGACACATAAGGGGTGATTTATGGAGACTGGCATATTGAACGCGGGTCTTTATATCCCTGGCATTGGTAGAGCCCACTTCCACATAATTGATGCACATTCTCCTGCAGAGGCATGTTTCTGGACTGAAATCTACACCATAGATGGCATGGATGTTAGACATCATTTATGCCATTTGCAATTTCTGTGAATATGAAAATCGGTGAGGATCCAGATATCAGCACCCTCACTGATCAGCTGACAACAGATGCCATGACTGCAGCTCTGTACACTGTATAGTCACCATATATACCAGGGTGTTCCTGGTTACTGCAGCCCATATTCCTATTCAAGTCAATGGTAGCTGAGCTGCAGTAAATGGCAGTCCTCCACTCCTCCTTACAGTGCTCCTGAGTACTCAGCTGTTTCCATCAACCCTATTCACTATGAATGGAGTGACAGCGCACTGTGCTCCATTCAACATCCTTCCAAAGTTATGCAGGTTCGAAACATTTCTGCCTGCACTTCATACATATACTTCAACCACTGCCTTACGCTAGGTTCACACTAGCATTGGGATCCACATGGGGACCTGAAAAAGCGGTTACCCGTGGAAACCCATAGACCCCGCAGACTGCTAAAGTCCTTGCAAGACTTTTCTATTTGCCGATTTTAAGCAGAATTTGCGGCAGAGTCTCCTATGGAGACCAACATGGGTGTGAATCCAGCCTTAAGAAGAATTGTGATCTTTTCTAGAAAAAGATTTATATATATATATGTGTGTGTGTGTGTATATGTATTATTTATGTAAACTGGAAACCCCATCCTCAGCTCAGGGTTATCACAACAATTGAATCAGAACATTAAACATCTTGATTTCATTCCTTTGGCTGCCCAGACACTGCAAATGCAAATATTAATATCATTGCTTAACCTTCTCACATTCAGCCATTATTTAATATACAGTGCTGGCCAAAAGTATTGGCACCCCTGCAATTCTGTCAGATAATACTCAATTTCTTCCAGAAAATGATTGCAATCACAAATGCTTTGGTAATAATATCTTCATTTATTTTGCTTGCAATGAAAAAACACAAAAGAGAATGAAAAAAAAAAGTCAAATCATTGATCATTTTACACAAAACTCCAAAAATGGGCCGGACAAAGGTATTAGCACCCTCAGTCTAATACTTGGTAGCACAACCTTTAGACAAAATAACTGAGAACAACCGCTTCCGGTAACTATCAATGAGTTTCTTACCTAGCTCTGCTGGAATTTTAGACCATTCTTCTTTGGCAAATTTCTCCAGGTCCCTGAGATTTGAAGGGCGCCTTCTCCAAACTGCCATTTTGAGATCTCTCCACAGGTGTTCTATGGGATTCAGGTCTGGACTCATTGCTGGCCACTTTAGAAGTCTCCAGTGCTTTCTCTCAAACCATTTTCTAGTGCTTTTTGAAGTGTGTTTTGGGTCATTGTCCTGCTGGAAGACCCATGACCTCTGAGGGAGACCCAGCTTTCTCACACTGGGCCCTACATTATGCTGCAAAATTTGTTGGTAGTCTTCAGACTTCATAATGCCATGCACACGGTCAAGCAGTCCAGTGCCAGAGGCAGCAAAGCAACCCCAAAACATCAGGGAGCCTCCGCCATGTTTGACTGTAGGGACCGTGTTCTTTTCTTTGAAGGCCTCTTTTTTTTCCCTGTAAACTCTATGTTGATGCCTTTTCCCAAAAAGCTCTACTTTTGTCTCATCTGACCAGAGAACATTCTTCCAAAAAGTTTTTGGCTTTCTCAGGTAAGTTTTGGCAAACTCCAGCCTGGCTTTTTTATGTCTCTGGGTCAGAAGTGGGGTCTTCCTGGGTATCCTACCATAGAGTCCCTTTTCATTCAGACGCCGACGGATAGTACGGGTTGACACTGTTATACCCTCGGCCTGCAGGGCAGCTAGAACTCGTTTGGATGTTAGTCGAGGTTCTTTAGCCACCATCCGCACAATCTTTCGTTGAAATCTCTCGTCAATTTTTCTTTTCCGTCCACATCTAGGGAGGTTAGCCACAGTGCCATGGGCTTTACACTTCTTGATGACACTGCGCACGGTAGACACAGGAACATTCAGGTCTTTGGAGATGGACTTGTAGCCTTGAGATTGCTCATGCTTCCTCACAATTTTGCTTCTCAAGTCCTCAGACAGTTCTTTGGTCTTCTTTCTTTTCTCCATGCTCAATGTGGTACACACAAGGACACAGGACAGAGGTTGAGTCAACTTTAATCCATTTCAACTGGCTGCAAGTGTGATTTAGTTATTGCCATCACCTGTTATGTGCCACAGGTAAGTAACAGGTGCTGTTAATTACACAAATTAGAGAAGCATCACATGATTTTTCAAAGGGTGCTAATACTTTTGTCCACCCCCTTTTTTATGTTTGGTGTGGAATTATATCCAATTTGGCTTTTTGACAATTCTTTTTGTGGTTTTCCATTGACGACAAATTAAATGAAGATATTATTACCAAAGCATTTGTGATTGCAATCATTTTCTTGAAGAAATTGAGTATTATCTGACAGAATTGCAGGGGTGCCAATACTTTTGGCCAGCACTGTACTTTCAGATAGAACATCTATCATAACTACTAACATTCCTAATGGAGACATCAGGGCAGAAAGAATCTGGGACAACGAAAAAAAGAAAACTTGTAAAACACAATTGCACTGGGTATCACATGGCCAGCCTGACCCAACACAGTCCTAGACAAATCTCCGACGGGCCAAGGTTTGGCAGCTTACTTAGGAGATAACCATTTGCCACTTGAGTTTCTTATAGGATGACTTACAAAGAAATATTTATTAGACTGTACTTATGATGTGTCTTGTGAGATAATATCAAAGTTTAAGATGCAGTAAAAATTGGACATGTGCTATATAAATAGAAGATGAGCTCATGGAGCCCAAACTGGGGTAATAGAACAAAACTCATATTTTATCAAAAAGAGAAGGTCTAAGAAACCCAGAACATTTGACAAGGCTTGAAAATTTTTGTAAGCTACACAAACCACAATGTATTTTTCTAGTTAAGGTTTCCAGTGTCATATTCAAGATAGATAGATAGATAGCTAGAGGAATGTCCAACAATCTGCTTTCATCTCATTAAATGGCAGAAAATCAGAAATGGAATCTAAAAGCCTGAAGCTGACCACATGTCTTCTGACTTGTAGGACGCATTTTGATCCAGAGCACCTTTGCATGTTTTCAAAACAATGTTTACATCATAGGAGATGTCCATGACATGGAGGAATGTGCCAGGAATCCAGACCCTCAAAGTAATAGTCTGTCAGCAGCGTCTTCAATCACGGCTCTGTATACACTCACTATATCCTAAGACATTGACATCAAACAAAGCCACCTGGAGTTTGTTACAGAACTATGGAATCTCAGTTCAGTCTATTTACTGCTGGCATCCGAATCACCGCTGGCGCTAATGTACCTGCTGGAATGAGAAATGTGGTGACTAAGATAGTACTCATCATTACTGTACATGGACCACTATATTTCATACCATATGAGATATAATCCATTAAAGGGAGAACCTAGAGCATCAACTCAAACCTCCAGATTCATCCTTGAGATTCATTGCCTCCATTGCCAACAATTTGCTGTTTTTGTCAATATGTAAATGAGCTCTTTGGAGCAATAAGAGCATTGCCATTGAGCCAAAGAAATAAGGGGCAATGGCCTTGTTGCTCCAACGGGCTCATTTGAATATTGACAAAAATGTCGACATTTTGGCAATGGAGATACCGATTCACAAGGGGAAAACACTATTTGATCCTAATCTACCTATCTGGGTTGATAGTTTGGGTTCTGCTGACAGACTCCCTTTAAATACACCACTTCACAATCTCCATATGTTGATATTAAAGCGGGCTTTTTTGAGATAATCGAAAATTCACCAAAGAGATGCAATACTCACCTGACATTTCTGCATGACTATTCCAGTTGGGCCAGTCGCTGGCTACAGCTATCACATGGGTAGTCAGGAATGTCATCGCAACGTTAGAGCAAACAAAGACAGACCTTGACTGTCCATGTGACATCTGCAGCCAATCGTTGGTCTTGGGACCACATGATTGACTACAGTGGTCATGTGAGGATTTGGGATCATCATCACTGCAGCACAGACCAGTGGTGAGCACGGGAGCAACGTTGCTGGAATCTCCGTAGATTCCGTCTAAAATCAGCGGAGGGAAAAGTCCTGCACAGAGGACTCTTCTCTCCACCGGTTTTATACTGAAACCCGATGGACACCCGGCGGACCCAATTATAGTCTATGGGATCTGTGGGTGTCCACGGGTAGCCACTTTTTTTTTTTACCGGACAGGCTCTCCATCTTATGCGGACTCGAACAAGTGAGAGACGAACGCTAGTGTGAACCTAGTGTAACACCAAATGTACAAAGCATGTGATTTATTCTCTGCATCAAAGCCTATGCCAGATCAGCACAGATGTACAGAGGCAAAAAGTCCCCATTAGTTGTCCCATTATACCCCCTTTCACTGGTGTGGATGTGCTTGTGACCAGCAATTCTTTTAAGGATATCATATAAGATTTTGTGGTGTTTGAGCAAATAAGTGATAATAATCCTCTCACTGGATATGTTTCCATAAGATAATAATCGGGAACAAATAGTCATATGGACAATTCTTCAGGCAATAATCGCCCCATGTAAAGGGCCCTTTAGACCTTATTCACTTTACAGCAGTATAGGAGGCCAAACAGGTTCCTTAGTACAAAGCCACACAACCTCTACAATACACGCTCTGTCAGCTCAGTATATATGGAAATGTTCCATAGCCAACTCTCTGGGAACATCAAGGAGGCTCCTGGAAAAAGGGGAGACTACTGAAACAGTTGTCAAATATCCCAAAAGGTGCGGACTGACTGAATTTTGTATGTGTGACCTGCAGAAAAGGGGATATGGCATTGGGAGACTTCATGGTGTAGTGCAGTGCCAGTGCCCAAACTCACATTCAGGGAGTGAGAAGGCAGAAGGTAAAGTCGGTGTGGCCACTAAATGGGGTGTAGAGCAGGGGCGTAACTTAAGGGGGGTGCAGAGGGTGCAGTCGCACTGGGGTCCAGGAGCCTTAGGGGGCCCCTAAGTACTGGCATTAGTATAGAGATTGCAGCTTCCATCTGGCCCATAAGCCAAGGAGTTCCACATATTACCCTAACCACACTAAGGTTGATTAAACTCCTTAGCACCTGTAACCATCACTATCAAGAATTCACTGTAGGGATGAGGTAGGGGGCCCCGGACAAAAGTTAGCACCAGAGCCCACAAGACTTTAGTTACACCACTGGTGCAGACTATAGTAAAGGGGCAGGACTACATCATCAACCCCTAACTCCCAGACTGGGAATATTGTCAAGTATGAGACACCCTAGAAGCAATAATTCATCCAAACACATATGGCATATGATTAGCCATGCTGCAATTTTTTTGGTTCAGTTCATTCAATATCAGACAGAAAAGCCCTCTGTATGAAACCAGTGGCACACTGAAGTACGGTAGAAGCCTAATGGAGGCTATTACACTAACTAAAAAATGGGGGGTGTAATATGGCCACATGCATACCCCCTTCTCTAATTTTTTGACGCTAGGTTCACACCTGCATTCAGCTTTCTGTTCTTCGGTTCTGCTTGGGCACCCAAAAAAAAACGGAAACCCAATCTGCTTAAAAAGCGGTTACCCACAGAAATCCGCGGACCCCTTAGACTATAATGGGGTCTGCCAGGTTTCCACCCCAAAGATGCTGAAAAATGCAGAGAAAAAGTTCCTGCTTGCAGGACTTTTCTCTCCACATTTTTTGAGCGGATTCAGGGACAGAAACCCAGAACGGGCAACAAGCGCAGGTGTGAATACAGCCTTAACTGGTTAATGTGCCAAATTATGTCTCAGTCACTGAATATCTATACTTATATAGTAACTGAGTAACCGGTCATAATTTTACTAGTCGCCACAGCTTGTAAAACCCAACCTCTGTTATACAACAATGTTAGATTATGGCTTTACTATATACTTAAATAGTGCTCTGTTATTTTAGCAAAGGAAACACAATAAAATGAACAAACAGAGAGACATTTGCTGGGCTCAAGTCACAAAACACTAACAAGGTCCATTAACTTATCACACCTGCCATCTGTAGAGTAAGATATATAGGCAAATAGTAGATAACAGAAATCCCTCAACACTGCAATGTCTTGTATGAAGTATGTGTTATGTGGACTTAACCTGAAAGAGCAAAATAGAGGTGTTTAGAGGTGACTGTGCACATTATTATTTTACTTACTTATATAACGCCAACATATTCTGCAGCGCTTTACAGACATTGTAAGTCACTGTAAGTCAGGGCTCACAATCTAAGTACCCTATCGATATGTCTTGGGAGTGTGGGAGGAAACTGGAGTACCCGGAGGAAATCCACGCAAATACAGGGAGAACATACAAAGTCCTTGCAGATATTGTACTTGGTCAGATTCAAACCCAGGACTCCGATGCTACAAGGCTTTAGTGCCATCCACTGAGCCACCGTGCTGCCACATTACGCTAGGTTCACACCTGTGTTCGGGTTTCCGTTCTTCAGTTCACTTGGGGACCCAAAAAACGGAAACCCAATCCGGTTAAAATGCGGTTACCCATAGAAACCCACAGACCCCATAGACTATAATGGGGTCCGTCGGGATTCTAACCAAAAAATGTGGAGAGAAAAGTCCTGCTCGCAGGATTTTTCTCTCCACATTTTTCAAGCAGATTCAGGAACAGACTCCTCCAAACCCCATCCCGTGGTTCACTGTCCCCACTGAAAGTCAGATCAGAAGTGGTAAAGCTTTACAGAAACAGCGGAATTATCTGAGCTACACTGTTTCCGGGAACGATCATCCATGTACATGGGATTTTTGGAAACAGCATACAACAGTGATGACAGTAAATTATCTGCAGCTAACCTGCTGCGACTACCTCCTGCATGTCCCCAGCATTATTTGGGAATGATCTCAGTTGATCCTATGTGGAATATACCAACATAGGTTGTGGACAATGTATAATGTATAACACAATCTGAAATATCCAAAAGTCACACCCTGCTGTTCAGGTCCACCAAATCGGCATATAGAGGAGGGTTCCAAATTGGTATGATATCCAAATCCGTTAATGGAGTTTATGGATTAAAGTAGACACATCAGTCTATCTTTCTGAATATCCATGCCAGATCATAAAATGGTCCCAAATAAAATACAGCCTCAACGCTGTATGCAGCTAAAAGTCAACTGGTAGAATTCCCCATGATAAGTGACATCATTGCCTCTGTGGATGATGTCATTATCATCCCTTCTAAGCCAACTGTTACAGTATATTAGAATGTCCAAGCCAAGGCCTCAAGCAAAGCCACGTGTATGGGAGCTTCACATATGAATACAAAGTGGCTGAGGCACCATAGTATTCCCTACTGGAAGCATGTGTAAGAGACAGCCAATGTTGTCCTAAGCTTCATTTGTCTGTATAAACTGTTAATGTTGAATGTATTTCTGTGATTCTGTTCCTTTAAGACAGCAGCCATTGTAATTGTGACATGATGCTGGAGTGAGACCCCCCCCCCCTTTTATGTCAGCCTGCCTGTTCTGCAGACAGAGTGTGAGGAGAGAAGCAGGAAGTGACGAGACAGAGAGCAGCAGCCATCTTGGCAAGTGTTGTATTGAACTGGTGTGGAGATTTTTCTGTACAGCTAAGCTGTATCTTGGTCCAGAGACAAACAGAGTGTAAAGAGACAACAGGACTAGTGAGTCCACGTGAAAGGAACTGTGCTCAGTGGCTGATCAGTGAGACTGACATTGTGACTGTGTATTTGGATACCACAGATAGAGACTCGCAGTGCTGTTGATGTACTGGACAGCACCTGCTAAACCCCGGTTTACATCCCAGCTCAGTGTATGGATTCGGCAGGACTGTCAGTGTGCTGAGTGGAATCTGCTGTTGGATTACATTGCATTCAGTTGGTTTTCCTGTCTGTTAAAGAGGACTTCATTTCTCCCAAGATCCTGATAACCGTGAGGAGAGGACACTTCACTATAAAAGAAAGGACCGACTTTGGGCCCCACCGCGCGCTTCTACGGACTGTAAGCGGTCCACCTGGACCACTGGGGAAAAGGGGGGTGCACCCAAATGTGATGTCAGGGTCAGTTAGGGATAGTTTTGAGTATATTGTTCATTCAGTGTCCATACTGCAGAAGTGGACAGAGTAAAAGTAGAAACCATTGCAGAATTTGCCTTGAAATTGTTCATGCTATATTGTATATTTTGCTTGTCTTTATCCCTGTCATTTTACCTTCAAATAGCCTTTATTAACTTATAGTAAATATATATTCTTTTCTTGAACTACCGCGTGTGCGTTCATTTCTGGTTGCGGAGTCCAAACCACCTGCCTTGCTCTCGGTTCACAAATTGGCGTAGTCGGCAGGATCCGCTTACCAGAATGGACGGTGACGCACCCGTTCGGGAGAATGGTGCTGGAGGAAGAATGCCAGCAGGGGCTATAATAAGTCAGTTAGCTAAATTTGATGGCAATAATATGTCAGTGAGTATGTGGGTGGAATAGATACGAATGATACAGCGAATGTACCAGACCGCACCAGAAGTACTAGTAGAGCTAGCAATATTGACATTACAAGGGGATGCTAAGACCACGGTGATATTGAGGCCATTTGAACAAAGGCAGACATTTGAGCAAGTAGTCCAGATTCTAGAAACCATTTATGGAGAAACTGCATTGCTGGGGTCTCTGCAGGCTCGGTTCTTCCAGAGGGTACAACAGGAGAATGAAAGCCTTCCCCAATATGCAAATGCCCTACAAGAACTGCTCCGAGATATTCAAGTGAAGGAAAGAGGGGGCTCGCCAGCCTTCTGTAACCCTGATCGGACTCTCCGTGACCAGTTTGTCTTGGGGATACGTGACGGCAGTTTAACTGTGACTATGCAGGATTTTATACGACGAGAGACTGATGCTAAATTCCATGATGTACAGGTAGAGGCCATCTCCCGTGCCAATAGTATGGTCCCGAAGCCCCAGACCGCTGTTGGAGTTACTTTGTCACAGGGGGCTAGTTCTGGCTCAGAGACAGTAGAAAAGGGGACGGTTAAAGAAATTCTCACAGTAATGCAGAAACTGCAAGAGCAAATGGAACACTTGCACACCCGTTGTGATGAACATTCTATGAAAATTGCAGACTTCCAGAAAACTGGAGGTGAAAGGGTGAGCCGTCCATACCCAGAAAATCAGAATCACCCACCACCCCGCTGGAGGGATGAGGATAGGACCTACCGAAGGGGTCCAAATCAGTTAATGCAGTCCACAGGAGAAATCGAAGGGGCTTACCGAAGGGGCCCAAACAGATGGCCAGAACGACGGGAGATACGCTGCTGGGAGTGTGGACGGATGGGCCACGTTGCTGCTAGATGTCCAGAGCAGCGACAAACTTATGAGAGACCGCCGTTAAACTGAAGTCCCCTGCTGCTGTAGGGCGTGTAGTAGGGGAGACTGACAAGGAGACTATGTGGGGAGAATGCCCTAATGATGACCTGATCGCTGCAAGTCCTGTTATACAGGTGGAAATGGAGGGTATTCCGGTTACCGGGATGATTGACACGGGTTCCCAAGTAACGACCTTGAGTAGAGACTGTTATGAACGGTACTTCCAGCAACATGTGAAATATGATCCCCATACATTCGTACGAGTGGTCGCAGCTAACCAGTTACCAGTTCCAGTCGTGGGAGTGGCCTGGATGAATGTCCGGGTATGTGGCCAAGATCTAGGTAGGAAAGGCATTGTGGTGGTACAGGAGTCACATGAAGTAAAGGTCCCTGTCATTTTGGGGATGAATGTGTTAAAAGAATTAGATCAGATCCTCTTTGAAAAGAAAGGTCACGGTTATTGGAAAGAAACCACCACCCATCGGCCTACTCAAACAGCTTTCCAGCGGCTGATCCGGACATGTGGCTTACAGAAAAGTTCGGATGCGCAGCGTCCTCTGGCTCGAATTTCAGTTCCTTTGCATACAAAAGTTACACTGCCACCCAGTCGGGAGACAATAGTGTCTATGCCCGTAGGCACCTGTCGGAAACTAGAGGGCATAGCTGTGTTGGTAGAACCACTGCAGGCAGCCGAAGGAGGTGTTGATCCGCTAGTGGCCCGTTCCTTGGCAATAGTTCGCAATGGAAGAGTACCACTTCGATGTGTAAACACTCAGGACCAGAGTGTGGACCTGACCCCAGGGAGGCAGCTGGCTAACATCTATGTGACTCCGGAGGAAGTAAGGAAAGTAACTCCAATGCAGCTGAAGCCGACTGAAAGGGATGAGTGGACCGTAACTGTGTCCATGGGAGAAGATGAGGAACCCACCTCTGAATGGAATGGCCGTGCAATTCGAGAACAGATGAAGATGGATGCAAGTTCATGTTCTCTGGAATGGGTGCAGAAGGTAGATGAACTGTTGTGGGAGAACCGAGCCGCCTTTTCACGGTATGCTGAAGATTTTGGATGTACCACGGGGATCTACCATGAGATTCCCACAGGAGACACCCCTCCAATTAGAGAGCGCTACCGACAAATTCCTCCACAGTTGTATCAGGAAGTAAAAGAACTGTTAGCTAAGATGCTACAGGGTGGGATCATCCAAGAAAGCCAGAGTCCCTGGGCAGCTCCTGTGGTGTTAGTAAGAAAAAAAGATGGGTCCATCCGATTTTGCGTAGACTATCGGAAGTTAAACGCTTGCACCGTACGAGATTCCTACCCCTTGCCACGGATTGAGGAGTCCCTCTCAGCGCTGGGGAGAGCCCGGTACTTCTCCTCACTAGATCTGGCTAGTGGGTATTGGCAGGTGCCGATGGCCACAAAAGACAAGGAGAAGACGGCATTCATCTTGCCCATGGGACTATACGAATTTAACCGGATGCCCTTCGGGTTGACAAATGCACCCGGAACGTTTCAGCGGTTGATGGAGAAATGTCTCGGTGACTTCAACTTTGAGTTCACTCTCATCTACTTGGATGACATTATAGTGTATTCTGCGACCTTTGAAGACCATCTCCACCAGTTGGGGCAAGTATTTCGAAGATTGCGGGAACATGGGCTCAAATTGAAACCCAGTAAATGTCGGTTGTTCCAATCTGAAATTGATTACTTGGGTCACCGCGTATCAGGAGAAGGGGTGAGACCATCAAGAGACAAGATAGCGGCTGTTCAAAATTGGCCAATACCGACTACCCTGCGAGAAGTGAGGGCGTTCCTTGGAGTAGCCGGTTACTATCGACGGTTTATTAAGGATTTCGCCAAGGTAGCAGCACCACTTAATGCTCTCCTACGAGGCACATCCGGTGGTCCAAAGAACCGGTCCGTGAAGTGGGGACTTGAACAGGAACAAGCCTTCCAGGCATTAAAGGATGCACTGACAACAGCCCCAATCTTGGCATATGCTGATTACCACTTGCCGTTCCAGCTGTATACGGATGCAAGCCTGTATGGTCTTGGAGCAGTGCTTTCCCAGCTTCAGGATGGCCAGGAGAGGGTCATAGCGTACGGCAGCCGGTCTTTGAGAGATTCTGAAAGAAACCCCGAGAATTATAGTTCATTTAAGTTGGAGCTGTTGGCACTGGTATGGGCCATGACCGAGAAATTCTCTGAATATTTGACCGGTGCTGAAGTTTTAGTACTGACTGACAACAACCCACTAGCTCACCTGGAAAATGCCAAGCTCGGGGCGTTAGAGCAGAGGTGGATAGCCCGAATGACTAAGTTCAATTACCGCATTAAGTATCGGTCCAAGACAGAGAACCAGAATGCTGACGGACTTTCTAGGGTAACCGCCCAGACCCCCACAGTAGACGTGGATCATGAGTTGGAGCATGTGGAGGTGCCCGACTTCAGCAGATTTTCACAGGCCTTGGCCGCCGCTAATCAGTTTGAGATGGAGGGGACTGAAACGGCTCCTTTCTTTGGTCCCTCACGACAGGAATGGGCACAGATACAACAGACCCATGAGGGGCTGGCACAGATGATCAAGTGTGTTGAGAAAGGCCAGAAGCCCTGTAGAGAGGAAAGAGAACGACTGACACGTGAGATATTATCTGTTCTGAGTCAGTGGGAAAAGTTGGAGATGAAAAATGGAGTGCTATGCCGAAAGGTCTATTTACCTTCTGAGATCGACATTCGATACCAAATTGTGGTGCCTAGTGAACTGGCTCGCTCGTTGGCAGTTGAGGCTCATAATAAGAATGGACATTTTGGTCATGAGAAGACCTTTCGTTGGTTACAGCGACTGATTTACTGCCCTGGTCTTCGTCAAATGGTCGAAGAAGTATGCCGCAGCTGTCGAACTTGTGAGATCCATAAGGCAATAGAACAGAGAGCTCCCCTGCAAACCATCGTGACCCAGGAACCTTTAGAAATCGTCATGATAGACTATCTAATGGTGGGCCCATCCAATAGCGGACACCAGTATTGCCTCGTAATGGTGGATCACTTCACCAAATTTGCGGTGGTAACCGCCACCAAGGACCAGACAGCTGAGTCAGCAGCTCGTGCTCTGTGCCAAGATTTCATTCGAGTATATGGGTGCCCTAAACGCATCCACTCCGACCAGGGTGCCTGCTTTGAGGGACACGTAATGAAAGAAGTTCAACGTATCTACGGGATAAAGAAGTCGCACACGACTCCATACCACCCTCAGGGAAATGGGGCCTGTGAAAGATTCAACAGAACTCTGCTACAGATGCTGCGGACTCTGGAGGAAGACAAGAAGTTACAGTGGCCTCAGTTCTTGTCTGAAATGGTGTGGGCCTATAACAATCAGGTCCATTCTACAACGGGGTACTCTCCTTATACACTTCTCTTTGGGCGGTCTGGGCGAAGTATAGGAGAATTACAGTTGGATGATGTGGATGGGTTCCCTCCGAGGGATCCAACCTCTTGGGTGCGGGCGCACCGGCAGAGACTTGAGACGATCCATCGATTGGTGCGGCAGCGCCTGCAAGAACATCCCCATCCTGATAAGACCCCAGTGCAAGAAGCACCATTGCAACCAGGCGACCTGGTGCTAGTTCGTGTCAAGAAACCCCAAGGGAAATTGGAAAGCCGATGGGAGGCTTTGCCGTATCGTGTTGTTGGCCGCAAGTATGCGAATGGGCCAGTGTACCAGGTCCAGAAAGAAGGAACTGATTGTGTTTGAGTACTTCACCGAAATATGTTGCGCCTGTGTCATTCTGAAGGGACAAATCATGATGGGCCTGCCAATGTGAATGAGCTCCCACAGTCAGAGAATGGAGGTGCGGAATGGGCCTCAGACGAGGAGGATGATTGTTGGCCGATCCCTGCTCCTGGGGATGTTCCACCTGTGACTACTGTATCTCCGGCCTGTGCCCCCTCAGGTGCGGAATCCGCTGGTCCTTCTCAGCCCATAGCTGCAGCACCCCATAATATATCACCGGTCCTCAGACGGACCACTAGGCCAAATGCTGGTATTCCCCCTGTTCGGTATGCGCAGGATGAGTTTGTTTGGCCTGCCATACATCGGTATACTACCACCCTATGCATAAAAGTACAACCCTCTGGATATACAGTCATAGGCAGGGACTGCCAATCTTAAAGTGGGGGGGAATATGTAAGAGACAGCCAATGTTGTCCTAAGCTTCATTTGTCTGTATAAACTGTTAATGTTGAATGTATTTCTGTGATTCTGTTCCTTTAAGACAGCAGCCATTGTAATTGTGACATGATGCTGGAGTGAGACCCCCCCCCCCTTTTATGTCAGCCTGCCTGTTCTGCAGACAGAGTGTGAGGAGAGAAGCAGGAAGTGACGAGACAGAGAGCAGCAGCCATCTTGGCAAGTGTTGTATTGAACTGGTGTGGAGATTTTTCTGTACAGCTAAGCTGTATCTTGGTCCAGAGACAAACAGAGTGTAAAGAGACAACAGGACTAGTGAGTCCACGTGAAAGGAACTGTGCTCAGTGGCTGATCAGTGAGACTGACATTGTGACTGTGTATTTGGATACCACAGATAGAGACTCGCAGTGCTGTTGATGTACTGGACAGCACCTGCTAAACCCCGGTTTACATCCCAGCTCAGTGTATGGATTCGGCAGGACTGTCAGTGTGCTGAGTGGAATCTGCTGTTGGATTACATTGCATTCAGTTGGTTTTCCTGTCTGTTAAAGAGGACTTCATTTCTCCCAAGATCCTGATAACCGTGAGGAGAGGACGCTTCACTATAAAAGAAAGGACCGACTTTGGGCCCCACCGCGCGCTTCTACGGACTGTAAGCGGTCCACCTGGACCACTGGGGAAAAGGGGGGTGCACCCAAATGTGATGTCAGGGTCAGTTAGGGATAGTTTTGAGTATATTGTTCATTCAGTGTCCATACTGCAGAAGTGGACAGAGTAAAAGTAGAAACCATTGCAGAATTTGCCTTGAAATTGTTCATGCTATATTGTATATTTTGCTTGTCTTTATCCCTGTCATTTTACCTTCAAATAGCCTTTATTAACTTATAGTAAATATATATTCTTTTCTTGAACTACCGCGTGTGCGTTCATTTCTGGTTGCGGAGTCCAAACCACCTGCCTTGCTCTCGGTTCACACATGTCTTTGTAATACAGCACCATACAGAGGCACCATCCATTACTGCTGTTGTATGGTGCTGTATTACAGAGGCATGCATCAAGGTGAGAATACAGAGGTGTAACTTCAAGCTCCTTGGCCCCAATGCAAAATCTGTAATGGAGCCCCTGTCTACCATGAAACATTTAGAATAGTGGCATATTTAATGTGGAAGAGGGACCTTTGGGACCCCTTCAGGGTCCAGGTCCTGGTAGTGACTGCTACCGCTGCATCTCCTATAGCTACACCCCTGGGAGAATTGCTCCATAGTATAGAATGTGAGAGAACACTTTTCTGTTGGATACAGAATCTCAGAGAAAGAGGCTCTATATGCTGCCATATAATATTATAGACATACGGGGTACAGCAGGGCCCAGCAGAAGGCTATATACACTATTACTGCTCAGTACAACTTAGGTTGTCTCTTCACTCTTTGGGGCACTTCATGAAGACATGTTAGGCCAGGTTCACATCTGCCTCGGAATCTCTGAAAAACGGGGGAGAGAAAATTCCTGCATAGAGGACTTTTCTCTCTGCCGGTTCAATATAAAAACCGCATAAACCCGATGGACACCCAAAGGTCTGCAGGTGTCCGCAGGTAGCCGCTGTTTTAGCAGACAGGTTTTCTGTCGTCTCCTTGAGGACCCGAATGACAGACAGCCCAGCACAGGTGTGAAGCTAGCCTAAGAGACAAAAAGGATGCAAATACTGTATATGCAACTATATATCTAAAGGGATTACGGGCAAGGCCATATTAGAGAGAGTGTTATTGGCTTTGATAACATACAAATGTGAAGAATGGGCTTAGATGGTAAAGTGTTGTGCACAACCACCATTGTCCTGTAAGTGCACCTACAGTGCCAAAAACATCTTGAGAAAAAGTGTGTTAATGACCAAAAAAAGCGACAAAAAAAAAAAAAATTGCTTATGATTATGAATTGATAATAGTATATTATGGCTAATACCCTGGTCATGGACTATTCATTTATTCTTTGGTACATTGTTTCAGGAAAAGTTTTGTCGTTGCACAGTAGACGATAAAAAGATCAATGTAAGGACAATGCAAACAACCATATTATTGCTCCAAACAACGTTCTTGCTGTATGGACCTAGATGTCTATGGGACTATCAGGTACCTACATGTGTCTCTGATTTCATGTATTATGGTGACATAACACAGTTTCCCTGTTGAATTTCACATAAATATGACAGAAGAACAATTGCTGTATGTTATATATCATATTATTAATATTCTCCACAGCTTTGATATGTACACCAGGCCTTGCATTGAGTTTCTGATTTCTGACCCTATAATGGTTCGATATCCATTGTATTACTCCAAGCAATGGTGCCCATTTATATCACATGCTTGCTGCGTATTTGGCATCATGTCCATTGTTCTAAATCCAGAATCCCTTACCCCGCTGATCAATCATCCTTCCTTTTACACTACTTAGGCTTTGATATACAGAACAATGAGGAGCAACCTTGTAAATATGAGTCTTTGTAACATGTTATGTAATGGGTTAATACCTTACTGCATGATCAATATAACAGCTTCATCTGGAAAAAGTGTCAGATCTATATTCAGGCCATCAGGTGTAGTTTTAGTAAATGATATTTGTATGACATTTATATTCATCTTTATTAAAGCCCAATACCTTCATTGATATCACAGGGAACTGGTCAATAGGGCAGCATCACGAGGCATGACATCCTATTAGCCACTAGCAATTAACCTCTCATTCTCCGCAGGGTAATAAAAGATAGCAGGGGATGACTGTATTGGCGTGCATTAGAGATGAGCGAACCTCACGAGATTCAATTTAACGAATATTCTCGCCATTTCATTCGAAAAGTAAAACCATTATATTGCAGGGTCTCTTTAGACCCAGAGGGGTCAACATACAGTAATAAACACCTATACTTGAGAGACCCCAAAGAATAATTGCGGTTCGTGGGTGATGAACGCCAAAAGTTTTGGGTTCAGGTTGAGCCTGAAACTTATGGGAAATGTGGGTAAAATCCACTTTGATTCTAACTGGTTTGCTCAACTCTGGTGTGCAGACTAACCTGCACTTTTTTGAGGTTTTCAGTCTCTGCGTGCAGTCATTCAATGGCAACCTTCAATGATTGCAGGGACAGAGCTCTGACACCTATACTGCACCTGCAACAAGTTGAGTACTTGTGTAACTATTGCAAAGCCAAGACTACAATGTAGCCACACAGCTTAAATGCTCCCCCAGCTGCCATGTATATTCACTGAGCATGCCCCTAAATGATCAGCCAAAGCATTCATCATACAGAGAACTGTGTATCTATACAGCTGCACAGTTCTCTTTATCTCTTTCTTGTACTCAACTCTATGCTGGGAAAATACAATACGCTGAGCAACCAGTGGATGCTATGTTGCCCTACAGATCTGGCAGCTTTATAGTTAATTTTTAGGGTGCTGTACATTAGTTGATGTGGCACTGTATTACCTGGATATGGGAGCAGCATCCAGGTCCCACACTGCTCTGCTCACCAGCTACAGAGGCTTAGAGGGAAGATTAGCTAGGGCACATTTTTCTCCCCCACAGGTAAATAATAAATGTTCCCATTCAGTGACAGGAAGCAGAGTTATCAAAAATGTAGAGAAATAAATACAGGAATCATATTAGAAAATTTGACTGAAAATTTTAATATTATCATTAATCATTATTGATGACATCATACTTCTCAAGGCTGAGAGTTTGACGGGATTTATTTATGGTAAAGCAATACCCTGCATGCTAAAGCTAAAGGCACACAACATCAGAGTTTACGTGCTGTCGGGTTATACAATGGTGTGAAAGTTTTTGGCAGTTGTAAGAAATATGCTGCAAAGTAAGAATACTATCAAAAATAGAAGTGTTAATAGTATATTTTGTCAAAATGCAAAGTCAGTAAAGCAAAAGAGAAATCCAAATCATATCAATATTTGCCTTTAAAAGCTGGGGCCCCACGTTGCGAATACACAGCGTTTTGGCCGCAGCGGAAATGCCGCAGCAAAAAAATGCTGCATATTATAGTACCTGCAAAGTGGATGGGATTCTGGCTAATCCCATCCACACATTGCAGAACGTAAATCGCAGCATGTCAATTATACCTACAGAAACGCTGGCGTTTTACATATAGGTATAGTAGAGACAAAGTCCGCAGAGGAAAAAAAAAAATGCGATATGTTTCTGCTACAGTCTTTTCTGCAGTGCTTTTCAGCTGTGGCTCGCTACGTGGGGCCTTAGCCTAAAACAGCATTGATTCTTCTTGGTACACTTGTAGACAGTTTTTGAAGAAGAGCTTGTTCCAAACATCTTGGAGAACCAAGCACAGATCTTCTGTGGATATAGGCTTTTTCCAATCTTTCTGTGTCTTCATGTAATCCCAGAATTACTGATCCCTCCGTCACGCACCAAAAGTTTCCAGACTGTTTTTTTGACCTGTTGTAAATAACTTCTCTACTTAGATTGCAATTTTTTTTTAAGGACTCTAAAATGCTTTGAAAACCATGTGTATAAAAATCTGTTAATTTTCAGTTCTTGTATCACACCATGTCTGATGAAGGGAGCGAGCACTCCTGAAAGCTTACTTATAAATATACTCAGTTAGCCTCTAAAAGGTATCGCCTGATTTCTTCACTCTTCCACTACTTTCAATGGCTAACACGGTACAACATTATACTACTATTCATGTAATCCCAGACAGACTGGACAATTGGCCTAGTTTCTTTGTTGAAGATTTGACTTTTTGGCCACAATCCTTTCATGAAGACGACTTCTGGCCAGACTTCTCCGAACAGTAGATAGGTCTCAAAGGTTTATGCTAATTCTGACTATACATCTTCTGATTTCAATGGGAAGTAAGCATGATGTGTCTTTCATTTACTGCCCTAAGTTTCCTTAGGTGACCACTGTGTCTACGGTTCTCAGCGTTGCTCATTTCTTGGTGCTCCTTCAAGTTTGGCTGTAGCAGAAGGCAGTCTGTACTATCAGGGAGGAGTGTGATGGGCTCCAAATTTATTCTGCAGCACAGACACCAAACATACAGCCAATGTCATTAAGAACTTTCATCAACATAAAGAATAACAAGGGGTCCTGGAGGTGATGATATGGCCCTCAAAGATCCCTGAGGTGAACGTCATCCAGTCTGTCACTAACACAGAGAAGGATTTGAGCAAGCCTACATTCATAGAAGATCTGTACTTAGTTCTCAAAGATGTTTGGAACAACCTCCCTGCCGAGTTCCTTCAAGAACTGTCTGCAAATGTACCAAGAAGAATTGCTGAAGGCAAAGGGTGGTCATGCCAAATATTGATGGGATTTAGATTTCTCTCTTTTTTTCATTCACTTTCAATTTAGTTAGTTGTAAAAAAAACTATTAGCATTTCTATTATAGACAAGACATCGGTAAACAGGTTTAAGAAAAATACAAAAAAAGTGAAGTCTGCTGAAAAAAAAAAAAAAAAAAAAAGAAAGCAAAACTAGAGAAGTGATATCCATATTGCCACCAGTACAAGGAGTTGGGGGTTTATGGGCAGCTGTAGGGACGGGTACGTGTACGGGTCACTAATACTTTAATAACTTGTTTAGCAAACATCAAGTAAATTGCAGAACAGTTAAAACCAACAAAGGGAAAAGGCAAAGCTTCAAAGTAACCGCTACCGCTTATCTCAGATTATAGCGAGATTGTAGGAACATATGGTGTAAGCTGCCAGTTCCCAATATTGTCCTCCAGGTGCTAGGAAAAGTTAAAAGAGAAGTCTAATCTTGTTATTTCTTACATGAGAGACTTTCTACGGACATCAGGCAGCGATGGCCATGTACAAAAGTGAAGGGTTACACTAGTGTTCAGGTTTCAGTTCCTTGGGTCCGCTTGGGGACCCGAAAGACGGAAACCCTATCTGCTTAAAAGTGGTTACCCGCGGAAACCCCATGACTATAATGGGGTCCGCCGGGTCCTTGTAGGACTTTTCTTCTGCCAATTTTAAGCGGAATGGGGGATGGAGAGGCTCAAATGTTAGTGTGAGCCTAGCATTACTGGAACAGCACGAGGGCCTTGTTCATATAAAATAACTTGGTCCTCAATAACGGACCACGTGGTCTCTGTTAGGGGAATGTGCTTGTTTTCAGAAATTTTGTCCATAGATGTAATGAAAAAAAGTATGGCAATAAGAAACAGTTGCGTTGGAATTGTTTGACCGACAAAACAGCAAAATCTATGAGAGGTATACTTGATGGATATATGGGTTCAGGTCCCAGCTGAAAAACCATCATGATGTAAAAGTTTATTCTGGGGTAAAATGAAATCTAAAAATGCTACAAGTTGTTGGGATTTTGAGATATTTTTACACTCCAAAGTTTAATTCTCTTGGCTTGAGAGAATTTCATTAAATCTGACAAATCCCCTTTAAAAGACCCACTCGCTTTTGTTATATAAACAACATATCATTTAGATGTTTTTTATACCCAGGCGGCCATTGAGATCTCCATTAACCTGTACCGATTCCGTGTTGTTATTATATAGTGTCCAAACTTGGAGATTTTAAAATGGCTATAACAGAAAAAAAGATAAGAAATCTTCCCGTTAGGGCTGGACTATGGAATGAAGGGGTTACACTTTGTACACATGGCCTCTCCTGGAATATCCTAGCTGTACACCTCCCCCAACTTTCCTCTTTTTCTCTAAACATTTTTTCCAATACCCATTTTTTTAACAACCTCTTATCTCATAAATTAGCTGAGAGCTGGGGATGCCACATATTTGCAGACTGCCGTAACTTTTCCCCTTCAGAGGGCCCAGTTTCTATTGAAATGCCAGCCAAGGGTCATCCAAGCTCACCTCGCACCTCTCCAACAATATGATCCAGCCAGTCATGTACTATAAACAGTCACAAACAACCTGCATTTCCAAACACAACCGCTCTGACCTTGTATCCCAGAAAACACCTGAACTGTGTCATCTTCTGACAGTCCTTCTACAGTTATAGGAAGAGACCCCTAAGATGTGATTCATAGCAGAGAATTTATGGAAACTACTTTCATGTGAAAATCAACTCTTCGCGCAAAATGTTACTGTAACTTAGTCATAGATCAATTTTGATTAGTCTTCATTGGTTAATTTTATTGGATAGAAACCATCTCAGGCTAGGTTCACATCTGCATTGTGCAATCGGTTTTTCTGTTCCGTCAGAAGAACAAAAACATTTATAAAAAATAGATCCATTTAACTGTTTGAGGACCAGACCAATTTTTATTTTCTCACACTCATTTTTCCTCCTTAGGCAGGGTTCACACTACCGTTGATGTCCGTTCTGATAGTGTCCGTTAAAAAAAGAAAAACAAAAAAAAACGGACACCTATCATAACAGACATTAATGGACAGTAACTGATGTTAATGTGTCCGTTTTTTTTAACTGATCCAATTAATGGATTAGTTAAAAAAAACGGACATATTAGTATCAGCTAGTGTCCGTTTTTTAACACTGTCCGTTTTTTTTTTTTTTTTTTTTTTTCTGCTTTCTGAGCATACGCAGGAAAAAAAACGGACGTAAAATAATGGACAGTAACTGATGGCAGTCAGTTACTGTCCGTTATAAGTCCGTTACCCATAGACTTCAATGTTAAAAAATAACAGACACTTGCTGTCCGTCAAGAATCCGTTTTTTTTTCAAACGGACAAAAAGTCTTGCATGTAGGATTTTTTGTATGCGAAAAAATAACGGACTTCTGACGGATTTGGTGTAAACAGACACAAACGGACACTAATGGACACACTATAAAAACCCATTGAATTGAATGGAAATTTTAACGGATTTCTGACGGTTCAGCTAATGTCTGATGCTAAAATCTTGTAACGGACAGTAGCAACGGACACTACTGACGGTCACCAACGGTAGTGTGAACGTCCCCTTACCTTCCAAGTGCAATAATTTTTTTATTAGTCCATCAGCATGACCATGTGAGGGATTATTTTTTTGCAAGTTGTATTGCATTTTCCTATATTTTGTATTTTCCTATATAATGTTCTGTGAAACAGGAAAAAAAAAAATTCTTACTGCATAAGAATTACTTCCTACCTTTATCATGAATACATAAATACCACAGTTGTTAATTTTTATGCTTACTGCTTTAGAAAAATAAAAACTTTTTTTTAGCCTCTTTTTAGATTTTCTTTTAAATAAATTTAAAATAAATAAATTTTAGATACATTTTTTAGATTTATGTAGCTGTATAAGGGCCCTTTCTTGCAGGTAGAGTTGTAGTTTTTATTGGTACCATTATGTGGTGCCTATGACCTTTTAATATTTTTATTACTTTTTTTTGCAAGGGGTGAGGTGACCACGTATTTGTAATTTTGGGCATTTTGCTTTTTTTTTTCTGCATTTACTATACAGGATATAGACTTTTATATCTGATTAGTTCAGCCGTTCTCAGACATTGTGTGTATTTTTTGTTTAATTTTATATATAAAATGTGAAAGACGATGATCTGAATTTTCTGTTGGAGACTCCGTCACAGAGACTGCCGACAATCGGTGGTGAAAAAAGTCCTGCATTGAGGACTTTTTTCTCTGCTGCTTTCAGTTTCAAAACGACGGACACCTGATGTGTATAGTGTCGGTCGGGCTTCGTATGTAACGGTCCGCCTCTCCATCTTTCGAGTTCCCCGACGGACCCAAACAACAGAGAGCCAGCGCTAATGTGAACCTAGTCCCACAGTGTGGAATGTTATTTGGGTTAGTATTATACGTGATGTGTAGATGGCATTGTGCCTTTTAATACCCCATAATGGGTGCACACATACCAATGATAATATTAAGAAGGCGCCAAATCGTCCTCCAGTGTTTGTACAATGAGATACATATATTTTCCTGTATTGCATTATACAGCTGTCAATGTTTGCCTCATGACTGTGTTATCAATACAACAGCTTAAGCAACCGGAAGATGAAGAACATCAATGTCACTAAGGTAGTTGTATCTTCAAATCCATAAGGACTCAAATTTGCCCCCTGACAAAACAAACCTGTTGGCAAAGCAAAGCTTGTTGTTTAGTCTAGTGCTGTTGGCTACAGAAAACCCACCTCCTGCCATCATTGGGCGGCATCCACATGCTGGTGTTTTAGTAGATAAGGTGCAGTGCAAGAAATATATCATGAAGGAATCGAAGCAGCCACGTTGGGGAGTAGAGGGGTGAAGGTTAATCTCTCTGGCTGGCAGCCTTGAGTGGGTAACCCTTGATGGCCCCATGTGCCATGTCCCAGTGCAGGGCAGGTTTTATGAGATATGTTTGGCACACATTTTACTAACTGATGTATGGTGGTGCTGGTGTTCTGAAGGACTGTGTTATTGCTTTGTACTATATAGTGTAGGTTGCAGGGAGAGCGGTGGTTGTGCTTATGTGTTAAGTTAATTGGTGCGTCCCATGGTATTACCCCATGCTGCCTGAGGCGAGATGTTTAGGTTATACAATAAGTAGGGGAGTTCTTGCATGTTTTAGGGAATTCGGCAGTCTTTGTTTTTCCTGTCCGGTCTAGGTCATCCTGGGAAGCAACCTGCTATGTCACGAAACACCGAAGGCCCAAGTCTGTGAGTGTGAGCGTCTCTGTGAAGACAAGACTGTCACCTGTCACTAGGTATAAACCCCCCTAAAAGTCTGTGTGTTAAGGTGCTGTGACATTTTTTCTGCCAACCTTTGTCCATTGCTCTACAATTTGGGTCAGTAAAACTTTGGTTCCAGTATTCAAGATGTCAGGTGGTTCTTTCCATCACGACAACACTACTCCGCCAAGGAGTGGTCACATTTGCACTGTGACATCATCACCCACCTCAGTCTACAATCTTTTATATAAGTTTGGAGAAAGTATGGTGATGTCATCCCAAATCTTCATGCACATTTTTATCATAAAATTCCGAGAGGCTCCCTCATTACAATTACTCTGAATGCTGCGGCAATGAGGTAGGGACGGAAAGAGTATTCATTGATACATAAAGTCTATTTTTGGGATACTGAGGCTATTCATCATAAGAAAAGCCCTATACTCAATGCGGTTATTAGCCAGATCTTAGCTACATTACCAGGCGTGGAAAGAGAAGAGCAAATGTGTTCACGTAAATGTGACCCGTGCAGATGTCTATTATCTATTTTACAACTTTACTTCCTCTTTATGTCGTTCATAGATATATAAAAAAAAAAAAATGTAAGGTTACTCAATTGTACTTAATATCGCAATTCTAAGAGCTTTCACTTTCTTTCAAGATATAAATTTACGAAGCAGACAGGGGCATGTTGTAGGGCCCACTAACCTGTATATCTGAAATATATGAAGTATATATTATAGTGTTCAGGGCTGTCTTTATAGAAGATAATGCTCTGTGTAATACTTTCTGTTACCCACAACAGTTCTCCCAACAAGCTGTACTGCTATATAGGAATATCCATACACTACGCTGACCAAATAATAGTACCATACAGTGAAAAATCATGCTCCCATATAGCTGTCTCCTATACAATGACTCCACCACATATACTACATAAATATTATACTGTCAGGCTATTTTGACGTGTGGTACCACTGTGCAGATTTTTCCATGGTTGTCTGAAATCTCAAAAACAAAACACTGTGTACTAAGTTGCAATGCCAAAAAATGCTAAATTACATTGTTCAAATAATGCCATATAGTGACAAATAACAACTTCATACATACAATAATCTAAAATAAGTGCTATACCATGTCTAAATAACACAACTATACAACCCATACCAGGACAGCTATTAGTAACAATTCTTGAGTGCCAGGACATAGATAGCGCCCTCTTCAGCAGGGCTGAGCTGGCTGATGCTGACCATCTTATAACCATACAATAAAACAGAGATTAGTGTTATGTGGTATGAAAAAAATAAAATACTTAATTAAAAACTGGGTTATCCAGTTTTTAATGACTTATCATTAGTATAGGTCATCAATAGCAATAATATTACCACCTTTCGGACCCCCACAGAACTGCTTCCCTGAGACAGCTTAGCTCCCGGTATTGTTTACATGCTGGAGGGTGTGATGGTCATGTGACGAAAGATTTGTAGCCGCTGGTTTTGGTACTGCAGTGCTGCCCCATTGAAATCTATGTAAACATTACCAAGAGCTGCAGTGTCCTGGGGTAGCAGATCTGCGGGGGTCTTAGCTGTTAGACCAGTCTTCACAATGAGGATGTCCTGTTCTGTGTGGAGAGATCACCTCATACATGCTCATACATCATCTATGTAGAGTGTGCAGAAGAAGCCCTAGAGCCGGTGTGCCCAAAGGCCCCTCTGCCACATAGTATAATAAATGGCACATGGTAGGTGGCGGGCCCTGTTATAGAGATTATATTGAATCCTCATGTTTCTCCTTTGGTCAGAAACTACTACTACCGTATGAATTGTGTTTTCTTTATCTTCACACCAAAGAACCAATAGGTTACATTTATTGGGGATATCTTCACACAAAGTTGTTTTTTTTTTTTTTTTTTTTTTTTTATCAGGTAGGCATTTGAAGCAAATTTTGGAAGCAATTTTTATCAAACGCTTGTGGTTTTTGATGCTTTTTCTGAAGCGTATTTTGAAGAGTTTTTTTTTTGAAGGAGCTTTTGTAAACACTTTTGCGTATCACACAGGGTTTTGTTTTCTTAAACTTCTTGTGTTCTTTAGCGCAGTTTTGGTAAAAATTACCCAAAAAACTTCCCTTTGCCTAAAAATGGGACAGAACGCTTCTTTTTTGTTTTTGCTAACTGAAAAAAAAAAAAAATCTGCCAGTGCCTCTCATTGAAATGAATGCGAGGCAAATTTCAGGTATTTTGATGCATATTTTGAGGTGGAAAATTTGTCCGCTATGGGACCAGCGCACTTCTGGCAACAGAGAGAGATTCTTCACTTTGCATTAGTTTAAAAAAGTGCAGAGGTTTTCTTAGTTTTCCTTTGCATCATTTCACAGATTTCAGAGGTTTTCTTAGTTTTCCTTTGCATTAGTTTTACAAAGTGTCGCAATGTCTGCTCTCATCCACAGGTGAGGTTTACATAATCTTCCCCAGGGGTCACACACTTCCAGGTCAGTCACATTTAAGGTAGAAAATACAGAACAATCCTATAATCCAGCACCTATTAATCCAGAATTTCTACTAGTTTACAAAACTGAACAATAATCTGGAAAATCTCAAAACCAGAACATAACTGAAAGAAACGCGAGACCCCAAAGTCTTAGATGAAGCCTAAGGCTACACAGTGACATTAGTTGGGTGATTAAAAATCGCATTAAAATCGCCAATGTGTGACAGTCCGATTTTGCTGCGACATGCATGTGTTGGCAATTGCTTGTTTTTTATTTTTTTTTTATTTTTAAATACTTTAAAGTTTGTAATTAACTGTCTACACCTGCACAAATACACGTGAATTAAAAAAAAATCTGGACAGTACGCAAAATTACAGCAAAGATCGTAAAGACAACAAATGTAGTCGTTCGCGTCTTGCTGTGGCATGCAACACAATTGCTGTCTATGGGAGCGGTGTTGCGTGCAACATTGACATGCGACATAAGTAGGATAAGGCAGGATTTTTGTGCGACTGTCATGATGCAGCATGTTACATGTAACACTAGATAAATTAGTGACTTTTTTTTTTTGTTGCGCGACTTTAGTGCGATTTTTATGTCGCACCGTGTAGGCCTAGCCTTAAATTAATATATTTATGTTATCAGCATTTGTAGCTTTGTCTCTATACCCGTAAAGCTAAATTTTAAGTATATTTATTTAGGATTATCTGATACAAACATGACCATAATCTCAGATTATAGGAATTGTCTATGTACATTGTTTTCTGAAATCTAGAAGAAAATTTATAAAAAAAAGTATTAGAATTTTTTGTACTGTAGGCATAAATCCATTATCAGCTTTCAGCTAGTATTCCTAGAATATTCTTCTACGACACATCCTGATGAAGGGAAGGGGACAGTATTTTCACATTGCACAAGATATATACATACATCACGTACAAATATTGACAGCCATGAATCAATGCTGCTGCTTGTACAAAATGAATTTTTTTTACTTGCCATGTTCATGAACATGCTTTATATCTATCACAGTACATGCTACTTGTAGCTTGTCATTTCTATGTGCCAGTCAATACATAGTTTATCTCTTGAATACATTGCACTATACTCAGATGTATAACTCCAGCTGTCTACTGTAACAAAAATGACAGAAAGCAGGTGCCCCAAAAAAGTGATAAGTTTATAAATGAGATGCATAAAGCAAGCACCAATTTTTCCACCATACTTTTTATACATGTTATGGAGTGTGATATATTGTAAATATGTATACATGTACGCACATTTTTATGGCTACCCTATGATCCTAACATACACAGTTGGCCCATACACTACTATCAAAGCCTTAATATTTGTTTATGCCTGAAGATGTCAACATTCTTAATACAATTATTAAAATGATTTTTATTTGGAAATTGTTATATTATAATTTTATTGTATGAAATATGTTGTCAGGAAAAAATAATGTATAAAAGTTATAGCTTCTTTGCAATATGCTAGAAAAACTTTACTAGTTCACCTTTTAGTTTATTAATAGCAGTAATAATAATAATAAATATATAAATTTATTTTCTAAAGAATTCTTAAATTTCATTTAACAAGAACCAAAAGCCTAGCTTTGGGTTCTATAAAATGTATCTGTAATGGATGAATTTTGTTCCTTCCATTCACTTTAATACATAATTTTAATGCACTTTTTTACTGATAGAATCTGATATCATTTTATGCACTTGTCTTGGATCTGTTAAAACATCATCCTCCAGCCAAAAAAAAAGGTTTTCGTGATGGTGAGTGATACAAATAATGGCATGACTAATTTATTACAAAATTGTAGAAATTGTCTATATACATTTATCAGATATTATATTTTTGACAATTAAAAATGGTTATTCTCCAAATTATAAAAAAACAAAAACAAAAAAACAACCCAAACATTCTCCCATTTATCAAAGAGCATCCAGATTATTAGCTATTACTGGGAATTTTCATAGAACATTGTGTCATTGCATACAAATCCACCTGGCAGTCAAGAAAGACGTTATCTATGTACTGGAAAAACAAAGGTGAGATCCTACGACATTTTGCCTCTGAACTGGTGGCCATTTTTTTCCAACTAAATTGACTAAGCTGCTATTTCTGGATTAACCTCCTTAATACTTTTACAATTTTCTGACCATAATACTGGAACAAACACATATACGATAGATAATAAATCCTAAAAATCAACAGTAAAAAAGTTCCACGAAAAAATACAAATTTCCTCTGCTTCCATCACAATCTATAACTTTCATAATGAAACCATATAAAAATGGTTGTTCTTCGCATTCCTCTGAACTATTATGCGGAACAGAATTGACAACAGATTTTTTACCGTCATGAGCTCGTGAGAATAAACTCAGTCACCTTGGGTTCGCATATCGAAAAATGCGGCTGTATATGTTAGGTATGACATACATTTTATTCTGTCAGTCTCTGTGCTTGTCCTTCGAGAGTATTATCACAAATGTCCCCAGGCGTGTTGTATTATGCTGATCTATGACCGCGTGAGACCGATAGAGATACGTTCTTGAAGGACAAATTACACAACGTGGCCAAAGGTGTGATTTAGCAGTTGGATTGACTATCTTTACGTTTTATGGCTTTGGACCAATGGAAACATATTTTAACTCTATAAAAAGGTTTCATAAAATACAGTGAAACCTTTTGGAGACAACCACCCAAAAGTTGTCTTCTAGGAGGGTGATCTTCTCGAAGAAGATTGACTGTCTGTATAATATATGGTGGAGTTGAAAATCTGTCACAGGAAATCTGGTCTGGATGAGAGGTGGTCTCCTTAATGAAGTGGTCTCAGAGAGATTTCACTAGAGGTCTTGGTGACGACTACTGATGTAGACTTAGACTTTTGCCTGTGGGTCATTATCGATTACAATTTTTGGGTATAATTGGAGACATTTTCCGCAATATCATTCCATGGTTGCTGCTAGCAGATACATGGGCTGAAGTCATATTAAATCATTCATCTCCTTATATTTATCTATAAAGTAAAGCTACATGTGACTTGAGGTACAGTTTATAACTATGTGACTCCTCTATGCCAAACAAGCTCATTGCAAATAAGCATCTCCAAAACCAAGCTCACCATGCTCAGGTCTACAGATATTGGTCTCAGACACTCAACACAGTCCTTACCTTCAAAGAAGCGTTGTAAAGCCTCCGTCTCATCCACAACTTCCATGGCTCTGTCCTAGAGGTTATCCCACAGTCCTAGGAGTGTACAGTCCAAGCTGCCATGAAGCTTTAGTTCATTAGTTTTGCCCAGAACCAGGCAGCAGATCTTCTCAGTAAAGGTGTGAGACTGCTGACAGTAGGTTACACAGGTCACACTAGACTGCTCAACAGAAAAGAATCAATGCAAGGACCTCAGCAGTCCTGTGACACTCTTCTCCCAGGGCTGGGACCCTCTGCCTCCAGGGAAGGACTTCTCCTCTTACTCCAGACTTTTTGTCCTTAACACAGACTCTTGGAAATGTTGAAGTAGCAAGACATTCAGCATGACTATCTTGGTCTGCTTTCTCTGGGACCTTGAGAACTATTTCTTCTCTCCTTTCTTTGGGCAGTGTCAGTGTTAGTATAGTAACTTGTCTCCCTACTGCTCCTTCCCAAGGGAGGATGCTTCCACCAAGATGTTTTTGTCTCCCTCTACTGGATACTCTGCAGTAGTCTAGCCTAAACTTCACATGGAAATGGATCAGATATGCATATGGTCAGCAGCTTTCTTAGACACGGTGTAATGTCTTTATGTTTCACTTGGGAGCAAATTCAATGGGGGAGATTAACTAATCTTAATTTTTAGACTGTGTACGCTTAGACAGGTAGTTTGATCAATCCACGGTGGTTGATGCTGGATGATAAATCTGTGGTATCTTTAGACTGTTTAGCATATAACATCTATTAGTTTATACCGCCTATAAGTTGGCTTAGACTGAGGCGGTATTTTATCCAAAAACGTTACCACATCTTAAACCAAAATTGAAAAATGTTATCTCAATCTAGACGTGACAGCAGAGATGCATCAAAATGCAACAAATTTTGGCACATCTTACACCAGTCTAGCAAGCACTACACTAATAAATCTGTGCCAATGTGCCTAAAAAAAACACTTTATAAAAAGTAAACCTTATAAAAATTATAATATTGGTCTTTCCACAAGGAGCCGACGTCTTTAAGTAGGAAGATACAATTGCACAACAATTAAAAGCTTCATAGGGTTTTCCAAAAAAAAATTCTCCACCAGATATAATTGTATTCCTAAGTTGCTATGGGTTACTGTTAACGTTGCAGCATATGTAGATTTAGAGTATGTCAACAGTGTTTTTTTCTGTACCATTTTTGTTGCAGATCCCACCTATAGAAAAACATCTGAAAAAAAAAAGTTCTCTAACTTTTTTGCTGTGAAAACTTTATTGAAAATTATTAATTGCAACGCTTTATGTCCCACTAGGTGGCTTTTTATATTTTCCTTTTTTATATATATTTCATATAATAAATGCTTTGGTACTGCAAAGCATTATCAATGGTCTGTGATACTGAAAGGTTGGCAAACCAATAACTATCCCTTCTGACCCCTTTCATACACGCTTGGCTTCTTCTTTCCCCTGACATCTGCCATTAGGACAACCCTATACACATTGGATGTACGTCTATGAATGGCCACCTTAATCCATTCCCAAGTATTTTTTTTTTTTCATAACTGTAATTTTTATTCAAGAGATTTTGTAATACAAAATAGAAGGGTAAAGACAAAGAGGAAAGCACATGGGGGAAATAATACATCAAATGGAACAATGGTAAAATGTCAATATGGTATAGCCACTGGCCCAGTAGTGTCTACATAGGCCACTGCATAGAGCGGAGTCATCTATGGGTGTAGTCAATACAGAAAATTAGAACTGCAATTGACAAATTGGGAGGGCAGAGAAAATAATGAATAAAGGAAAAATAAGAAGCTAGACAGAAAAAGTTGGAACAATAGGACAGGGACAGAGCTAACCAACAACAAACAGAGAAACATCGACAGAAACAAAAGGGGAAAACTAAGTGGGAGCTACAAAGGTAGTTCAAGGGCCAAGCTGAGGGGCAAAAGAATTACCAACTTGTGAGAAATGCTGGAAATATCCCAGAGTTGCCAGACAAACCTGTCCACACCCTCGGTCTTATTTCTTGTACTTCATCACCAAATCATATTCTGTGCCCCGGGAAGCTGGAAAAAATTCAGCAAGGGTTATGGGGATACAATTGAGCCATATATATATATTTTTTTTTTTTGGGGGGGGGGGGGGGGTCAGGATCGGGGTCCGTATTTATTGAGGGGATCTGATCTGGGTCAGTATACGTGTCAGAGGAAGACGCGTTTGTCTGACTGCGACTATAACTATTCCTCCCGACTGCATGAAAGGATTGCGGAAAAATATGGAACGCTTCACGAATTTGCGTGTCATCCTTGCGCAGGGGCCATGCTAATCTTCTCTGTATCGTTCCAATTTTAGTATATGTGCTGCCGAAGGGAGTACTTGAGCCATATTCTTATGGGTTTTGTTCTTCCATCATTCACCTTGCAGTAAAAATGACGTGTTTCCTATATTCTGAGGGTTGGTACAGTCATGGCAGTAGTATTTTTTTTTTTTTTTTTTTTTTATGAACTGTGATTTTTATAAATTTTTTTTATAAAAGGACAGGAGGTAGCAAGACTTCAGTCGAAAGATAAACAAGAGAGAGATAATTGCTACCACCCCCCCCCCCCGTCAATTAACAAGGAACAATAATCTGTTAAATACAATAAAGGCAGTAGTACTTTTATAAAATTATTTTCATGTTTTTAAAAAAATTAAAATAAAAACAAAACTTTGACAGAATTTTTCTTTGTTTGCTTTGCCATATTGTGACACTCATAACTTTCTTGTATTTCCATGTATGAAGGCATATAAGGGCTCTATTGTAAAAATGTAATTTTAATTGATACTATTTTGGGGAATACAGTGGGGAAAAAAAGTCAGTCTCCAGATCTCAACCCCATAGAAAACCTTTGGAGGGAGTTGAAAGTCCGTGTTGCCCAGCGACAGCCCCAAAACATCACTGCTCTAGAGGAGATCTGCATGGAGGAATGGGCCAACATACCAGCAACAGTGTGTGCCAACCTTGTGAAGACTTACAGAAAACGTTTGACCTCTGTCATTGCCAACAAAGGATATATAACAAAGTATTGAGATGAACTTTTGTTATTGACCAAATACTTATTTTCCACCATAATTTGCAAATAAATTCTTAAAAAAATCAAACAATGTGATTTTCTAGATTATATTTTCTCATTTTGTCTCTCATAGTTGAGGTCTACCTATGATGACAATTACAGGTCGGCCTCATCTTTTTAAGTGGGAGAACTTGCACAATTGGTGGCTGACTAAATACTTTTTTTTCCCCACTGTATGTCATCTTTAGGATCCAAGCATGTATGTCCAGAAGGAATAGTTGTCAACCAAACAGGCATTGGCCTTCAATGGTTTTCTGTGTGTCAAAAAGGCCAGAAAGCAAAAATTAAAACTTTTACTACGACTACCGTCTGGAAAAGAGTCTGGCCTCTCCATAGAGCCTCTTTACATAACCACTATGGAGCTCTGCCCAGAACAAAAAACACTGATGCTATCATGACATTGAAAGCTGTGCGGGAAACTCTTAAAGGTCGGGGCTCCACGTAGAATAAACACTTAGATTTGGCTGCGTCAGACTTTCTGTGAAAAGCGCTGTGGAAAAAAACGTGATACGTTTCCACTGCGGTCTTTTCCGCAACACTTTTTGGCTGCGATTAGATACGTGGGGACTTAGTCAGAGTCAAGTTTCTAATATTGATGGCCTATCATTGTTATAAATATTAGATCTGTGAAGGCCTGACAGCTGAGACCTCTGCATATCTGCTGTTCGGGGACAGCACAGCTCCCGATTATGTTTACATGCCAGGAGTATGTTTACATGCCATTGAGGTCTATGGGGCAGAACTGCAGTACTAAAATCCACTGCTAGAAATCATATGGTGAGCAAGCAGCAAACATTATACTCTAAGGATCCAACATCAATATTAGAAACTGGATAACCCCTTTAAGCCTCCACATTACACCTTGGAGACACCCAGAATTCCTGCATGGAGAATACCCAGTTCAAACAGTGGAGACAAGTAGGGATTTACTCAGTTACCACTGCCAAGACAGTAGATAGCTCAACTTTTCAGAACCTGCACATTAGAATCACTTTGGAACATGGTTGCAAGATCTGTCTAACAAATATGATGGATCTACTCCAACTAGAAAATCCCCTCTATCTCTACTATATTTCCAGATTAAGGAATGACCAACAACAATAGATGGATCTTGTATTTTCCAGAAAAACAGTGAAGGGAATTACAAGAATCAGAATTTCCCTAGGAGATCTTAGAAGGAAGTTTGTGAGAAAAGTGTTACTTAATGAGTCAGATTGATTAATAATGCCATTGCCATGTACAATATTACAATACAGAGATTTTAGCAATGGAACAGACCTGGCACTACACAGAGAGACATCATTTATATTATTCAGTTCAATGTCCTATACTATTATTATACATGGTTTTATCAGAGTGACTGAGAGATGTCTCTTGCGTCACTGGTTGTCATCCTCCATCTCTGCAACATAAGAAATCATTTCCCAGGTAAAAGACTTGATCCATATGGATAGACTGGAAACGGAGAGAACAAAAGAAACACTACTACTAAGTTATTCTGTAAGCGGAGGGTCTCCTTTAGATATACCTCTTGGTATTTATCATATGGTATAGCTGACACTGCAGGACCATTAAAATACTATAACTCCTTAGTGCGAAGTCCAGGAAAGGACCCAAGATACAGAACTGACGCCTGGGTTATTTGCTTCTCTCTTAAGTGAACTCCAATATTCACGTACAAATTGGGCAGGAAGGGGATTTCTTGTGGAGGTAAATGTTTTGTGGAGGAAAAGAAGAAAATCCTATGTATAGACTGTATACCATTATATCGTATGTTATGTATATCATACACTATGTACAATCTCTGATGACTGATCTGTATGTACCACAGATACAAAGATCCTATCAGGTATTGATGTAGGCACCGCTGTCTTGTTTAGGAAAATGAATCAACATTAAAGATGTTACAAAAAAAAAAAAAAAAAAAATATATATATATATATATATATATATATATATATAATCATATCTATATCTATATCTATATAGATAACTGTGTAGCAAGCAAGCAAGCGAGAGAGAGCGCACTCAGTATGTTTTTCATTGGTCACACTGACTGACCCAGCTGCCCATGGAAGAAAATGACAAAAATATATTAAAGACAATATTAAACATATACTGGTGTGACTACTAGAGAATGGGGAAAGCAAGGCAAGGGGGGCATGTATGAGTACAAGGAATTTACATGGGGGACTAGGCAGCAATTGCTGTTGGAGGGGCGCTATCAGGGCTGCTTTAACCAACCATAGGGCCAACAATGTACTTGCACCGGTCCCTATGGTAGTGTGAGCCCCCTTGGGACACCAGGACAGCCCTGCATTTAGAGAGCTGTCCCAGGCAGTTGGTCCAGGCTGTCCTAACACCAACTCATCTGTATCCGGAGGACGCAGATGAGTTGAATACAGAGGTAAAGCAGGGAGCTGTCCACTCCCTGCTTCACCATTCGGCCCCTGTCTCTGCTTCCGGTGTCTTGGGAGCAATACATGAGATGTAGTGATCTTACATTGCACCTGTTCCCTGAAGACTCCGGGAAAGACCAGAGAGAGAAAAGAACAGAGGAACGGGGAAAGGATATTCGTTTTTTTTTTTTCCTTTATTTGTTTGATCCGTTGTACTGGGGCAACTAAGGGGAACATTATATATTGTGGGGGGTCAAGAAACTGTGGGGGCAACTTGAGGGGCACAATATATACTATGAGGCAACTGGAGGGGAACAAGAAACTGTGGGGGCAACTGGAGGGGCACAATATATACTGTGAAGCAACTGGAGGGGGACATTATAATATAATATAAGATCTGGCCACTTGGGGGGACAGGTTAATGTCCGAGGCGCCACTGGGGAGGGGGGGAGCGAACAGGTTAATAACTGAGGGGCCACTAGGGGGGACAGGTTAATGTGTGATGGGCCATTATATTATATGGGGCCACTAAGGAGGCATTATACTATATGGAAGTCAAAGAGGAAGCATTATAATTTGGGCAAGTCCGGTATGTCTAAGTGGTGGTGATGGGAAGAGTCCATTTGTGAAACCTTTGCACTGCACCCACCAATGTGTTAAAACGGCCCTGGCACTATATTGACAACTCTTGCTATTAATATTAGCTAAGAGAGAGGGAGAACGGTATTTGCTCTTCAGTTTTGTGATTTACTATAGACATTTTCACTGCAGCATTGAATGTAGCCAAAGTTTTCCCTCTGTCTGTATTTGTGGTACATGTGGCATATGCAGTATTTTATCTGAACATCTAGGTCACCAAGTAATCTCTTGTCCGCTGTAGATTTTGGCGCCTGCTGAAGAAAACCATGCACCTTTGTTCTATTACGTCTATAAGTTTATTATGGTGCAGGTTTTGTGGTCCCGGTGAGATCTTGGTTTCACTGCCTGACTACATGGAAGGAGTGTCCTATTTGTCTTATTGATTAGGGTTATAATGGGAAAGTCAGTAAACAGGGCTATAGGGGTGGAAGGTGCATTCCTGTATGAAGCGAGAGGCCGGGTGAAAAAGGGGCTGTAATGATTTTCTCTAAATGAATCACGAAATCTCACCCACTGCAGCAGACAGGTCTGCACTGTATGAGGGCGATGACTAAACCTAGACTAAGACAGTCTTATCTACATTAGATTTCCATGTCTTGTTGCGAAATATTTCTAAACAGATAATATAAAATGTAGGTAATATATCTATAAATACATACTATGGACCAGATTTACTATTGCGGTTACAGCTAGACACTGGTGTACATGTGCTACATCTTTGGCGCATCTAGTTTTTGCTAACATTTTTCGACTTCCTAGACTTGTAGGTGTGGGTTCTCCAAAAAAGGGGGCATGGCTTAAATTTGGCACGATGTGTCGTAAAGTACTGGCTCAACCTAAGACAACTAAAAATTGGTATCAACTTAGACTAGACAGTCTAAAGATGCGCCAGAAATAATGGTGATGGCTGTACGTAGCCCAACACATGCATCCACAGTATGTGTGCCTGGAGATAGCAATGGCTATGTGCAGACATCTTCCAAGATACATACATCATAGCGGAGGCAGGGTATACTTTCCAGCTTTTCGTTGGTAAAAATCAAGGCTTTTAAGTCCCGTCCCCAGATTTTCCCCCGTTCCTGGTCTTAAAAACTTGGTTTAAATAATAGATCATTTTCTGGAGAGACGTTCCTAATAAATGTCACAAGCAATTCTCAATCTAGTGGTCACTGGGTGGTCAAACACTCCGCACTCGCTCTGTTCTATCTGCTGCTTTTACACTCAGTTCACTTTGGGCAGTAGCCGGTGATCTTGCCCCTTGGTGGTGTGGTCACTTAACTCCAGATAATGCTGGGAGATAGATAGATAGATAAATAGATAGATAGATAGATAGATAGATAGATAGATAGATAGATAATATATGTAATGTATATATTGCAGATTTATTGTTGACACTGACATAACCAGAATTTTTTGTTCATATAACAGGCAGAAGAGGTGTAACAAAACTGCATCTCCTTCCAAATATCAATGTAATTTATACCATTGGGGCAAAGAGACCTTTTGGCCCTCCTTAGTCTCCAGGCCTAAATGTAACCTCAACCTCTGCTCCCTAAGAAAAAAATTGCCAAAATGTAGATGCTTGGAATCATTCCTGATAATATCAAAGGGAACTTTCCTACTATATTGGCCAATGCTGATACACAAAGGGTTGCCAACAAGGCAATGACTATGTTCCATATACAGTACTGTGAAAAGTAAGAATATTATCAGAAATAGAAGTGATAATAGTTTTTTTTTTTTTTTAATTAAATGAACAAAAGAGAAATTTAGATCCCATCAATATTTGGGGTGACCTTTGCCCTTTGGAGAAAGAATCCTGGAAGTGATGATACGGCCCCCATAGAGCCCTGATCTCAACATCATCCAGTCTGTCTGGGATTACATGAAGAGACAGAAGGATTGGAGAAAGCCTACATCCACAGAAGGTCTGTGCTTAGTTCTCCAAGATGTCCGGAACAACCTCCCTTCAAAAACGGTCTGGAAGTACCGAGAAGAATTGATGGAAGACAAAGGGCAAAGGTCACAACAAATATTGATGGGATTTAGATTTCTCTTCTTTTCATCCACTTTGCATAACACTTATTTTTAATAGCAATCTTACTTTGAAGCATTTTTTCCACAACTGCCTAAAACTTTAAGCTATGAAGCTGTTATCATACCCAAGAAAGAAAAGAAGGTCCATATTAATCTTTACTATAAGGGATGTCTTACTTAACAATATTTTAACCTCTGAAATTGAGAAACTTAAAGAGGTCCTTTCGACCTCTGACATTGGCGGTATTATATACCACTAGTGAGCTGAATTCAGAGCACTGTCAGCTTTGCAGACATGCGACTCGGTGCCAGAGATATCACTGGCCCCCTCTCATAGCGACAGTAGCGATAAAATGAGGGATAAAGGCCGCTTTACCCATAGGCCAGATGGTGCACCTGCACCAGGCCCTACGGTAGTGGGGGGACTCCTCAGACCACCTGGATAAAACAGGACAGTCCCACATTTCTAATGCTGTTATGGGGCGTCAGGTATAGATTTCAACTCTATCTGCATCTATAGTACACAAGTAAAGTTGAACACAATGGTGGAGCACGGAGTTAGCTGCCTGCTCCAACATTTAGGGTTTGGCTGATGATGTCTGCAACAGGTGCACAATGATACATGGGAATGGGGTTAGGGGAGTATAACTTTTCTTGAAGCTTGTCTGTATTATATTGATTGGTCAGTGAGGGGGCAGGGGGCATAATGTGGAAGGAACATTGAATTATGGGGGGGGCACTTATGACCTTTGCATGGGGCCCACTAAAGTGTTAAAACAGCCTAGGTTTACATCACCTATTCTACAATGAATGGAATGGTGGGGAAGTGAGACCAACAAGCTCTGAGCCTTCCCGCCCCGAGATGAAGGTGTTATATTTGGCTACAACATTCAGGGGATCCCAATTTTTCCTCTATATATGCCCCTGGAACAGAGTATAAAGTACTGTATATAGTCTTCCGGAGCTGACATTCCTGTCAATAAGACAAAGGAAGAACAGTTTATACAAGACCCTGTTTGTGGTGCTGGTCTAGCGCAGTGGTGGGGGGCACGGAGGACAGAAACACAATAGTCTGCAGAGAATAACAGAGTCCCGACTAAAAGAATAGCCCCATTACTAACCCCAATGACTCCTCCCTGCACAGCTGTGAGAAGGGCACAGATATATAAATATATATATATTATATTTGTCCAGAAGACACGTGCGCTTTGGACCCCGGACAAAACCTCATTGTTTCTTTTTTTTCTGTAGGGAATAGAATAGCTGCACAGAGTAAAACTCTCACCCTCCTCCCTTCTTGTGGCGGGCGGGGGAGCAGTATCTTCAGTAGATATTACAGGGGCTGTTATCTTTTATGAATCGCTCTCTGCATCTGGCCAGGAAGAGTTGAGAGTGTGTGTGACTTGTTCCAGTGTCCTGCCACTAAGACAGATGCAAGAATATTGCAAGGCTGTTAACTCTGACATTGCCTGTCAAAAGGAATGGCGGAGGAGGATGGATTGCAGTCCAGCTTCCAATTCACAAAGCCGAGGCTCGTGGCCACAATATGGCAAGAGTAAGGATCGGAGACACAACACGGTGTTTATTCCTAATCCCAATAAGATTTTAAAACTTTACAGAGATCGACGTGAGGTTAGAAATTCGCTACAAAGCCACTTCCCTAACCTCTATTTAAGACAGCGACAGAAAAATAAACAGGTGTGAAATGTGATAGTAAGAATAGAACATGGATGTTTATAGCGTAAAATACTTTATTCCCTTAATATGATCCTGCATAGCTTTAGGCGAACCTGAGAGCTGAATGACCAACTTTTGTTTGCCCTGACTTCACACCAGTCTGCTCATCCAGATCTACCTGATATCTGTTACCGACTGCTTGGCTGTATCTAATCTTATTTCGCCTAACCACTGGTGTCTCTCTGGTCCCTGGCCAGCTGGCACATCCTCTGGGGCCACACCAATAGAAAGTGACATGGTGGTCTCCCCGCAGTGAGGTCCAGAACCCCATACAGGGCTTAAAGGGGGAATACCAGGGATGCTACTTACACAACAGCCTTGTGAGTGGACTCTTGGTTAGGGGGCACAGTAGGTCCATAACCCACTGTCCATTACAGGGCTTGTTCTTAGGATAGTCCATCAATATCTGATTGGTGTGGGGGGGCTGTAGATAAGCCCCAACCTATCAGCTGTTTGGGACTACTTCTCGGCTCTATACTATACAGCTCCGGAGCTAGAAGCAGATGGCTCTGTGCACCGTATAGAGGCTGAGCTGCTCTATTAAAGTTCATCTCCCATTCGCTTCAATGGGAGGAGAACTGTAGTGACGTTGAAATGGCTCAGGTTAAAAAATTGTAATCAATTTCCCCTAATTTAAATTTTTCCAGTAGGCTAACCATACACATTACTTTAGATACACATGTGGACAAAATTGTTGGTACCCCTCGTTTAATGAAAGAAAAACCCACAATGGTCACAGAAATTTCTTTGGTCAGATTCGAGTTATTTGGCAAACTACATGTGGACAAGCCACAAAGCTTCTGGGAGAATGTCTTATGGACAGATGAGAATGTCCATAAGACAGGCGGAAAAAATGAAGCATATCTTGAAAAGAACACTGTCCCTACTGTGAAACATGGAGGAGGCTCTGTTATGTTCTGGGGCTGCTTTGCTGCATCTGGCACAGGGTGTCTTGAATCTGTGCAGGGTACAATGAAATCTCAAGACTATTAAGGGATTCTAGAGTGAAATGTGCTGCCCAGTGTCAGAAAGCTTGGTCTCAGTCGCAGGTCATGGGTCTTGCATCAGGATAATGACCCAAAACACACAGCTAAAAACACTCAAGAATGGCTAAGAGAGAAACATTGGACTATTCTGAAGAGGCCTTCTATGAGCCCTGATCTAAATCCTATTGAGCATCTTTGGAAGGAGCTGAAACATGCCGTCTGGAAAAGGCACCCTTCAAACCCGAGACAACTGGAGCAGTTTGCTCATGAGGAGTGGCCAAAATACCTGTTGAGAGGTGCAGAAGTCTCATTGACAGTTACAGGAATCGTTTGATTGCAGGGATTGCCTCAAAAGGTTGGGCAACAAAATATTAAGTTAAGGGAACCATCAATTCTGTCCAGGCCTGTTTCATCAGTTTTTAAAAATTCTGTTGAAGCATGGTTGAAAAGCAATGTCTGACTTTCATTTGTTCATTTTCATAGATTTTTTATATATTATTACTTTTGTTAGATTCAAGTTATTTCTCTGACCATTGTGGGTTTTTCTTTCATTAAACGAGGGGTACCAACAATTTTGTCCACGTGTGTAATGTGAAGCGGTATGTCACCAAATTTCTCCAGACAGCAGATGTCAGGAAAAACAATGATCAGGCATGTTCGATTTTAACAAGCCCGATACTTTGCTTGTAGGGGAGATAAGACAATTCCAGAAGGGTCTTATTTTTCTCTTCCTATAGAAATAAACATGCCAGCTTTGCCAAACAACCATTTTTATTATGGTGACATAATCATGAAATTCACATTTAATGAAAGGTCTAAAGACAAATTTTGATCAGTCATGAATATCATTATGTCATGTACATGTCTAGAGAATTCTGTGGATTTTCAGGACTGGTGCGGATTTGTCTCTAACTTGGAGAGGAGTCCACAGTATTCACCTTTTAACCCCTTAACAGGGGAGCTGACTTCTCTGCAGGGAATGCCCAGGTTGTAAACCTTAGAAGTAATCTCTGTTAGCAGTCAAGGACTGTCGTCAAATGGGCAGAGGTCAGGACTGGCAGAGTTTGTGCACAGCAATAGACAATCTGGTGGGATAGTAGATTCGAGGAAACAAGTGTGAACAGGAGGTAGGTCAGAAAGGAGAGCAAACAGGTAGAAGACGTCAAAGGACAAGCTAGGTCAATGTCAGAGATACGGAGACCTCTCTAGCAGCTGCAAGGAACTGAGTAAGAGGGGAAAAATCATTACAAAGCTTGGCTGGAGATAGAGGGTGCAAAGCAGCTGAGAGTCATGGGAGACCGAGAACTAGAATTAACCAAAACAGGATTTTAAACCCGTTTTGGTGTATAAAATAATGTATAAGTAAGTTTATGGAAATTTCTCTGGTCATAACCAACATTATAACAGTAAATAATGCCATGATTTAATAAAAGAAATACCCAGTCATATCTTTTAGAGCACATTTGACAAATTTTCCTAGCGTACGTTGACCACACAGCTAAATAAGATATTCAGTTATTCTATTACGGTCATTGGACGCTTCTGGCTTCCATACAGACTAAGCTATTCTTACTATGACCCATGCCTCTGGTCACTCACCATAGGGTCAGTGCTCTCTGCTCTTCCCGGAACGTGCACTCACCTCATTCACCAGGAATTGGAAACTATTGATCTCCATCAGCTCTGGAAACCTCCTCACAAAGTCAACAGACTTCACTAGGTCATTCTAAGTATGTAGGGACGTTGGAAGTGACTGCGAATGAAAAATCCTTGTGCAATTCACGGGAAACACAGAATTGGGAGTTATGTTTTTGGTGTTTCCCACCATCTTTCTCCCCACATTCTTTTTCAACAACCTTTAATGGAATAAACAGGAATGAGGTGTAATACCAGACAAAGGCTGTGGACAAAACAGGCGCTGTTTCAGGGGAAAAAAAATGAACGCTTTAAAAAAAAAAATCAAACCATCCTTCCTTTTCCTTTCTTTCTATAAGAATTATTGTACTTTTGATTTCACGAAAATTCATTCATCCCCATTATTAAGAATAGTCCCTGTGGTTAGTAATGAATTGTCCATAGTCAAATGGTCACATCCCATATAGACAGAAACAAGTATGTATTCTGGTTATTCTAGAAGACCAAATATACGGTATGTATATGGATTGGCTACATAGGTGTACATTATTGTAACAGCCACTGCAGCTATAGTCAGAGCAGACCACCTCCCCGTGTTTGGCTGTTCTGTGCTCCTTTTTGAGAAGCCTTTCCATCATTTCTGGAGAAGACAACACAGCACATTTGTTAGGTTATATATCAGACTCTGAATCTCGGGACCCAGTGCTCAGAAACGGAAATCTACTCCAGCTGAAAGTGCTATGAGAGGTAGAAAAATGCTAAAATGGAGCATTTTTATTTTTTTTGTTATTAATTATTATCATCATCATCATCATCATCATCCATATGCCTCAATATTTTGGCCAAACCCACTTTAGTGGCTGAGCTCAGTTCTCTGCAGTGTCTGACCAAAGAAAACAAGAAAATAATTTCCATTTAAAGGGATTTTAAGCTCCAAATGGAATTTTCATATTGTTGACCAATCCACACGATGGTCCATCACTATATCATCTGTGGTGGTCCGACACACAGACACCGCAGAGTCCAGCAGACTCCAGGCACCAGAAGCTGCTGCAGTGATGGGGAACATGTGTAGTCTAATACTATTCAAGTAGTAGGAGCTGCGCTGCAATTGTTCCAGTGAACCACCGCCATGTTGGATGGGGCTGAAGCACCGCTCCTATTGCTTGAATAGCAGCAGCCTACATGCACTACCTGTCCACACCTGGAGACTGCTGGAACAGCTGATCTGTGCGGTGTTCTGGTGTCAGATACTGATAAAGTATCCTGTGGATAGGATCAGTATGAAAAATCCAATTGGGGCTGGAAAACCCCTTTAATGGCACGGTCACCATCCTTCAAAGGAAGGCAAAGATAAGCTGATTACTGCCATCTTTCCTCCAAGAAACCAAACAACAATGGTTTAGCTTACCTCTATAATAGATGTGCCACGATATAGTAGCCCCTTGGTCTTCCTAAGGGTGTCTGTACATACTTTAGTAATACATATGATTCATTGGTTCAGATAGTGTTTTTATATATGAAGATTATTCAACACTGACACATTTCTATGTAGCTGCTCCCAATCCCAATTGTGTTGTCAACTGATGATATGTCTGGAAATAACAAAGGTAGAATTGTGAACTTGGTGTCTCAGAAATTTTAAAATACCCGAAATAAATAAATGTTTGAAGTGACCCCTCCCCCACCTTAGCTTCCCTGCTTTATATAAGAATCTGCCCATCTGTACATTGATAAACAGTGTACAGACTTTAGCTAGCAATAGAGAAATAAGGGAATATAGAAGAATATGGAAGAGAACTAAAATGTATTTCATGGAAAACCGCCAAAATTCATGACTAAACTATATTACAACATTTTTATGTCATAAATGCAGCCAGAGAATGAACAATTGTAAGAAAGTTTAAGTATGCTTTAAAGGAGTGTAGAATCCTACCTGTTCCGGCGCACTCTTGATTCTGGTCATGTCCCAACCCCCTGGCCACGAGATCACAAGCAGCGTCTGACTCCGGGTCACTCTTCCTCTTCCCTCCTTGCAATGTTGCTGCTGATTTTGCTGCAATTTCTCTGCGACATGCATGCATCTGCTTTTTTTTTTTTTTTTTTTTTTTTTTTATAAATATACATTAAAAATACAAATTAACTGTGTACACCTGCACAAATAAACATGAATTAAAAAAAAATTATCTGGACAGTATACAAAATTACAGTAAAGATAGCAGTTATAGTCGCATGTGACTTGCTGTTGCATGCAACACAAAGCTGGACAAGGTTGGATTCTTGTGTAACTGTCGCGTCGCAGTCAAATCATGATGCGTGCGACAACCATAGAAACGAATGGCTTTTTTTTGTGGCGTGACAAATGTCGTTGTGTAGCCCAACCTTAAGATTAAAATATGCCCCATATATCACAGTGGTTTATACTGGATGATAAATCTGGTGCAACTTGTTAAAATCTTAGGCTTTCCCAATAACCCCACCTCCATTTTAAGGTAGACAGAAATATTGGCTTAAAAATAGATTTGGCGGTCATTTATGCCAGAACTGCCAAATGTGCCAACAAATAGCAGAACTTGGGGTCATAATAGTAAATGTAGCCATTTAACGTCACTACCAATGGACGTCTAAAGAAAGTGGATTATCTACCCGCATAGCAAGCACACAGGAAGTCATAAAATGGAGCTCCGTGATAGTATATGACGTGGGTGAGGACATAATCTGAAGTCATTGCTTCATCTGAGGATCATCCATACTGTCTTTACGCCCCGCATTGAGTTATTGTGCAAAATAAAAAAAAAAAATGAAAAATGTTATTTTAGAACCTGAGAAATCTGTATAAGTCTGTATAAAGATAGAAAATTCCAACACTAAAAAACTTCAGGCTTTCTACGTACAAATTGAGCAGTACTCTGAATAATCCTTGTGTATGTGTATTTCACCCCTTTAGCTTGGTGGTAACTCTGTTGGATGAACATATACAGAATATTAAGGGTTTATCCAGTTGTTTGGAAATTGATGACTTAGGACAGAAGCATTATACCGAGCACAACACCTCACTGCCAAGGAGCGTGCCCCTGGCATTACTGATACTTTACAGCAGAGCCTGACTGCCTGTTTGCACCAGGGGTGGCATTGAAAGATCTGGGCCAAAAGTCACAGTGCATATGTATGTGACTAAGGTACAATGGGTATATTAATAGTAGTAATAATGCCCCCTAGTGTCCCAACTAGTAATAATGTTGGCCCAGCATGCTGCCATTAGTAATGATTCTCCCCATAGTGCCCCAATAGTAATAATGCACCCACAGTGTGCCCCATGAGGCACCGTCCTTAGAAACACCACAAGGCTGTAGCTGAGTAATGGCACTCCCTGGGGTCAGTCAGCGTCTTCATTGCTGGGGCAATATTCTTCTAAGACGTGTGCTTCAAACCTCTCACAAAACTCTATAAAATACCTGCAATGCTCAGGATGCAGGATGGAGGTTCCAGTAAAGGTGTCCGACCTAGCCTGTGGCTCATAAACTGGATTGTAGCTATGAGGTCTGCCCAAAATTACCCTTGCACACAAGGTTTCATAAAGGTGATCAGGGCTGTGGCCCATCTTTTGACTGCAATATGACACTTCAGATCCCTCCTCTCCCAAGCTAGGCATGAAGACTGACTAGTCTCCCCTCTCCCTAACTAGAATGTCCTAGTACCAGGATTGTAACATCAGCTGAACTTCAGCCAAAATGGTGTGTTCCACGTAAAGCAACACCGTGCCATACAATCACATACCTCACAACTGTCCCGGATTTATTGGGATGGTCCTGGATTTCAAGTGCTGTCCCACTTCAACTCCTCCAGACACAGATGAGTAGAATAAAGTGGTGAAGTCAGAAGCTGTCTGCTCCCCACTACATCATTCAGCCCCTCTCTCGTGTAGTGGCAGATGGGAAGCAGGCGGGGGCGATGTAGTGACCTCACTGCATCGTGCCTACTGCTCCCTGTATCCATCGGCACAAGAGGCCAGAATGGAAGGAAAATCTGGATTGCCACAGATTAGCAAGAGAACCCATGTCGCGAAATATTCACTGGGGCTGATCAGCAAGTGAAAGCCGTGGAGGAAAGCCAGAAGGTCGGAAAATAAAGAAGAATCTGAGGTGGAAGTTGCCTCAATTCCTCTTCACTTTCTGCTGAACAGACCCTAAGGCTTGTTGGGTTCCTTATTCAGTGCGCCATATATTTTCAATCATGTGCTCATTAGTTTTGCTCAGACATGGCGAAAATGGTCGATATATTCTCCCTTCTAACAGTCGATGTCTCAGATGGGGCAGCTCTCCTATCGGAGGTAGATGTCCCAATCGTCTTATTGGGGGCCTTCTTTCTCAGCAGCCTTTTGGAGGGATCATCTTGGGCTATAGTAAAAAGCTTCTAATTCCTGTTACTCTTTCCTTCAAGACTTTTCACAAATGTCAAGCTGATGTAGATTTGGGATCTGCAGACATGTTATTGACCTTTCTCTAACCAGAAAACTGCAAATTCCTTTGGTGTTACCACTTAGATTTACCTTTGTGAATGGCTTGTCCAAATCAGTGGCAATGGCTGCTTACATCAAGGCAGGGACGGACATACCATTGGTACAACCTTTTTAGCAGCACAGTGGCCCAGTAGGTAAGGGGGACCACGGTCAGCCTAAGTGAGCTTCCTACTGTCTATTAGATTTTATGCTAAGTTCACACTAGCGTTAGGGTTTCCGTACTTTGGGTCTGCATGGGGATCCAAAAGACATAAACCCCCATCTGCTTAAAAAGCGGTTGCACATGGAAACTGCATTTTCAAAAATATCCGCATTTTTGAAAATCGAAGTCAATTATACCCACGGAAACGCTGGCATTCTCCATATAGGTATACTAAGGGCGGAAAGTCCACAGAGGAAATATCTGTGAAAACGCAATGAAAAACGCTGCAGAAAGCAACACAATACATTTCCGCCACAGTTTTTTCCGCAATGTATTTTGCGGCGTTTCGCTATGTGGGCCTTAGCCAAAAAGCAGCTTTTCTACAACATTGGGCCTAAGCCTAAAATTAACATTTTGAGACATTCATAATTCAAGTAGGCCTCAGACTCCTGGCCCCCTATAAACCTATGGCATGGATGTCCTATATAAGTTGTTCATAATGTTGCGTCATAAAAACAGGTATATTCCAGAATCAGCAGATAAATGTTATTCTTTGTGTGATGAAAAGTTTTATAATTTCCCAGCATTCTTTCTGTATCAGGCTGTCACTCAGAAAGAGCCTTCACTGTTTGCTTCCAGGCGATACAGATCTGTCCTTTTCATATGATGTTCACACAGGTGCGGGACTTGTTACAGTTATCGGGGTGGGGTGCTGAAACAGGTTGTCCACTTCTGGAGGAAATAGGTTTTAATTTTATGGGTGACAATAACTAAAGTTACATTTAAGGGCCACACAGAATAAATGTACATCATGTAGGTTCCAATCGCTGCACCCTAGCAGGAGTGGGTTGGGCCCCCTGCTGGCAGAAAAAGGGCAGGTACCCTGAAGAGGAAACTTTGGTGATTTATAACCACTGTGGACACTGGGTGACCCCCAGCCTGCCAATGTTGCTGGGTATTGACTAATTTCACAATAGGGCAGTACAGTAACAGTATGGCAGATGTTGGTATTTAAACATGGCAGCCATTCTATACAACAGAGACTTGGCAGTAATGCCTGGGATCAGAATCTAATCACTGGCATTAACCCTTCTAGTTCTTCCCCCAAAGTCTTTAAAAAAAAAAAAAAAAAAAAAAAAAAAGTGTCCTCCCTTTCCCTTTACCTTCTGGTAAGGCTCCCCCATGGCAAGATTGCAAGAGCCTTCTGGTATCCATGACTTGTGAAGGCTCCCAGGCCGGTCATAGGAATGTAACTACTGGAGCTTGCCTGTAACAAACCTCAGTAGTTTCACTATGAATCTAATGATCGCAGGTTCAGCCCCCTTGGGAGGGGCAATACAGCAAAATAAATAAAATAAATAAAAATAAATTGCAAAAAAAATTGAAAAACCCACTACGCTATGGTGAATAGCGTAGTGGGAAAAATCGTAGTGGGAAAAATCAAAATGTCCAAACCATTTTTTCACCATTTCACCTAACAAAAATATTTACATAAAAATCAGAACATCAGATTCCTGAAAATGGTATAAATAAAAAGTACCATCTTACCCCCCATAAAAAGACGCCTTATGTAGTCCCGTATCTGAAAATATAAAAATAAAAGTTACAGGTGTCAGAAGAAGTTACAGAAAATATTTTTTTCCCAAAAGTTTTGAATTTATTTATTTAAAAAAAAAAGTGTTAAAACATAACCAAAACTATACAAATTTCATATCGCCATAATTGTGCCAAACCACAGAATAAAGGCGTCGTGTCATTTTGGCTGCACAGCAAACCGCGTAAAAACGAAACCCATGAGAAATTGGCACAAACTCAGTATTTTGCTTATTCTACCTCATTCTGAATTTTTTTCCAGCTTCCCAGTTCATCATATGGAACATTAAATGGAACCATTACAAAGTACGATCTGTCCTGCAAAAATGGCCCTGTGAAAATATAAAAAAAGTCATGGATTTTGGAAAAGGAAAAATGGCTGCCGCAGGAAGGAGTTAGTTGTATTTGTTTTCATAACCCCTGGGAAATATACTGTCCAATTCAAAGTTTATTGATTTTCAAAAAGACACAAAATACAGAAAACACGGTGAAAACATATAACTGCAATGACAGCAGCAACATTCCAAATTGTTAACAGCGGGGAGATCCTCGAGTAGTGGCCAAAGGACAAGAAGGGGGGGGGGGGAAGAGAAAAAAAGGGGGGAAGGGGAGGGGGGGGCTGGGAAATATACTGTATTGTGCAAAACAATACACAAAAATTTTAAAATAAAATACAAAATTTAAATAACCAGAAAATAAATAAAATGACATACTGCCCAAGTCATCCCAAATCTAATCACTCACGATTATACGTACAGTATTATATCAAAGCATTTTAGTGTAAATCATATAAAAAAAAAAATATTCAAACTTGGTATTTCTGTATTCATACTGACCTCAAGAGTAAAAGGTAAAGATGTCTTTTTTTTTTAATTAAAAAAAGTGAAACCCAAAAACACCCCCACAGTTTTTTTGTTTTTAGTTTAAAGAATATTAAAAGGTGCCATTACAAAATACAACTTTTGTCACAAAAACGAAGCCCTCCTATGGTGATGTTGATGTAAAAATAAAGTTATGGCTCCTGGAAGAGCAAAAGGAAAAAGTTGAAAAATTAAAATAGTTTTGTCATTTTTTGGGCTTTTAAAAAATTTTTTACTTACACAAAATGAAAAATACCACCTTATAAATAGATTAATATCAACTATACTGGAACCAAAGGGGTGGTCCAATCTCTGCATTTATATCTGTATGCAGATGTGGGTCCCATCTCTAGGACCTGCCACTATCTCAAGAACAGATTGCAAGTGAATGATGAGGGGTTGTGCACGTGCAAGTGAATAATGAGGGGTTGTGCACATGGAAGTGAATGATGAGGGGTTGTGCATGTGCACGTTTGTCCATCACTTGTATGGGAGATCTGATAACAGACAAGGCGGTCTGCTCCAAACTCCTTTACAAGATAATGGAGTGACAAGCGTATGTGTGGCCCCTTTCCATTCACTTGTAATTGTGAATGTGGCCCATCAGGCATTTATGGTACCTATAAGGGAGCCCAATTATAGATCAGTACAAAATAGTGATACAATATGGCTGTGCATGTGAGCCCGTACAAGTCATTGTTATAGAGTCGATCACGTTCAGCACATATTCGTCTGATGCAAATGCCGTCCATGAGCCATGTTTGGGTATTCCTGGGCATTGTTATGTGACATAGATATGTAACGGTGGGGAGGGAGAGGGATAAACCCAAAGGAGAAGGTGAAAGGTTCCTGGGGTGGAAAACTCCCAGACACTCCACTTTTGTTCGTTATCTCCCGTCTCCTAGGCAACAGCTCTGGTAAATATCTGTATTATTAATTATTAACCAGGAATATGACATTAGGTATGAGGAGGGACACACTGTGCGGTGTATGACATGACCCACGCTCAACATTAGTATGGAGTCCTCCAGAAGGTTCTCTTGTATGGCGAAAATGGGGAGATAAAATATGGCGCCAGTTCAGGAGCTGAGCCGTCCTCATAGGCTGAGGGTGCCCAATGGATCAAAAATAACATTTGCTCACTTCTGGTTTCGGCTTACAAATATGGATACAAAACACTGACCAACATACAGCCATGAGCTAGGCTAGATCAGGCTACGTTCACAATACCATTGACCTGTCTGTTGGTCTGATCTGTCAGAGGATCAGAAAAATGGATAGCACTTTCCCTAAGACAACATTCACACCACAGCTCTTAAACCAGTTTACTGTTGTGGCGGGAAAGCTCCAGACGCACATAGGAAACAGATCCATAGACCCCTGTACTCCTGATGAAGGTCAGAAGAGCTTCCTAGATCAGGTGGGATCTGTCAGGGTTTGTCTAGTCTTCAAATTCCCCCACAGGTCACAATTTTAGAATAGCTGATGTGAAAGGGGTCTAGGACATGAAGCGTCTATAAAGGAAATAAGCAATGAAGATTATGTTAGGACTTTTTTCAATATTGCTATGGCTATACATGTGAATACACATAAGCTTCTAACGCCACCTAGTGGCCAAGGTTAGAATTGAAGATACTAGTTCAAAGACTCCTGCGCAAGGCAGAGTGGAGGAAAATACCTCCAACAGAACATGCTATCATCTATATGGAATCTGCCCGAAAACAAAAATCTGTATGTCTTCATATTGAAGTAAGAGGATCGGTAGAGAAGGGCTTGTGCGTCTTCTTTACCTGCCCTATTACAGCTCCATAAAGCAGCAGAATATGGATGTATTCAGGAGCCCTGAGTAGTCAGAGAACGTTAGAAGATGGTTCAAGATCTTTATAGCTGAAAGCAAATAGTTGCATTCTGAATATAAGCGAAGAGAATACAAGAGGTGTCTGGCAGCATCGTATATAGAGATGGGCGAACCTCCCAAGATTTGTTGTGGGTGGCTCAGGGGCCACGATTCAAGTGAAATTATTATACTCTTCAGACCCCAGAAGTATAATAGGTGGAGGCCCAGGAGAGGTGTAAAAATATATATATAAAAAAACCCAAAAAAACAAAACATTCATACTCTTTTTGTCCCCCTTGTAGCGTAAAGCGCTCAGGGTCACGATTAAGGTCTGTGACTACTGTGGCCTAGTCACAGGTTTCAGAGGTGACCCTGGGCACATGATGTCACCAGGAGATCGCCAGACACCACGAGGAGGCATTTAAGAGGTAAGGGAAGGTAAGTATGTTTTGTTTTTTACCTCCCCTGGGCCTCCACCCTTTATACTTGGGGACTGAAGAAACCCCAAAGTATAATAAATTACAATGCATGTTGCGGCGGCCATTTTAGTTAATCCGAGACCAATCTCCAATTGTTCAATTTAATTAAAAACCGAAACAACTTAGAATATTCGGGTCGAACCCAGCTTAGAAGGAAGCGATTCGCCCATCTCTAATCCTTTACCATTCTATACACCATGGGTAGGCAACCATCGGCACTCCAGCTGTTGTAAAACTACTCCTCCCAGCATGCATATTTGCTCTGCTGTTCTTGGAACTCCCAGGAGAGTGAGTGGAGCATGTTGGGAGTTGTAGTTTCACAACAGCCGCTCTACACTGAACGGAAAAACTTGGCCTAATCAAGTGTGTATGTGTATGGGAGGGTTGGATGGAATAGCCGATGAATATTTGTCTATGGGCAACTTAAGAAAGCATGTGCAAGCCTTGCAGCTCTGTGCAGTGCACAGATCTCCTGTGTATATGTACTCTTAGATTACATTCACACGAAGGAATTTGATGCTGATTAGGGGACGGATTCTGCCTCCCATTGTTTTCAATGCGGCTCGAGACTCCTTGCTGCGAGGCCCATTGATCTGGGCCTAACCTGCAGGGGAAAGCAGTGACAGAATGCCGATGCCCTGACTCGGCATCCCATCACAGGTAGGTGGTGGCAGAAAATGCAGAGGAATTCCTCTTCATTTTCTGCCGTGTAAACAGCCCATTAGGGCATGTTCAGATGGCGGAAAATCTAGAGCAACTTGAGTCGAAGTTGCTCAAATCTTTATACATGATCCATTTTTCCTGCTTCTAATATATCCATGTCCAAAACGGACTGTCCACTTAGACCGGTGCCGCCAGACCTGGATAATCAATGTTACTGGAATAAAGATTATATTTTTCTTCTAAGATGGTGCCACTTTTGACCATAGGCTTTGCACTGCAACTCAGCCACACTCAAGCAAAAGGGGCTGAGCTGCGATACCTAATAGTCCATGACATGAGTGGTACTGTTGTGTAAAAACAAAAAGTAGACGTTTAGGTTCTTAATCAAGTTTTTGGACAATAAAACTTCCAAAAGTACACACTACAAATTTACACTGTAACAACAATATATTAGGGCACATGGACATAATCGTAAAGGGGGGGGGGGGGGGTTCATATTCAGGAAACCCTTTATGACATATAGATACTATCAAGTTTTAGCTCTTACCCTGATGGACTCATGGTTAGGCCTTGTGCACAAGCCAAGGGGAGGCAGATTATACAGAGGAATACCTTCCGTCCCCCATTGACTTCAATAAGGTGTTCCTTTCCCCTGCAATTGAGCAGGATAGGACCTACTCTATAAACATCAGAATGGAGTGGAGCATTGCACCCCCCATTGGAAGAACCTCGGCCTGCACACTCTGTCATGTGCATGAGGCCTTAAGTACGGTTTAAAAAATAAAAATAATTAAAAACTTCATGTTAATGGCCACATGTAATACCAGATTTTACCTGTAGTGGCTGCTGCAGGAGAAAAGATCAGCTGACTGTAACTAGCCTATCAAGGAGAGGTCCGTGATGAGATTATCCCTTTAAGAAGAACTTACAAATGATCATTATATCACACCAGAAATAAAAATACACAAGCCAAAGAGTAAATTTCATTTTTTTTAATTAATCTTCAGTGCCATTCCAAAATGCAAACTTTTTTCTTTAGTGTTAACATAGTGAGTCAGGAATTGGGGTTAGACCCCATCCCATAACTTGGCAGGCTCACCATGAAGGTTATAAAAACAATGGTCCATATTACAGGGATCACACGCAGGCATAGTGTTAAAAGTATCGCCACGACAGAATGGCCTAGAATTAATACGCAGGCAGGAGGTCTGGTAACTAACACCGCAGACAGATGAGGGAGCTGTGACTAAATCCTATCACAAAACCTTCATAATCCTTAGTGTGTGGAATTAGAATATTAGCGTCATCGACATGTATTAATAATTCATTAAAACATAAAAAAAAAAAAATCATCCTGTGCAAATTGCCATTTAAAGAGCAGTGTAAAAAACCATTGCACCTCCCAATCGTCTTTATAGGCCAACCTATTATATAACAAACTATGCAGAGCCATTTGGAGTCAATCCATGTGACAGACATATTACTGGGAAACAAGTCCGATGGTAACTTAAAGCGATTGTCCAGTTGTGTGCTTAGACATCATATACTAGTCAGTATCTATAGGGGATGCTTACCTGCTATTTACTTTCCTTACATCTTGCTTCTTGGTGATTCTTATCTTAGCTTTATTGGGCTGTGCGGTGCTCTGTGACTACAGTTTAGTTACAGTGCCTATAGGGAGTCTGAGGTAGTCTGAGACACACCCCCGTCTCATCATTGGTTTAGGATGCTGTTCTTTCCCTTGGTGACTTCTTAGACCAGCTGCTCTGTATAAAACACAGGTCTATGACAGAGTCACCAAGATGGATGGAGAACTGATATACATTACAGCAAAGGACAGAACCGTTATAAGGTATAGAAAAAGCAGAATTATCCCATATATAGATAAGCCTTAGTAAGGGGGAGACTGGAGAGTCACTTTAAGGACTATGGTCATTCTTTAGGAGGATCGGCATGTTATATATTCTCATCCCAACCATGGGCCATACCAAGAACTGTGTTGTAAGCAGTGAAACAATACCAATAGGGTGCTTTTATTACACATGGATGAAGGGCTGCCCTGTAAGGGATGCTAACCCTGGTGACAAGACTTTTTTTTTATCTTATATTAAGGCTGGGTTCACATATGCTTCTGCGTCCATTGGAGACTGCTCAAAAGCGGCAGAGAGAAAAGTCCTGCATGGAGGACTTTTTTCTCCACTACTTTCAGTTTGGAAATGGCAGATCCCATTATAGTTAATGGGGTCAGATGGTCTTCGCGTGTGTAACTGCTATTGTAGCGGTCCGGGCCTCTATTGTTCGGGTCCCCCGATAGACCTTTACAACGGCTAATGTGAACCTAGCGAAGGAATACAGATTTACCCATTACCAAACACAGCCATCTGTGAGTATATTTACGATGCACTATAGAAATCGAGACTGCCGCAGTGACAATATTAGCTTAAGGATTAGGAATCCATCATTGTCAGGTAGAGTACAATTGGCGACAATTGTACGAGATATAACCAATACCATCAAAGGTAGGCATCTACAGTAGGCAGGATGACACAAGAGTATATAAAATCATCTAAGTCCATGATATTGGTGGAGCAATGTCTCCTGGTGGGCCGGAGGGTGCTAAAAACAGCAGCAGAATGAAAGTCCTATGTACTGTATCTAGGTATCCGGTCCGATAAAAGCAACATTGCTATTAAAGTAAATAGATGGCAGAAATTTTTGGCACAATCATTGACGTTAAAAATAAAACAGGTCTTGTCACCAAGTATTTGCCTGTCCAGAGAGAATTTCTATGATAGCGCTTGTTGTGTCTCCCTCATCTCTGCATTAAGACCCCTTTAGTGGTTCAATGATGCCATGAAATATATACAGCCTGAAAGACGGGGGATTGTACACCCTCCCAAGGGGCATGGAGAAGCCCGTCCCTTTTTACAGTCTGTATAGAATATACAAGAGCATATGTATATATTTATATATTTATAGGATATGCTATATCTTTTATATGCTTTCTTTACAATATTAAGATTTGTATTTTTACATAAACTACAAATGACAATGGCAATGGCACGAAACACAGCAGCGGGTGGGGACTAGAACATGCACAATAGCTTGCCTCTTCGCAAGACGTCAGTCCCTCTGAGCCCTGCAAGATGGCATCAGCCTAGAAACAAATGACAAGAAGGCAAGGGCTTAGAGGAGAGAGCTGGGCTTAGAGGTCCTCGGAAATTAAGGCATTCTTATTTGCACAGAAAGAGTTCAGCCAACTATTCTAGAAATCTATAGCCCCTAAGGCACTCAGGCAGAGGGGTCAATAAAAATCCCTCATATTGTAAGAGATGTCCTGAGTGCCCACTGCCCTGGCAGTGACATGATACTAGGACACCAGCTTCCCTACTAAGATTACATACACTTCTACAGTATGTTAACATGATGGCACAGTAAGATGGTATGACATCCAATGGTGCAAGTAAAGCGACGAGCCTTCAAGGTTTGTCAACTTTTTTTTATGAGTTTGGCAAAAACAGAGGCTGAACGCTCAAGTCCCAAGGAGGCACGGCCTAACCGTAATGGAAAATGGACTCCTTACAAGGACTTGTGAAGGGGTCATCATTAGTGGTTAGTGCCAAAAACGTGCATTTGGAAACACTGTATACTGAGCAAAATTGAACGCTCTCATGAAGTAGCTACTGTGCAAAGGACGTAAACTAACTCCAGTGTTAAGAAGTCCCTGCCAGCCTGAGAGCAAGGCATGGATAAGATAACCACAACAACAAAGGCCGACAAACAGAAAACATGTAAAGAACAGGGGATGCGGGAGCAATAAATATACAAGTAAAAATAAAAAAAGGCAATAAAGTCTGAAACACCACAGTAAAAGCTGTAAAACCAGTTAGGGGGTTGGGACTTCAGTGCAACTTGTAGGCCGTTTCGGCCTTCCTAGGACGCCTCAGCCCCAACGATTTCGACACATGAAGGCAACTTTCAAAGAACCCATTATAATGTGAACGACGTACCATGCTAACAGTTTCATGAGAGGGACAACATGGCTCTTCTCTGTATTTAGAGAGGAAATCTGTGTCATATCCTTCACGTACAAAAAGATGTCAAGAAGACTTTGGATTTTTAACCCATTGCTGCTAGAAGAGTCTCAATTACAAAAAAAGTGCCAACCATTATGGCTCCCCTAGGGTACAAGTCTTGCACTACTACTACTTGCCAGTCCCACAGTCTCCAAGAGCAAAAGTAACGGATGCCATCCCAGATGGCACTGCACATCTTGGCACTTTGTATCCCTCTTACAGTAGAGAAGCTGTGCCTCCCATCTGCTTTTTGACATTTATACAGTAGATTAACACGGTATCTGGCATTTATCGCTTGTACAGATATATTCTATACATATGCAGCTCTGTCACCCATCTTACTGAACAGGTGAACTTTCCACTTGGATTACTTCTTTAGGGCATATGCCCACTATGAAAAGCAAAGAAGTGTCTAGGAATTGGCACATGATCCGACATGATTGATAAGGATATTTTTGGCTATAACCTTCAAGTTTATGACAAATGTGTCACAGAAGAAAAAAAATACTGTAGTATAAGTACATGTAGAATTATCCTCGTTTCTAACATTGATTTTGGGGCGGTTCTATCAATAATGTCTTTGTCAGTCAGAGAAAACGAGGGTCAAATAGACTGGATCTTTACCTGCCCAAACCTCTCATCTCTACCCTCTATAGGGCTAACATGCCTGGTCAGCTGAGATACTAGCCATGTAAAAAAAGAAAGCTGGTCATAGATACTGTTTGGCAGAGCCATCTTATGTCTGTGTCGAGACTATTTCTCATTTCATATTTCTTTATAATATACACATTATGCTGATTCATAAATGGAATAAACGTAGAAGAGCCTGGAGACCCCTTTAGTTACCGCCACTGAACCCCCTCAGACTAAGTCCACCTTTGCAATCAAATTGTCTTTTATTGTCCCCCAATAAATCCTAAATCAAAAATGAAGCAACTTTGTGATAGGTCTTCGTAACAAATTTCCCACCCTACTATGTTGACTAGGCATCTCCATGGTTAAATAAATTCGGTGTAGTGTGTGAGACGGCAGTGTAAGACTTTCTTCTGTTTGGCACTCTCATGTGTGTAAGTATTCATGTCTTATAATGGATTAGAATGGAAATACCAGAAGCACCTATATCAGTTTAGCATGGTACACGACAGACCCCACTAATATAGGAGTCCCCAATAGGGTATCGGCATTATACTATACAAAACCAGGCCGCAGTCTGATCTATTTTTTAACCTTTTTTTCCTGCTGGAGCCTCGAATGTAGATGTGATGTCAAGAACCAATAAAAGGGGACGTAACTGTAGGTTTAGACTACACAGAGATTGTTTGTTGTCTGTTACCATGGAGACACATAGCTTGTAAAGCTGTAGAAACAAAACACTAGGCAATTTTGTAATCAAGGCCTACTACAAAGTTGCTCCACTTTTTATTTCCTATGCGTTGAGAGAATAACGAATGTATATAGCCTTTAAGACTACACATGGCTAAATGTATAAAATATACCTATACCCATGTATTATATTGCAGAACATTCTTCCCTTCCAAGGAGATTGTAAGGCAGTACTCTGTATAGTGTATGCTCACGGGAAAGGCTCATGCTTTCCTCTAGTTTATTCTACAGCATGCCCAAATCTTCCAGCTGTAGGCAAGGTGAAAGCAGCCATTTTAGAACATCATGGCAATAAGGGATGTTAGGTTCCTATAGAGAGAACCCCTGAAGGCTTCTACAATGCCGGCTTCAAGAAGACGGTTTGACTAAAGTAGTGGATATAAGACTCAGTTTTACAGCCTGGTTTTAGGATTGGGAAATAATAAGGCTGTATAGGCCATATAAAAGCATCTGACAAAGAAGAAGTGATCTCACTGCTAATGGGATTGATCTATAGGGGATTGATCTATTAGTGCAAAAGGGATCTGAGGAGAACATTAGGGGAAATATATCTAACCGTACAAGTTCCTGCAATGATACTATTAAGAAGATTAATATTAATATTACTTCCCCCACTACTTCAGATATATTAGGGACAGGCCATAAGTGATGTCCCGCTTAGTCCAAGCATGGGTTTCACGCTTCTCTCACACATTCATCTTTCCAACCATAGCATGGCACATAAATTATATAAGTAATGAAGGCAGATGGGTGTCCTTGTTTGCCCCACATTGAGTTACAGTCAGTACTGTACCTACACCTCCTTAGCGCAAATTGTAATAGTATAACCCAATAAAAATACCCAACGGCAGACAGAGGTAAAACAACCCTGAAAGCCTACACAGTTCATCTGAACAGACTCAAGAAGCAGGTTGGCAAGTAATCTTGGCTGGTAAAAGACAAGCCATGCAAGACTGCCAATGTGGTGGCATCTTCTTAGTGCAATGTATCACTTTTCTTGGTTTGTGATCTTCACAAAAAGGTCTGAAAATCCCTTTCAGCTGCCGCAAAGTCTGTAACACAGTGGGGTGCCACAGGTGTAAAAATTGATGGCAGGAGGGCAGCTCTCCCTCCGACTCAATTACCACAGGTAACTAAGCTCTGGCTTATCTCTTCCTATTTGTAAGCTTGCATTATTCTACTCCTAAAGCTGCATTTCCATCAAATGTCCTCTACTCAATTGCTTATGTGCGTTTTGCTAGAGAGCAGAGATGAGCAGTTCTTCTGGTTTGCCATGAGTTGGTCCTGTAGGTGTGGCAGTTCGGGTGGGATCAGGAGTCAGGCACTCCTGGCTGCTCATACCTGTTGGCGTAAGGTCCATGAGCTCACCTGAAGAGCTAAGAGGGAAAGAGGCAGAAACGGATATGCCAGATGACGGATCTGCTGAGCCAGCAAAGAGACGGGGAGGCTTCGGCACCAGATTTGGCTCGAACTGTGCTCTTAGAAGTATCTCCTGATCACTTACAGACTTGGGAATTTCACGGTCTGTTCCTTCTGACACCATCATATGATAAAGGTCCTGCAAAGACCCACTTTTACTGTCTAGATTGAAAAGACTGTCTATAAATTCTGCAAATTCTAGCACTTGAGGGCTTGGAACTTCTGTGAGGCGTCCATTCTGTAAAGCCAGCTCCTCCTGGGCTGGGGTCTGCACCCTGGTGGTCTCTGCTCCTGCAGCCGCTTCTTCATCCCAGGTTGGCAAATCTCCAGGTGAGGAACGGCCACTGTTATGGATAATCTCAGTGTGCTGGCTCTCTTGAGAGTGCTTAGAAAGGGCATCTGCTCCAAGCAGCTCAGTGCGGGAGCTCAGGGATGGATTCTCCTCTGGAATGGTGGGGTCAATGAAGAAGCAGTGTGACTCATCACGCTCCAAAACAGCTCGCAAACTGGGCGAACCACGAATACTTCGGAACCCTGAAGAACGCCTGGAATCAAAGCTGTATACTGACTCGTTGTCCGAGAGGCTCTCCATTGTAGCTAATGGGGCTCGGCGATCTTGCAACGACACTGCCAGGCAATCCTTGGTGCTCATCAATAGAAGTTCAACAGGATCCTTCAACACCGGGGACAGAAGACGGGAGTCATAAAATCCTTCAAGGCTGATTTCAGACTGCTTACTCCTATGGAGGTTTGGACAACACAAGAATATCATCAATATAAAGTTGGATGAAAAGGGAAAAAAAAATACAAAAAGGATAAATTAAAAAAAAACAAAACACTCCTTTAGCTATTTTGGTAAAAATATGAATACACTTGGTAAACAGAATTTTACATAATTTATTAATATTATCTAATAGAGTTATTATAATGACGGCATTGAGCTGGGGTACATTGAGAAGTTTCTCTAGCTCTATCACTTTGCTCTTTAGCTCTTTGCCCTGGCAGACCAATTGACATATCTAAAAAAATCATTCATCTGAAGTCTCTAGGGTACGGCCAGTTTTACTTGTGTATGGTCTGTACGAACCACGGGCCTGGTCACTTCTTTACCCAGAATATCAGCAGCAAAGATATTGTCTCACTACCGAGACCTACAAATCACTATAGGGGCGAAACTGTGAAATACAAGCCCATATTAAGAGGAAGACCAATTCGGTAGATTTCAACCATTACCTGTAGTAAGGATTCACACCAAAGGAGCTATCAATTTACAGAAATGAAGGACTAAATAAGGGACTAGATGGGGTGGGAATCTGACGGACACCACGGTGTGACTAAGAGAAGGATGATTTAAAAAAAAGCATTAAAACTGTAAATATGAAAAAGATTGAAAAAGACTCACATATGAGAGATTACTAATCACGACACAAACAGGCCATGGTAATGCAAGAAAAACTGACAGAACAGTGTCCATTACACAGGCGAGCAAAGAGAAAGGACACCACACAGGACCCTGATAATGAGGACAAGAAACATGCGTGAGGAAATGAAGGAGGGGACGAGGGACAGAGGGAGGGGGAAAAAAAAACAAAAAGAATAAATGAAAAATGGAATCAGAATAAAAAAAAAAATACTATAATAAGAACATTTAATGGATCAATAGAAACTAGAAAAGCCACAATCCAAAAGACAGGGGATAAATCAATCCCTAAGAACCTAACTGCACCCCATATTAGTCAGCACACACAGTCCCACAGTGTCCCATCAAGATCCCAACTTACTTGGTGCTACTGTTCCTCCTGTTGGCATTTGTGCCAGGCATGATGGCGGGAATCACCTCCAGAATAGGGGGCGACAGATGTGGCGGCTGATTAAAGATAAGCTCTGGGTTCAGATCAACTTCTGTTGGACTCACCATCACTTTGGCAGCTGAAAGAAGGGCCGTTTTGCCCTTGTTATAATTTTCCAACACCTATTTAGAAGATATGAAAGGATCATACACCAGGCAGATAAATAAGTGAACCTCAGGTACAGCTGTAACATAGATCACATTATAAACAGCTAGGAAGTAGAAGAATGTCAGAAGAAGCGTAGAGCAATGTCATCTTCAGTATAATGTACACATTGTTTGCCCGAAGAACCCCTTTAATCCATCATACTATTTATCCCGCACTGTGAACAACATCAAAAAAATTCAAAAATAACGACTGAAAAGTTACATATACTCCAAAATACTACCAATAAAAACTACAGCTCATCCTATAAAACTCAAGCCCTCATAGATCAGTTGATAGAAAAAAAAAAACAAGTTATAGGTCTCACAATATGTGGATTTCAAATTTTAAATAGCAAAAGTAAACATGCAACTCAACCTGCAAAAATAAGTCATCTTGTGGCTTAGTTTAGTTTAAAGAGGTCTTTTCACCACCTACTCCAGGTTTTTCAATCATTTAATAGTAGCCAGTGTCAGAGAGCAGAATCGCACCTCTTGTTTTTTTCCTGGCCAACACTGCTCACCGGACAAAACAAAGCCTTAATAGTACACGAGGCAACAAAACTAACAGCACACGTATTGCTCAGGAAGAGTGGGGGCTAGAGAAAAAAAATTCAACAACTCCAGAATCAGTGGAGCAATAGCTATCCACAAATGCTAAGAAATGGTATTGGTGGGGGCGGTGAAGGGTCCTCTAAGAAAAAATTAAAAGTTATGGATCCTGAAAGAAAGCAAGGAAGAAATGAAAACTGGCAGGAAGGGGTTAATGATACATTGGGTTTTGTTTTTGGGTGTGTGGGGGAAGCAGCAATCCCATTATTGTTTTAAGTCATTCAGCCGTGTCAATGACATGGTAACTTTACTCTGCAGGTCATCAAGGTTAGAGTCATACACTTTTTTTTTAGGTTTTCTACTTTCTGTGCAATAAAAATGCCTTTTTAAAACACTTTTTACTCCATTTTTAGGAGGCTAAAAAAAAAAACCCCACACACATTAGTTCATTTTTAATCACCGTGCTGGATAAATAAGATGTTCATCTTGCATAATGTAGGAATGTAATGAAAATGAAGCGGTAATTCATTTATTTATTCCTTCATTTTTTTTTAAATCTTTAAATCAGAGTTTTTTCTTTTTTTAATTTGTTTTAGCCCCACATGACCATGCACTTGTTTCTGGTGCAGTGTATTCTGCTTGTCAGTGAAAAACTGTCTCTCAATCGTGTTATCAGGGTGCAGAGGGAGCCCCACTAATAAGCACGCAAAAGAGCGAGTCAGGTTTTTTTTTTTTGTGTGTCCTTCAAACAAAAACAGTGATCTCAATGTACACAGAGCCTAATATTGCAGCACTTAAAGGGTTGAACAGCCGAGACTGGAGCTGGCTATGATGCCCATCATTAGAGAAGGGTGAGAGCACCAAAAAGGGCGTCTGCACCAAAAAGTGATAGTGTAAGCACAGCAACTGTGCCTATGTCACCTCCATAAAGTACTAATATGTCTGTTAGCATGATGAACTCCATACCCACCCCCTTCAGAAGTAGAACTGCTCTTGTCCATGGGCTCTTTGGTATGGTAGCTCACCAACGCTCAAGTAAAATGGAGATAAGCTGAATTACCAGAAAAAAACAAAAAACAAAAAAAAAAAAACACGACAATCCCCCCCAAAGATAAATACTTTAAAGGGAACTACTAGCACCAACATCTCTTCTAAACCCCTTATATGTTGTTGTATGGCTGACAGTGACATAGTGAACAGTGAACCTTTCTTGTGTCACATTGAAATCCTGCTGATGAGAAAATCAACTTTTAATCCATATACAAATGAGCTGTTCAATGACACTAGCGGCCCCTACAACAGCATGTAAGTGGCTAAGAAGCGATTTTGGCGTTGGTAGACCCCCCCTTTAAAATAATTTCAGCTCTTAAGAAACCTCAGAGGTCAGACCATAGGACTATAAAGTACCTTTTGTTCACGCTTCACCTTGTTCACAAACCTCACCTTGTTCAGTCCTTCCATTACCACATGTGGAAGGTGTTCATGCAGCATGGCCGGGGAGATTATTACTTCTTCAAATGCTTTGTTGTCCCCCCAAATGGCAAAGTACGTAGGTTCCTCTTGATCCCAGAAACTGCGAAGAGGATGCAATATACATAAGCAGTCCCAATTCCTCTCCTCTACATAGCAGATCTGTATCTCCCCCTACACTTACCAGCACTGCTCAGCCGGGTGATTGTGAACAACATGAATGATTCGCCCGGGAGGGTAGAGCGGGGTGCTGGCGGACAGTGCTATGGTTAGATCACTGGGGTGAGCCCACTGCCGGTTACTGGGCACAGTTATCCCCTCAGATTCATCAGGAAGTTCTGACTTGGGTATACACTTAGTCCCCCCTACAATAATCCGCCACTAGGAAAGAAGAAAAAATACAGGAAGCATTAAATAAAGCAGTGGTAGGAAACCAATACACTTCAGCTAAGAAAGGAAACTGTACAGAACAAAATCCTCTCCACATCTAACCTTTGGCTTGTTGCTCCTCTGAAGAACATCTAAGAGATGCCTGCGGAATCCTTCAAGTTGAGACAAACCGATCCTAAAGAAAGTGGAAGGTCAATGTATACTCTAATATGTAGACTACACTACAGTAAAGATTTTTTTAGAAGATTACCTGGGTACTAAATCTTTCCCAAGAACAACAGATGTAACAAACTCCTTGGAATATTCCATGGCATCCTCGCTGAAAAAAAAATAATCTTGGTATCAGTGAAAGCCTATAGATGGCAGTCTTGCACAACAGAACATTTGTAGAATACACACCTCAGGAGGCCCCCTGGTGGAGAGTATGCAAAACACTTTAGGGAAGGGTACTGTGGACGCAGAAGGAAGGAAAGAATAGCAGCGGTGCCCGCTCCCAGAGAGTGGCCCACCACTATTAGGCCATAGTGTTTAGTCCCACGTCCCTGAGAAGATAAGAAATAGTTCATGTGATAAACTTGGCTGCAGCTAAACCGATAAAATGGAAGCTGTCAAATTATCAACGAGAATGTGCAGGATGATATTTGCGTGGCGTCTGTTCCCCCCATGGACCCACAGATTTCATTACTGAGCCCAGAATTAGGACCTGTCCTGAGTTTTGCTCCTGGGCTCACGGCCCTATACACGGACTCATAACTCATAATAATACATGGTCATGTGTTAGGGACATTAAAATATAATCTGTCAGTGTGCTAGCTGCTAAAAACATGGCTAGCACATTGACAAAGCATGGAGCCTTAAGTACAGATGTATCCTTCCTAAAAGGGGTTGTCCAGGGGGTTTAAATTCAATTACCTGATCCGGTGGATGAGGATGATGGACCCGAAGGTCCCAGCCTCCTCACAACCCTGGGTCAAGTGATCAGAAGCACTGCTCTGTCCCCCTGTCTTGTTTATGCAGTAGTCCTTGCAGCATATGACTAATGGGCCTCAGCGGACACAGGAAAGGTCACTGGTGACATGTGACTAAGGCCACTAATTGACTTCAGTGATCACGTGTGGCAAGGACTTCTGCCGGAACAAGCCCCTGGAACGGACAGCAGCGGCAAACACCCGAGGCAAGAATTTTTTATTTCAAGTTTCATCTTCCCGCACCAGAACTGAAATTCCTGGACAACTCCTTTAGGACCAAGATTTTTTTTTTTTAATTTGTTTTTATAGTGTTGCATTCCCAGACCCATAAAATTATGTTTCCATTGTTGAAGTCATATGGCTTTATTATTATTATTATTTTTTTTTTTTTTTTGGGGGGGGGTGGGTTTGGGGATAGGCTAGTAGTATTTTTCAGTGGCACCATTTTAGTAACCCTTTTTGTTGAAGGAGTAGAAAAATCAGCAATGCCACCATTATATTTTGTGTGCGATTCTATGTCATTTACCGTGTGCTGTAAATCGCATTCTACAATTATTCTATATGTTAGTACAATTATGGCGATGCCAAACATTTTTTTTTAATTTTTTTATGAAAAATATACATGTTTGGCATCGTCATAATTGTACTAACATATAGAATAATTGTAGAATGCGATTTACAGCACACGGTAAATGACATAGAATCGCACACAAAATATAATGGTGGCATTGCTGATTTTTCTACTCCTTCAACAAAAAGGGTTACTAAAATGGTGCAACTGCAAAATACTACTAGTCTATCCCCAAACCCCCCCCCCCCCAAAAAAAAAAAAAAAAAAGTGGTTTGCTGCCTTCTAAGAGCCATATCTTTTAACTCTTCAGTCAATGTTCCCCTATGAAGTCTTTTTTTGCGGGCTGAAATTCAGCTTGTTTAGGCTTATTATTTACTGCTCATCCTCAGGATAGGCCATAAATATATGATCGATAGGGGCCAACATCCGGCCCCGGACTGATCATCTGTACAGAGTCGTTTCTGGCACATGTCCAGTATATAATACGGGGCCAGAAGTAGAAAAGCAGCCCAGGTCCCAGCTGCAAGTGTTCAGCCGCTAGACAACGGACGGTGCTTTCTGCTTCCAGTCCCATATAGTGTACTGGATGAGTGCCGGAAGCAGCTCTGTACAGATGATCGGTCTCTTATCGATCGTATATCGTATCCTGAGGATAAGCCATAAAAAACAATAAGCCCCGACAACCCTGGTCTGTAATGCTGGTCTGTATAACTTACCAGATCTCTGCCAAATGCCTGAGAAAGCACCATTTCTTGCTCCAACTTCTTCTTAATATACTCAGCAGAAAGAACCATTCCCTGTAAAAGCAAGACATAAGTGTGACATCGCAACTTAAATATAAAGGTGTTGTAAGAGGATAACAATACTACAAGGGAGACATTGACTCATCTAATCCCAAAGGATGGTGGCACCTCACAAAACTGTGTGCATGATACCACAAGCATGACTAATCCAGATGAAGCAAGACTGATTTAGAGGCTAAGTGATAAAGCGGTCACTACACTTACGACACAAGTTGCAAAAACAAAGGAACTATTCATAGCGTTCACAGATGTATGTAGGTTTATCAGGAAGTAAAACAGGCTTGGGCGATAACGTTTGCAAATTCCTTCATTTCAGAAAACATCCAGTGAAGTAGTTGATCATGGTAACAAATCTGATCCAATGGGATTCCAATTTCCATAAAGGGACATCATGTCAAATCATGTAATATATAAGAACGAGCCTAGCAGTTCAGCATGCTACATTCAGGATCATCCAGAGTGGAAAACTGATGCAAAATGGCCCTTACCTTATGCCCCAGCCATGTCCCATGGTGTCCTTCTACTGGCAGGCGCTCAGCATCTCCTGTGAGGTCTGTCAAGGCATCCTGGGAATACAAATAGCGAGAGGCTTGGCATGTCTTATATATTAGATATATCAAGTGTTCCTAAATCTGAGCATGTGTGTATTCCTCTACCTTTGGAGAGAGTGTGCCACGTATACTAATCACTACTTTCTTCTTATCATGGTCGACAGCCACAAAGAATGGGGTTTCATAAACCTGTAGAAACAAAATAGTCAAAAATATAGATGGAGGAAAACTTCCTAACTGTGCACCGAGTCAATTCTGTACCTCCCATAGAGTTGTATGGAGTGAAGCTAGCATGCTTGGCATGTTTCTTCATACAAATCTAAAATTCCTGGGGGCTCCCAACAGCTGGACCCCTGCTGGATTCACATTTCTTACTTATCTTGAACCATTTGGATATTCTTGGCCCACACAGTTTACCACTACTGCTCCACCACACCATAATCCAGAACCCTGAGCTTGACTTAGCATAAAACTAATGCAATTCTAGTTTTCATAAAGAAATCCTCCATTGTCTTATCAATCTACTATACAAATAATTTACGTCTTAACACGCAGCATGTTTTGGGCCTTAAAGAGGATTTCCAGGTACATAATATCAGATTGGGGATGGTCTGACACTCAGCACACCCATGGATCAGCTGTTTACAGCAGTTGATAGAAAGAGAGAGAGAGAAGCAGGAAGCAGACAGCTCTGTTCTCTCTGTAGTGGCCAAATTGAGGTACTGCAGTTTAGCTAGAATTCCAGTGAATAAAAGCTGATCTGCAGTAACTTGGTCTGGCCACTACTCGTACTCCATTCTGTGTGTATCAAAATGTTTTGTGGTGCAAATACAGAAAATTTTTCTGCTTTTTTTGTATACTTATACCGTTCACATTTCACACTGAACAACCTGTTAATGTTTCAGAATTTTATCATCTGTAGACCTAATTTGCATATATATTTTATATATATTTTTTAATTACATTCCATCACTAAGCCCCAACAGCAGACTTATTGTACAGAAAGCACAGGGGTCTCACTTCCTAAAATCCAGTGACCCACGCCAGCAATAATTAAAAAAATTAAAAGGGGTTGGCCCAGGTTTATGGCACTTGGCTATCTATATCTGGCAGTCCCAGGCACCATAAACAAAGCGGCAAGGTGCCTGCCACTTTATTCAGATGGGGAAGGGAATCCCCATCTCCTGCTCAAATAGTTATCATCTACGCTGTAGATAGAGGATAACTAAAATTGGGCCAAACCCTTTAAAAGGACATTTCCAACTTAGAAACTACCTTTTTGACTGATAGTCAGCCATGTTGAAGAGCAGCTCTGGTTAAGTGACTATAGAAAGGAACATGAATCTGAGCAGGAAAGAAAACTAACCGCATCATGACATGAAGTGTACACAATGTCCACCATGTTCATGTTCTCATCCAGGAAGTGACGCTTTATTGCAATTGCGTTACAACCGCAGCAGTTATCCTCCTCGATGGTAACTCCAGGGGCAAAGCGAGGACGAGAAGAGCAGAGACAACAGCAGCTGCTAAAGATGTCAAACCAAGAATAGAGAGACAAAAGAGGGAGAACATGTTGACAAGAAAGGCCAAACACTAATATGTACAGCAATATATACACAATGCACATAGACAATGACAATGGCAAGCAAATTTAGGATCTGTATCACATGGATCCCAAATATGACATTCCTTTATTTCAGTGGGGCTAGGCATAACATCTCAGAAGTAAACACATGTGGTGTCCAAATATTTAAGAAAAAAAAATGCAGGAATTTGAAGCAGAATTTGGAGAAAAGTGCCACCGTATTTTGCTTTTGAAAGGGAATCTGTCAGGTCAATCTGGGACACTAAACCACCCACAGGTCCTTATAGACCTGGGGTTTAGTGTCCCAGATCGCCCTGTTCTAACGCAATCCGCAGGCACATTAAAAATAAAAAACCTTTATACTTACCTAGAGAAGAGTCCGATCGACGCTGTTTGGTGAGATCAGTCCGGCTTATTCATGAGGCTTGCCTCCCGGCGCCTGCGCTGTTCTTTAGTGAAACCAAAGAAGGACACCCCGGCTTCACTGCGTAATTGCCGGAGGTACGGGGCATGTGCCCTGAAGCCGAGGTGTACTCCTCTGGCTTCATTGAAGAACTGCGCAGGCGCGGGGAGTACAGTGGCTGGGTGTGTATAAAGCTTTTTTATTTTTAACACGGCCATGGATTGCATTATAACAGGGTGATTTGGGATACTAAACCCCAGGTCCATATGGACGTGTGGGTGGTTTAGTGTCTCAAATTGCCCTGACAGATTCCCTTTAAGTCCAATTCCGTGGCAACAGAAAAGGTGTATTTTACGTCTCCCATTTATTTCAATGGAAGTTCTCAGGCAGACACTTATTTTTTTTTCTGCTAGCTGAATAAAATCATCTAGTACAGAAAAAAAAATAAAATAAAAAAAAATTAAAAAAAATCAGCAGCTACTGCCTCCAATGTATGGGAAGCAGATTTCAGGTGGAATTTGAGGCAGATTCAGCGTCAAATTCCTACGTGCGAACACCCCCTTAGTGTACGGGCAGAATAGACACAGCAAAGTCAAATAAAATAAATAAAGCTAGAGACAACTCACGAGCAAGCACCCGCCAATCGACAGATGCCACATGTTGGTTTCCGGATGAGGTACATGGGCCAGCCATATGCCGCCAGTGCAAACAGCATGTAGTAACAGACCTCCTTGTACCGCTGCATCTCTTGCTGAAGTGAGAAAATAGGACATGGTGAGCAGATAGGATTCAGGACATGCAATAACTATACAAAGAAAGATGGAGAAGTACCACTACTCACTGTATTTTTCAGGTCCAGATATTTTGTTTTCCTGGTGACTGGCATGCCAGACAAGAAAGCCAATATATCATTATTGGCCTGAAAACAGAGAATATCGAGAAAGTTAGGATACATTTTATTTCTGGAGATGACCGATAAATTACAATTTTGGATGGGTTAAAAATAGAGATACATGGCAAGTATGTTGACTGTATATTACAGACTTATTTTTTATTATTTTTATTATGATTAGAAATTTTTAGTGATATTAAATGATATATATATATATATATATATATATATATATTATATTTTTTTTTTTACAATACATAGATAAGTTTACAAAAGTAGTTCAGTGTATCTCAATAGAATATTCACTGATTTTATAGCATACCTGTGCAAAAAATATAATAGACCTAGATATCAAATACCATTAGTATCTGTCCAGTCACATAAGGACAGCCACCCCCAAAAACTTATTTTTTTATGTCAATAGTTTTTATTGATTTTTTACAGGAATACAATACAGGAAGTCAACTTAAGGAACACATAATACATTCATGGCATCACAATGTACAAGCACAAAAAGAGCACAGAAGTTCTCTAGATAAGTAAAGCATAAACAAGGACATATATTAAAATGCATACTAGTAATATTTAAATTCAAACATACTGATAGGTAACCATACTTAGCAGAATACTATGGAGAAGCATTAATCTAATCGTGGCCATGAAGGGGAGAGGTCAGAACAAGTGGGAAAAGTAAAGTAAGGTAAACAGGCCTAAGGAATGGAGGGGAATAGAACCACTCTATAGCAACTCATAAGGCTGAGTGTCTGCTATATAGACCCGCCCGCAGACTCGTTCGCTGCCAGTTATCAACTACAACAGAAATGTAGAAATAGTATAAAAAGAGTATTCTAGAAATATTCAGAAATAGTGTCCCATAGGTGAGCAACAAGATGTATACCAACATTATTAGAAAAAGTCTGTCAATGAGCACTGGATGAGGGAAAATGATGTCGACCATATCTCCCATTCCCTCCTGAACTTGTCTAGGTTTCCACCATTACTAGCATAAACTTGTTCGTATAGATAATTCAACGACACCACAGAGATCAGTTCTGTCAGTGACGGACAGGAGGTAGATTTCCATCTGCGCGCAATAAGTAGGCGAGAAGTCCCAAGTACCTGGCATATGATAGTTCTATATCTACACGGTATTGTGAATGCCCAGCAGGTGCAGCACCATCTCAGGTGCAGCACCATCTCAGGTGCAGCACCATCTCAGGTGCAGCACCATCTCAGGTGCAGCACCATCTCAGGTGCAGCACCATCTCAGGTGCAGCACCATCTCAGGTGCAGCACCATCTCAGGTGCAGCACCATCTCAGGTGCAGCACCATCTCAGGTGCAGCACCATCTCAGGTGCAGCACCATCTCAGGTGCACCATCTCAGGTGCAGATCCCACCCCACCGCCACACAGATAAGCAATGAAAAAAGAGAAACCCAGAAAGGTTGAATGAGTGGGCAGTGCCAAAATATATGGAACAATGAGCCAATTTCTCCACATTCTCTCCAGCAGCAAGAGGGACATGAAGGAAAGAACTTAGCTAGATGAAGGGAAGGGTAATACCAATGTAAGAGTAATTTGCTATATTGCTCCCAGTATGAGGCACACACCGAGGATTGCTTTGCCCACCTGATCGCCTCCCGCCAACAGCCTCAAACCTGCGGCCCAGGTCATCCTCCCAGAGACACGTGTTTAGTTTTCCAGAGGGTGCAGTCTTGGTTGAAAGTACGATACAAGGTTTCAGTATCACATGCAGCTGGAGAAGACAGGAGATGCAATAGGTCTGCGGCCAGCTGTGGCAAGCGTAGTTGAGCCGAGGGAGTGTCGGAGAGGTATGAAACTAATCTAGCATAAGTAAATGTCTCTCTTGTAGGTAGATTGTACTTCTCCTCCAACGTGGAGAAGGGTACAATGGTACCACCTCTGCAGAGGTCAGAAATATACCTTAGACCACAGCTGCTCCATATATCTAGGGACAAATGTGGGACTTTGTGTGAGAGCGTTGTGAGAGGCAAATTCAAGGTAACTCCAGGGGTATCACCGTCCGAAACAGCACAGAAGGCACACCATGCCCCAACCATAGCCTGTACAGCAGGTGGAGCAGAGAGAGGAAGACATTTGGTAGTTCCCGACGCCAGCAAGAAACCTTCCCAGTCATTAATCTGAGCCAACTGACCCTCCATATCTGGCCATAATTTGTCATGGTTCAATGTTAGCCAAAATTAAAGTTGACCCAAGGTTGTGGCTAAACGGTAATGGTACAGATTTGGTATTCCCATACCTCCGTTGTCCCTTGTTTTATGTTTAATTTATTAAATTTTCAAGTATATAACATCAAAAAATAAAGGATGGAATAGAATGTAAAACAGGAATCTGTGAAGCACCATAATACAAGGTAAACTAGGGTTGCAGGCCCGGAAAGCAGGACAGTCAGGAAGGTGCAGAGCAGGCTGTCCCCTGTTTTAAAGATTGTATGCAAAGCTACTCTGGGTTTACAGCCGTTCCATATAAAAGACATCATCTGCTTCTGGAAGCCCTGGAAAACAGACTTGGGTATTGGGATCACCAAAGTCCTTAAATAGTAAAGTATTCTAGGAAGAATTAACATTTTATATAGTATTATTCTTCCCATCCAGCCGTGCTCAGATTTAGTTAGAACATCAAGCTCTTTCTGAAGGGAAGCCAACAAACCTGGAAAGTTGGCCTTAACTAAATCTTTTAGGTTTGAGGTCAGCTGAATTCCCAGTTAAGGTATGGACTGTGGGCACCATTGATAGGGTGAGGAATCTTTAATATGTCGAATATTAGTCAGTGTTAGGCCCCCCCAAAAACTTCTTTAGGAGAAAAATCCAATCTGCAATTGCCTCAAAAAACATGCATGGGGTAATAATATGATTGCATAAAACCAACTTAATCGCTTGCCGACTGCCCACTGACAAAAGAGGAGGCAGGGACGCTGTCTACCCAATCGCTGTATATACAACGCCATGTATTCTGTTATGAAAGCTGCTGTGATGTGGCTTCCTCCCAGACCAGCGGTCACGTAATCCCCATGTGATGGAGAACTGCAGGAGCTGCTGGGTCCTAGAGGACCTATATCAGCACTGCAGTGCATAATGGGAGACTATATTCCTCCTCTGGGGCTAATAGAGTTATCTTTTAGGGTTCGCCTGGCCGTTTAGTTGGGACCGAAACTGCTATTATACACTTTATTTATTTATTATGCTTACTGATATAGCACCATCATATTCCGCAGCGCTTTACAGAGATTGACAGTCACTGTCCCATATAGGGCTCACAATCTACATTCTCTATCAGTATGTCTTTGGCGTGTAGGAGGAAACCGGAGTACCCGGAGGAAACCCACGCATACACGGGGAGAACATACAAACTCCTTGCAGATGTTGTCCTTGGCAGGATTCGAACCCAGGACTCCAGCGCTGCGCTGCAAGGCTGCAGTGCTAACCACTGAGCCACTGTGCTGCCCTATACTATATATATATATATATATATATATATATATATATATAGTGTGTGTGTGTCTCTTACTCACCTCTCCTGGGCTCCGGTGTGACTCCCTGCGCCACATGGTCAAACAGCATTGTGATGCTTGCGTCTATGTGTCACAACGCCACGTGAACCACTGAGGCCTCAACTGTCCCAGACATCAGTCAGAAGACCCATTGACAGCCGAGAGTTATGCTGGAGCCTAAGAAAGCCCTATGGAAATGTACATATAGAAGGTATATGCTGTGGATTATCCAGATTTTTAGCCACATGAGGCACAATAAATCTTCAATGAAAAAAAAGTGTATTTTGCTGCTGTGGATTTCCAGCAAATATGCTGCAGAATTTCTGAAAATCTGCACTGTATATAGGTCCTGTGTGGACATCCTAAAATGTTCTTTTAACTGCTTAAAAAGGGAAATGCCTGAACAGTTGGAAAAAAATCTAATTTGTCCTTTGTAAACCTGTGAATAGTGTGAAGAGAGCCTTACGGCTTTTGGCTAGATTTTTACTGCAGAAGCCTCCATTTCAACACACATGAGTATGGCCTTGTACAGGAAATTCCAGGAAAGACCTCACTGTCATTTTCTGTGCTCCCACAGTCATGGAACATAGAGAAGAGTGATGTCATCCCTGATGTGTAAACAGTGACCAGGTGGTGAAGGGACACTTCAAAGTCAGGATCCTGGTTGAGTTTTTTTTTCCTGTCAACCATTTATCTCCATAAAAAGCAGTGTAGGTCACCACGGCACTAGGGAGCTTACCTCATCCAGCACTGCATTTCGCTTTGCCCTCTGCCTTTGGCGCAGCAGAACTAGCCCAGCGATGATGTCAGATGGTACAATATCCAGATCTCGGAAAAACTCAGCAAATAAATAGGCAATTTCTGAATATGCGTCCTAAAAAAGAAGGCATACATTTATTGTATACACTAGCTATATAGATTGTGCACCATTCATGGGTAAGATACGCAGGAATCTACTATAACTCAAAAAGCATTTCAACATCCAGTGTGAGACAAATACGCTGTGTACTTAGTATATGTACATTTAAGCGTTCACCTCTCCTAACCTGTCTGTTTTAGTAACTATTTGCATTCCCTGTGTAATAATTTTGGAGCAGCTTTTCTCTGTTCCGCTGTTAGGGTATGTTCACACTATCGTTATTACAGCAAGTTGTTGTTATCAGTCATAGGATGACAGCAACAGACATTAATGGTAGTGGAGTAACGGACACAGATGGAGCCCCCTCAGGGTGTCTGTTCCTACTGTTAATACTCCTTTCTTTGGGTCCGCTTGGGGACCCAAAAAAACAGAAACCCAATCCACTTACAAAGCGGTTACCCACAGAAACCCGCGGACCCCATAGACTATAATGGGGTCCGTCAGGTTTCTGCCCGAAAAATGTGGAGATAAGAGTTCTGCTTTCAGGACTTTAAACAGGGACATATCTTATTTACAAGAGCATTGGCAGCAACCCCTTGTCCATGAACTCAGAGAGTTCCTCAAAAGAGGACCCAAAATACAGGCCTGTAGCACTTACTAAAATAAAAATATCAGAAGAGCTGAAATGTTTTCTTTATGACCATGCAGCATTGGAGGTCATTAACCCGGCCTGGAATCTGTACTGCAAATAAGTCTGTGCACCTGCACGGCCCAAAACAGGCAGCCATGATAGAGGACTGACTCGTATGGAGACAACCAGGGATCTTCAGAATGATAGGGATCAGGTAAGTATGACCTGGGGGTAGGGGTGGGGGGGAGGTGTTGAGCATACTCGTTCTGGGAAAAAGTGACATTTCCAGCTTTTTCTAAGGGGATTACTTTAGCTACTGTAAACAGTACATCTCAGCCCTCAGCCGTATACAGCTTTCTGTATTTAGTCTAGTAGAGAGAAGAGATGGAGTGTTTAGCTTTCCTGGTATAGTGGAAGCTCCCTGGAGGGCTAGAAGAGTCAGTTTTGCCAGTAATGCTTCATAACCTTCTGTAATTGTAACAGATTACAAGAAATAATGAAGACCAGCAGCCGTACACATCTCCTATTAGCAACGCTCATATCCAAAATCAGCTGTGACCAAGTCAAACCTGGGAATTTCTCTTTATACCGTCCAATGGTAACACATCAATGCCTGCCAAAATGTATAATATGCACACAAAGTAAACCCCTCCATGGACATCAGCATAATAGCTGGTTGTATGTGAAGATCTAGGTCACAATCCATACAAATGGAGAACGAAAAGACTGCTATTGGTCGATGGTCTGGAAAGGTGACGGAACTAAAAGTGGTAGACATGGGAATGGGCTGAATATATTAAAGGGGTTTTCTGAGCAAATGAAACTGATGACCTATCCTTAGGATACTCATCCTGATTTCAGACTGTCTAGTCGTAGTCCAATTATTAGACAGCTTTAATAAATGTGCCCTAGTGATACTTTGGGAAAACGCCTCTACAGTTTTTGATGAAGTGGATGCATCATGAAGCCCTACTTTCTTATGTACCATTCTTTGTGAAGGGACTACTGGTATAGGCTCAAAAAAAATTGGACATCCCCATGATGGACTATTAAATGGGCGCTTAAAGGAATTTCAGTGTATTCACATACAGAGGATTAGCTATAGTGAGGTGCAGAAGCAGCAGTCGCTACGGAGCTCTGGACCCCTGGATTCTGGTCCCTCTTTCCCATAAAATATAGCACTATTCCAAATGGCACAAGGGAGGTAGATGGCCCATTACAGATTTCACATTGGGGCTCAGGAGCTTCAAGTTACGCCTCTGTCCACATACTTACAGACTGAGAGTCCTTTGTGCGGGTGCAGCATAGGAAGACTTTCAAGCGGCGGGTCCAGCTGCTGGCCTGACCTTCCTCCAGACGGTGGCTAAGACCATGCAAAAAGAGAAGAAAAAAAAAAGGGGCAAGGCTGTAGCAAGTGAATGATAAAACAGGGTATGCAGGATAAGAAGGGAAGATCATTTACCGCAAGTTGTAAGTGCGCAAGTTCCTTTGTCTTCTCTTTGTCGCACGCAATTTCACGAAGGTTCTTCCAGTTGGATCAAACACACAGAGAACAGTAATGCAGACACTGAGTATGACCACCCAGTTACATACCACCATCCCTATACAAACACAATAGGGGCATAATATGCAAATATAATACATATATAGGCAAGTATGTTCGCCATTGCAAAAACTTGACTCCACTTACCCAGGGTAACATTCTTTGCGGTGACATCATTGCAGGATGTGTAATACTGAGCGAGCCAGACAATACCCACGATGGCATAAATAAACTCAATCACCAGAATTGCTAGAAGGGATGGGAGACAGAGTCAATAGACAAAACGTTTCCTCATTATGCATGCCAAAGGAAAGCTTGCCTGTAAATCTTACTCACCAAGCCGGACGTATAGCACATACTGCATGGAGTCTCTAGGTTCAGTGTACAGGATCCCCCCTCTCATGCTCAACCAGATGATCGCCACCTCGGCGATCATGCAGCTGAGCAGAATTCCCAGATACCCACGCCCATGATCCACCAGGTTCAGCGAACATGTTTCATGCGGATTATAGGTCAGTCCAAAGAGAACCACAGATAGGATAACAAACCTGAGGGAGACAAAAGCCAAACATTTGTAAGGATATAGCGGACATAATTCACACATCACGTTTCATTTTCATTCAGTAACCTAAGCTTGTACCGCCTTGTCTCAAAGTCATTACAGATTAAACGTCCTCAATCATAAGTATACAGGTTACGGGTAGAGATAAGCAAAGCGCTCAATGCCAAGAAGCTGCTGGCAAAGGCAAAGCAAACAAAAGAGGCAAAATTCATGATTCAAATAGAATATTGAACCTTCTATAAATGACCTTAAAGACCTCTTTATACTTAAGAAAGGACACAGGCGTGAAGACAGGGCTTTAAAAGCAATAAGTGAAGAATAAAAAAAAGGGAGGAAAAAATATGCCGATCTTATTAATGACCAGTCATCACTTACTGGTAAGATATCCCAGCGATGATGCTAGACTGTAAGGCCCGCCTTTTGACAGTGGAGGAATATCTGTGCCGAAATGGACTACACCAATATCCCTGGCACCCAGGCGCATGCCAGCAAAGCTGACGGAGCGCTGAATTCAGTGGACTGTTAGCTTTCTAGCGGTATATAATATGGCTGGTGTCTGAGGACATGCAAGAGCCTCTTTAAAAGGGGTTGTCCTCCCCAAATAGATTTTTCATACTTATGAACTATCCTGGGATATGTCAACAATATGAAGAAAAAAAAAAGAAAAAGAATTGAGGACAGACAATCCCTTTAAGTTGGCGTTAGATGTAATGATTATTGTTACCAATTGTAAACATTTCACAAATAGGCCGGGTTCACATCTGCGTTCGGGCCATTCCGTTCCCGGAGAGAAAAGTCCTGCAAGCAGCACTTTTCTCTCCGCATTTTTTGTGCGGAAACCACACGGACCCCATTATAGTTTATGGGGTCCGCTGGTTTCCTAAGGTAACCGCTTTTTTATGCGGAATAGGTTTCCGTTCGGGGGATGGGGGGGTCCCCAAGTGGACTCTCCGAACGGAAACCCATGTGCAGATGTGAACCGGGCCTCATTGCTGTGTCTACAGTAATATAAACACCACTATAGTACTATATAATTGTATAATAAAAAAATATCTTTTCGTTCATACTCATTATATCATGGCCAAATCTTCCCGTCTTTGGCCAGCTTAAGTTCTGAGATCTTATTACCCTGTGCGCCTCTTTAGAAAAAGCGGAATCGCGAACTTTTATCGGCTTAGGAAAATGCTCTGTCAGTCTGAACCATCCAAAATAAAGCTCAGATTACCAAGATAGCCGATATAGCAGTACAGATGATCAGGGCTCCATGCTAAACCTTCTTACTCACCATGTGCTGTGTAGTACAAAGAGGAAGATTCCCGGCAAGACCAAATCATCGCTGCCCACAGACCAGCGCCGGCGGAACACGACAATCCCCGGCATGGTGAGCAGCAAGCACTATGTCACCGCGGCCTGCCTTTACTGTCTGCAGGGGGAAAAAAATATGCACTATGGTAAATGGGGAAGAAAAATGGACAAATACCATTATGGATAACATAACACTAAATATGGACAACAAGCAATATGGCTGACTTTACAAGAGGTCAACAGCTGTTATTAGAGTCCTGAATGGAAATTCAGATCAGTCCCTCTACTCTGTAGACAGACACTTCACTACAGGGATATGAGCACAACCTACGAGGACTTATAAGAAGCTTTATTGGATATGTATGTGTCTATCCTGCAGGACTGGCCGGCGTGTTAATGGTTAAACATTACAGTACCGTTTTACTATTATACTAGTTAGACATGACATCATCACTGCAAACACCAGAGGAGCGCAGAGCCTACAATATGGCCTTTCATAACTGTATATGACTATACGTCTAGCTTCCAATCTAAGTATTGGGCTCAGGCTTCTCCTGCCGCCCCAGGCCTTGCCCAGAACAATTGTGAATGTACAGTAGAGTCCTCTGCGGCGGCTATATAACAAGCGGCCTCTGTTCCCACTCACATCAGCACCCACCAGCGTCCATTCCTATCCCCTCCTCAGCTTACTTCTATAGCCGCAGCACCTGCCGCACAAGCCCCTTTGTCACTCTTCCAGCCTCATGTATTATTACTCTCGTTCTTCTACCATCTGATATAATGGGTTTAGTCTCTTTTCTAGTCTCCACAAAGCTTATCGGAGGTTCCATAACAGTTCAGAAACCACCACAGCTGCCTGTGGTCTGCCACATCCTCAACAAGCAGCTCCATCCTTCTAAGATTCTCTTCTGCTCGGCCTTGGTTTTCTCAGTTAACCCCCAGATTTCTTAGACTTTTGCCAGAAATCTCTGATTATGGTTGTTCCTAAACTCCCTGATCCTCAACATGATCAGTCATGATGGATTTCTTTTTTCGGCAATCCCCTTATTTCTTGTCCCTGGTAAATACATCTTAGGGTGCCCATACACCTACTTTGTCACACACCCCTGGCAGCAGCTGACCTCTGGGGGTACAAAGGGCAGGGCACAATGAATTTTGTCTCGTCTCTCCCAGACATGATCTGTTTGGGTAGAGTAGAGAAGCCCCATAAGATATTCCTGGGTTGGGCGGTCTCTTCACATGGGTGCTGTCTTGGACAGTGGGAACATATATTTTATGGAGTCTTTACCCTCTTTCCTCTAAAGACATAACATGGATGTTATGCCAACGACTATCCATTGCCCATGGACACCATCTCTGAAGAAAGCCCCCCACAGTGACCAGCTGGTAGATTCAGGACCAGCCCCTGGATCCCCCCCACCCCCAGTGATCATCCATTGACCATGGGGGAAGTTTTGTTCGGCCTTCAAATCAACTGTGGACCATTTACTGGCATCCACCAGAAAAGGGGCCTTTGTTGGACTCTGGTCACACTCTGCTTTTACATTTTGAACATTCATTGTAAAAATGATCCAACCCATGGTTTTAACAAAACTGGTACAGTCTGCAAATGCATGCCATACCGTTACATTTCGTGGCCCCCATGGACGGCGAGGAGATAAGGATTGGCAAAATCACTTTCAGCCCATTTGACGGGTTGTTTTTCGGGCCCCCATTGCACTTGTGCCCGGAGCATTTCTCAGGGGCATGCCCCAAAATGTTCATACTGTGCATAGTGTGAACAAAGACTTACATAGCAGCTTTTTCCTGTGCTCATAAAGGATTCTCCATCTTTATGAGGTTTATATTTGTACATACGGACAACTGGGCCCCAATTTGATGGATTCCCCTGAAATTAATTTTTCGGAGGCTGGCCTGAGCCAAGAGATCCCTGCTATAACATCAGAAACTTAGAGACTATTTACATAGAGATTACGGCTACAGTCTGACATTCATGGTCTGAACAAAGCAACAATGTAAATCCACCCGAAACTTAATCATTCCTTGAAGACGCAATTAACCCTTTGCTTGCAAAACAGTCACAGAGTCTACATAATGCTAATAAATCCTCCAATATCTTTTTTTCTTGCAGGATGCAGAACATCTGTCCTGTTTACTGTTCCCATTATATAACCTGCTTTCTGGAACTTTGCACTTTCTCGGTGTTATGAGACTTCCGAGTAAGAATCCAGCTTTATTCTGTAAACTTCCAGTCCAAAAAAACGATCCTCTCTGCACATGTAACTGAGACAGGGGATGTTTGCTGGGTCCAAACATTTGGGGGTAAGGGAGATGGAGGGAGAAGTCAGTCTTGCCGGAGTCTGCAGGAATGTAATGTATCAAATGTGTCAGATTGATCAAACATTCCATCCTGAAATGTTACTCCACTTTCTATGCCCCCTGACAATTTTTGTGACTTTTGATAAATCTGGAGCACATCCGCTCACCGGGTTAACACTTACTTTCCCGCGTGAAAATGTAAAATATTGCAAAAATTGTAAGCCCAAAAAGGTTCTGAAACACTATTTTGTGACTTTTTGATGCCAGACTTTGGAGCCCTGGGCTTGATAACTTCCTCTCGTTGTCGTGTCCTGCCTGTGCCATGGTCTGCCGTCACCTGATTTTCTTTCCCGTACAAAGGGGCTTTGGGTTAATGAGGCAAAATTGATTTTTTTTCCTGAATCATTCATTTGTAAGTCATAAAGAAAGGTTCCCCACTGACCACCACATTTCCTCTATGACATGGGGAAACCCAGCTACAGCTGCTCGGTTGTGACAACACCACATACCTCAGCTTCCCAGACCGATGTGAGACAAGGAGGCGACACTGGGTTTAATTACTGTCGAACCCTAATGTTCTGAGTAGCCATGAATACTAGAGATACTAACACAGTCCTGCATTAGTCTGCTCAATATCTATGCACTAAGACAGTCAAATATTGAGAGTGTCGCACCGAACACAACTCCAAGATGCTTCTATCCACCCAGAAAGCCCATGATATATACTCCGATGTCTCTAGACCTGCCCGCTGGCTACCCCCGGTACCTGCTGCGGCCTCTCATCTCTCCTCCGCTGCGCTCTCCGTCTCTGCTATGTCTGGACTATTGACTTCCAAATCAATATTGATAGTTTGAGCTTTGCCTGGTGTAGCAGGTGTAAATAGGCAAAATGCCCTGCCCCGTCACTTTCTACATACATTTAACCATTTCTTGGGCTGAGTCTGATGCGACTTCCGGGTTATTTTATCTCTAATATTGCTTTAGGTCTTATCTAGACACCATGTGTCACCTGAACAGTCATCTGACTCCCTTATGACCTTGGTGAATCCCCATACATAGACATTTTTCAATATGGGAGATAAGTGGCTGCCTGTGATTTATGGCGCCGCTTATCTTTCAGGAAAATCAAGGCACAAATGATCTATATTCTTGTGCAGAAACCATCAAAGCCATGGGTTGCGTACCACTGCCTCACTAGGGAAGTACCAGGATTACCTTTTAGTTGCCCTTTTCTCATCTAATCTGGTAACCAGGTTATCCCCGATTTTATTAGACCCCATTGTATTTAGGTCTAAAGCTGTCCATAAAGACCCTGCAGCAGGATCACCATCTTATCTGGACACCGTGATCCCTCTGATCATATATCTGACAGCTCTTAGGCATGGTATACCCATAAACATGCACCTGCTGATTCGCCATACATGCTGGTTCAATATGGGAGATAAGTGGCTGTCAGAAGTTTATGGTGCTGCTTATCTCTCAGAAAAAATTAACCCAACAAATGAACTGAAACTGAATTTTCCTAACCTTATCTCCTTACCATCCATGGCGGCCATCGGATAGTTCCCTATATTTTGTAAGATAGTGAGAAATGTCAACATGCTGTAGGGATATTTAGCCAGGGCGGTTTGCAGGGTGGCAGAGACAAAGAAGCGTGAAGTGCCATTACAAACAACCAAATGAATAGTGAGCACTTTCACAACATACAGCCCTGTGCACAGTAGTAGAGGGCACATCATTTGGGGCCACTTGCTTTTATTTCACAATAGTATGGCTCACTAGTTGCATTTGTTTTGTTTTTTTCAAGATTTTTTTGGAAATTATTGGTCACATTTATAGCTTGAATTCTGCCATAAGCAATACAGAAATGCAAAACCACAAAGAAAAAGTTTAAAAAAAATAAAAAAATAAAGTTTCCCATTGTCATGTACGGACCGTCCTAGAACGTGACGTGGTTGCGGCTGTTTGGGTTCAATTCACTCCACTCAGTCTTGCACTCACCCTATCTTCACTCAGGCTGCAAATTGAGCGTAAATCACACCCCAACATAGATGCACCCCAAAGACATGCTGCCACCACTACTGAATTTGGGCTAAGCAGAAACCTCACTCACATATGCGCACATCTCTCCAAGAGTCAGATGCAAACACACATCAAAAAGGTAATGGGTTAAACAGAGCAAACACAAAGTACCATTAAATTTAATGACTCAATACCCAAAAGAGGTTCAGTGCTATATATGAGAAAGAGAAAAACAAAACAGGATGATAAACAAGCAACACAGTTTTAAAATAAACTAAGAAAAAAACAGAATAAAACCTAATAACCTAGAGTAGTTTTTCCCATGGAGCTTGGACTGTCACCTGTGTGCTGCCCGTGCACCAACCGTGCTTCTGTGGCCCCAATTATTCAATGAATGGGGGCCGGGGAAGCACAGTGGCAAAACTGGACAGGAATAGGACCTGTCCTGATTTTTGCAGCCCGGACTGTCATCCTGGTCATGTGCATGGGCCAACAGAAATGAATGGGTCAGTCTGCTATCCGGGAAAAATCTCTGAATCCCCACACAGTTGTGTGCGAGGAGCCTTAGACTCTCTACTGTCAGGTAGGCAGTGTCCAGCAGCAGCAGCAGGAAAGGGGGAACGATTCAGAGCTCCAATCATAGGTGGATGGTCAGAATCACTAGACTCGTGCCTCCTTTTCTGCTCCTACCTGACACTACCCACCTAATAAAGAGCCCAATTAGTATATCAGACACCAAAACTAACAGCACTTATTGCTCAGGACAGTGCGGCTAGAGGAAAAATTCCAACTGTGCCAGAATCAGTGGAGCAGATGCAAAGAACTGGACTTGGTGGAGGTGGTGAAAGGTCCTCTTTAAGAAACTACACACTTTATTTTTATGTACTATAGACACAATAGCGCAACTGAGATAACATCTAGGTGTAGATTCAGGCCAACTAGCAACCTTCCTCCCTGGGCCCCATCATCTCTATTATACTACAGGGGCCCCAATTGCCAATCATTTTGCTGCTACCTGAGATCTGCTGCTGTGTGTGAACACATCCCTGGCTCACACAGCTAAGAGGGGCCCTAGTTCAACACTACTGACAGGACCCCAGGACAGAAACAATCAGAGTCAAGTGAAAGGTAACAAGCAAATACGGAAAAAAAATATTGGGGACATTTTAGGAATTTACAAACTATTTTTTCTCATAGTTGTGTACTTGACCTCCATTGAAGTAAATGGGGTTGAGTTGCAATACCACACGCAACCTGTGGACAAGTGTGGCACTGAGTCGCACCAAACCAGACAGAGGTTTTTCTCCACCGACCCCATGACCACAACAAGCAACTGATGGCTGTGGCATTGACTTCTCTGCCAAGAACACATCGCTCTTGTGGCCGGCGACTGGCTGCTGTCGTCACATGTGGATGAAAGGATCGGGCTCTCTAAATTAAAATATGTGCATGCAAAGTGTATTATAGCTCCTGGGTAAAGGAATATGAATGCCGTATATCCCTAGCCTAAGGCCCCGCTCATTGTGAACCTCTACCCTGCGCTGGCGACACCGACTGAAATTTACAATCCAACTCATGAAATATTAAAAAACCAATTACGAGGCATGGACAGTGGATTATGGGAGACGCAGGTGAAAGAAGTAAGACACTGGTGAGACAAATCAGTGGTTAGTGCAAGGACGGGTTCAGACAGCACTTTTATCTATGCCAGGTTTTATCTTTCCTTTAGGAATAGCAGCACGGATCCCGGAAGGGGGATGAGGACAAAGCTTCCCCTCTTCTCTGTGACACGTTCCCTATAAAAGAAATGTCACACAGCTTTACAATGTCATGAAGAGTCATAACAGGATGTCCTATGTAGTCAGTCATTTCCTATTTATTCTCCCGTATGATCGCACATCTTTAGTGATGTACACGACCCCAAACTTCTTGATAAGTGAGGAGGATGGGCATGGGCGGCCTCCTGAGCTCGGTGGCGATTTGGGCGAGGCTGTAATACCGGACTAATCTCCCGCCGTACTAATTTGATTGTAATAAAATCTCACATAATCTGTTTATGCAACTGTAATTAAAGAAAAGAGGATATGCCAGGCCCGAGCAGCGCCAGGAGGCTCGGAAAGAAGCAATGTCGACTCATCCAACTTTATAAACGTGACACCCCACCTTTACAGCGGTTTCACACATAGCGGAGGTTTTTTTTTTTTTTTCTTTTTTTTTTACAAAAACACTATTTACTTTATAGATTAAAAACAAAAAAAAAAGTACATGGTGTACGGCTATTTGTGCCAAAATGCGTCACTTTCTCCAATTTCCGACCTGCTTGCACAGTGGTGACGATACCACAGCCCAACAGAGGTTGTTCCGGCAAAAAAAAAAAAAATTTTTTCAAAATAGGCCGAGGAAGGTGAGGGGGGGGGGGGGAAGGAGAGTATGATTTTTTTTTTTTTTTATAAATAGTTTTTTGCCTGGACAACCCCTTTAATATAGCATGCGTTATACCTGAGATCTATACCAGTCCCTGACTGGCGTAGATTTCAATTTTGATACATGGGATCTCGCAAAACATGCCAGAATTTTTAAGACGTTGGAGCCTCTTAACTCAGAAGCATCTTACGATGGAGGAAAATGCTAGTATTTAAAAAAAAAATAAATAAATAAAAAATGTCCCCCTGTATTTTTTCATGGAGTTTTTGGCAGAAGAAAAATGTTGTGGCCAGATATAGGTCAATAGGGAATTATGAAAGGTATTACAGACAATCCCCCCCCTCTTCCAAGGGCTTTTACTCATTTTTAGTTTGGGTTCCCCAAAACACAGCATGTCCTCCTATGCCTTTTTACACACTTATAGATTCTAAAGGAAAAAAAAAATATAAAAATTGTGTGATTTCAGCGGTGCCGGATGACCAGACAAGGTATATCGCAGCCTTTCCCAATAAGCTATAGATGAAGCAGTTTCCAATTGAACCGGCTGATCACTTAGTTCTTGGTAGGATAAGCCATTGCTACAGATGTCTGGTAGCAGCCCCTCCCCTCTGCCTACCAAGGCCATGCCAATTGTGAGAGATACCCTAAGGTATATTCTCAGTACAAACCATTGCCAGTCTCCACTGATGGCGGCTTATCCGCCACAGAACAGAAGAACTGCCTTCAGGTGGGGTAGGTGGGAGTCAAGAGGCTCCTGTACACATAAGATGGTTAATGAGACCTGCTGGAATTAGAGATTTGAACAATATACATCTAATATATAATACATTAGCGGTTACGGCTAGATCTATTCGCAACGTCAGCTGTTATAAGCAATTAAAGGGGTTTTCCCATCAAACCAAATTATTGCCTTTCCATAGGAGGGGGGATAACTTTCAGATCAATGGGAGTCCAACTGCTCAGACCCCCACTGATCAGGAGAACGGAGGACATTTGTCCCCTGATCTGAATGACATGGCAGTCAGGCAGCAAGCCTACCGCTCCATTTCAATGGAAGTGCCAGAGAATGCCGGAGTACAGCTCTGGTCTTTGGTACTCCCACTAAAATGAATAGAGAAATGCGTGTACTGCCCGTCCACCGCTGCATTCAGGCAGGGGGAGACAAAAGGCCCCCGTTCTCCTGATCAGTGGGGGGTCTAAGTGGTCAAACAACCACCAGATAACTAAAAGTTATCTCCTATCTTATGTATAGGGGACAACAAAGCAAGTCAAATAATTGATGACCCATTATCAGACACAACCTGTTTTAGGACAGCCTGTAGTCCATGGATATCCAGCAGTCTGTATTCTGCTGACACAGTATCCGGACAATCTGAAACCCTGCAGAAAATAAGAACTACCCCTGGAGTTACCAAAAGGTGATTCTAAAACTAACATTATATCATGGAGTTGTTACTTATGCAATTCCCCAAAACAAAGGCATCTAGCAGGCAATGTACAATTTGCGACGTTACCCTGCATCTGCATGTGCCCTTCAGCAGGTCAGAAGGAATGTGGTACTACAAGATCTGGGAAGCGTATGTCGCCAAATATTTCATACCACAAGCAGGATATCTCTGACAGAAAAGAGGACGGGCCGCCACCTTGGTACAATACAAGCGAGAGCAATCTGAACGGCTCCAAAGCACTACATGCCAGTACCTGCGCAGATCTCAACGTCTCCCTGTAATTTCTTCATCACACACCCTTATAGTGAAGCATCCCTTCCAGCACCAGTAAAACTTCCACCACCGCCCCAGTATAAACACACCTCAGGAAAGAAGTATGTACTTACGTTGTCAGGAAATTTTGTAAGAACCCTTAGAGGCACAAGAATTTCTATAAAGAAACAAAGTATAAAAAAAAACCTGCAACGCTAAGAATCAGATTCACAGCAGCTCCGGCCGCTCTATCTGTGGTAAATCAAAGGCCGCGGTGACACATTGTGGTTGTACTGTGGCGAGATACGGTTAATGTTACAGGAACCGACATTAAAACGAAGCACAGAAATTTCCTTTATAGCTCTCCTCTGCATGTGACCCAGGTCCCCTAAATTCCTGAAAGTGAAATCTGCCAAGTTATGAATTGCTACATAACCCGGCTAACGTATCGCTATGTAGTAGGTAGTGCTAGGAAAGCAGCCAGCGGGTGTACTGCATGATTGTCACCCATCTTTCTGGCACCCTTGAGTTCCTTGCATATGAAACCCTGGAGTCCACGCAGAACCCCTTCAAAGGAAAGTGGTCAAGTGAGTTTTGATGCCCTGAGAATATAATAGAGGGAGAGAAGCTGAGTAACAACTGGAGAAAATCCTGAAAGGACTCCTAGGACAGATAGTGACAGTCCTGATTACCCTGGCCATACACAGTGACGGACAGCTCTCCTGTGTACACACACTGATACAGGGAAAACTCAGTAATCCGGTGTGGAAGATAAGGAGTCCGGTCAGGATTTTCTCTGCTTTATACTCAGAAATCCTATACCTATCACTTTTAACCTATATATCACAGAGCTCAGCTTCTCTCCTCTATCATATAACCCTATATATCACAGAGCTCAGCTTCTCTCCTCTATCATATAACCCTATATATCACAGAGCTCAGCTTCTCTCCTCTATTATAACCCTATATATCACAGAGCTCCGCTCTCCTCTATCATAACCCTAATACACAGAGCTCAGCTTCTCTCCTCTATCATATAACCCTCCTATATATCACAGAGCTTTTTTATTTTTTAGAGCAGCTTCTCTCCTCTATTATATAAACACAGAGCTCACTCCCTCCCTCTATCATATACCTATCACAGAGCTCAGCTTCTCTCCCTCTATCATATAACCCTATATATCACAGAGCTCAGCTTCTCTCCTCTATCATATAATCCTATATATCACAGAGCTCAGCTTCTCTCCTCTATTATATAACCCTATATATCACAGAGCTCAGCTTCTCTCCCTCTATCATATAACCCTATATATCACAGAGCTCAGCTTCTCTCCCTCTATCATATAACCCTATATATCACAGAGCTCAGCTTCTCTCCTCTATCATATAACCCTATATATCACAGAGCTCAGCTTCTCTCCTCTATCATATATCCCTTCCAGAGCTCAGCTTCTCTCCTCTATCATATAACCCTATATATCACAGAGCTCAGCTGCTCTCCTCTATCATATAACCCTATATATCACAGAGCTCAGCTTCTCTCCATATATCATATAACCCTATATATCACAGAGCTCAGCTTCTCTCCTCTATAATATAACCCTATATATCACAGAGCTCAGCTTCTCTCCTCTATAATATAACCCTATATATCACAGAGCTCAGCTTCTCTCCATCCATATAACCCTATATATCACAGAGCTCAGCTTCTCTCCATATATCATATAACCCTATATATCACAGAGCTCAGCTTCTCTTTCATTCCCTATTTCACGCTCAGCTTCTCTCCTCTATCATATAACCCTATATATCACAGAGCTCAGCTTCTCTCCTCTATCATATAACCCTATATATCACAAGAGCTCAGCTTCTCTCCTCTATCATATAACCTTATATATCACAGAGCTCAGCTTCTCTCTCTCTCTCTTACCCCCCCCCCCCTCATATAACCCTACAGTCATGGCCAAAAGTTTTGAGAATGATACAAATATTAATTTTTACAAAGTCTACTGCTTCAGTTTTTCTAATGGCAATTTGCATATACTCCAGAATGTTATAAAGAGTGATCAGCTTAACAGCAATTACTTGCAAAGTCAATATTTGCCTAGAAAATGAACTTTATCCCCCAAAACACATTTCAACATCATTGCAGCCCTGCCTTAAAAGGACCACCTAACATCGTTTCAGTGATTGCTCCATTAACACAGGTGTGGGTGTTGATGAGGACAGGGCTGGAGATCAATCTGTCATGATTAAGTAAGAATGACACCACTGGACACTTTAAAAGGAGGCTGGTGCTTGCCATCATTGTTTCTCTTCTGTTAACCATGGTTATCTCTAAAGAAACACATGCAGTCATCATTGCACTGCACAAAAATGGCCTAACTGGGAAGAGTATTGCAGCTAGAAAGATTGCACCTCAGTCAACAATCTATCGCATCATCAAGAACTTCAAGGAGAGAGGTTCCATTGGTGCCAAAAAGGCTCCAGGGCGCCCAAGAAAGGCCAGCAAGCGGCAGGACCGTCTCTTAAAAGTGTTTCAGCTGCGGGATCGGGCTACCAGCAGTGCAGAGCTTGCTGAGGAATGGCAGCAGGCAGGTGTGAGTGCATCTGCACGCACTGTGAGGCGGAGACTCTTGGACCAAGGCCTGGTCTCAAGGAGGGCAGCAAAGAAGCCACTTCTCTCCAGAAAAAACATCAGGGACAGACTGATATTCTGCAAAAGGTACAGGGAGTGGACTGCTGAGGACTGGGGTAAAGTCATTTTCTCTGATGAATCCCCTTTTCGATTGTTTGGAACATCTGGAAAACAGCTTATTCGGAGAAGAAGAGGTGAGCGCTACCACCAGTCTTGTCTCATGCCAACTGTAAAGCATCCTGAAACCATTCATGTGTGGGGTTGCTTCTCAGCCAAGGGAATCGGCTCTCTCACAGTCTTGCCTAAAAACACAGCCATGAATAAAGAATGGTACCAGAATGTCCTCCAAGAGCAACTTCTCCCAACCGTCCAAGAGCAGTTTGGCGCTCAACAATGCCTTTTCCAGCATGATGGAGCACCTTGCCATAAAGCAAAGGTGATAACTAAATGGCTCAGGGAACAAAACATAGAGATTTTGGGTCCATGGCCTGGAAACTCCCCAGATCTTAATCCCATTGAGAACTTGTGGTCAATCATCAAGAGACGGGTGGACAAACAAAAACCAACAAATTCAGACAAAATTAAAGCATTGATTCTGCAAGAATGGACTGCTAACAGTCAGGATTTGGTCCAGAAGTTGACTGAGAGCATGCCAGGGAGAATTGCAGAGGTCCTGAAGAAGAAGGGTCAACACTGCAAATATTGACTTGCTGCATTAACTCATTCTAACTGTCAATATAAGCTTCTGTTACTCATAATATGAGTGCAATTATATTTCTGTATGTGATAAAAACATCTGACAAATACACATAAAAACCAGAGGGCAGCAGATCATGTGAAAATATAATATTTGTGTCATTCTCAAAACTTTTGGCCATGACTGTATATATCACAGAGCTCAGCTTCTCTCCTCTATTATATAACCCTATATATCACCCCCCCCCCTCCCCCCTATATATACCCCTCACAGAGCTCAGCTTCTCTCCTCTATTATATAACCCTAAATCACAGGCTCCGCTTCCACAAATATCACAACTTTTATTATTTAAGGCAATGTGCGGTTGGGAACAAATAACCACAGTGGTGCTGTTTCTGAAAAAAAAAGAGTGAACCTTTTTATAATCTTAAAACCCCTTTAAGGTGGACCCATCATCTCTCCTGACACGTCTGGTTTAGTAAACAATTGTATTATTTCTACAATAACAGTTATCAGGTAATTTGGTCTCTAGTTGTGCTGTTTCTCCTAGATATGAATAAGAAATGGACAGCTGGGTGTTATGAGTGGGGGGTGTCTTCCTTTACACTCTGTCTCTGTCCCTTCAGTACTGACAGTTCAGACTGTGCAGGGACACACCAGTGACAGGGAGGATGGTAACATCTAGTTGTCAGTGTATTCAGAAGGAGTAACAGAGGAATGACACAATGTATAGCTCCAAGAAAAGATGCTCCAGAATTGTTATTGCATTGGGAATGCAAGAATTTACTAAACAGACACGTCAGGATTGATGGCAGGTCCTCTGTGATGTACTGACCACAGGGCGCAGGGTGTGCATGTTCCCATTGGTGATCACAGACACCGGCTCTGTCCACTATCTCTACTATAACAAAACACGGAGCTCAAGATTTTAAAAAATAAAATAAAGGATTCATGGATCTGTTAATCTGACATATCCCAAATTTATACACTCTGACCGGTCCATTAAAACTACCATATACTTTTTTTCAGAAAAAAAAAATGTCAGTACGGCCCAAACCCAGTGAGGACGGAGCCCTGGAGCCTGACGGTGGCTGGCTACATCTGCTGACTGTTTCCATCCTGCTGCTCCATCTGTAGTAACATCTATCTCACATTCATGATTTACTGCTACAACCATCATAGTATGTGACAGCAGAGTGCAGGAGTACTGGCAGTGCACATCACAGCAGGAGGATGGGGATGTCATCCCGGGCAGATGATGCCAGATGGGCACCTTGTCATGCCCAGTGCAGGGCACAGCGCTGGCTGCAGTGACATCATGCACAGCTGTACACCAGGCCGGCCCTGCTCCTCCCCAGGCTATGCCAGCTCGGGGGTCCCACATACATGCCCGTACAGCCCGCCCTGCTCCTCCAGCCCTCCTCTCACCTCTCGGAGGCTCCATGCCGCCTACTCTCTCGCTCCTTCTTTCCGTGATCCCGGCGCAGCGGCACGTCCGCACCGGGGCGGGACCTGACGTCACTTCCGGAACCTCCTCCCCCCTCTCCCGCACCGGCGGTATTCATGGCAACTGCGCCACCGCCGTGACGGAGCGCCGGGATTGTCGTGACGTCATGGGGTAGCGGGGAATGCCCGGATGTGTGCTAGAACCTCAGTGGGAGGGAAGGGCCTCATGTAGGATACCTGGTGTGGTAGGCAGGTGCAGTTGCCCATAGCAACCTATCAAATCACTGCTTTCATTTTGTAACATGAGCGGGATGCTAATTGGTTGCCATTGGAGACAACTGCACTAGTTGCCATAGGTGACAGGGTGTGCTGCCCACAAGTACAGGCCATCAGGGGTGCATACAAGAATATTACCTGAGGGGGGTCTGCGCAGGTGTTGAGGGGTACTTTGGGGGGAATTCAGCAACACAACTACAACTACTAGATATGTGATGATGTGGCACATCTGTCTTGTGCCAAACATGTGACATATCCCCCATTCTCACCAGTCTTAATAAATCTGCCCCTTTGTGGGGTTTGAGGGGGAGGGGGTCATTTTTCAGAAGGAATGACAATGACAAGCAAAGTGCGCAGACAACATTTTTTTCCATTAAAGGGGTTGTCCGGGGCCTGGTCATTTACTTACCTGTCAGTGGATCTGAGGGGTTCCAGCAACGTCATGACCCGCAGGTCATGTGATCTGAAACGGTCTTCAGCCTCCGGGGTCGTTCTGTCCCCTCATCCGCCACTGTCACAGGTAATTATGTGAGATTGGTGGAGAGACCCCGGAGGCTGAGGACCACTTCGGATCACATGACAACGAGGGTCATGACGTGGCCGGAACCCCTCAGATCCATTGACAGGTAAGTAAATGACCAGTCCCTGGACACCCCCATTAATGGCGAAAAAGTTTGGCTGCGCACTTTGCTTGCCTATACATTGTCATCCCTTCTGAAAAATGGACAACAACAACCTGGGACAGATAAGTAAATTAGCAGTCCCTGGACAACCCCCTTAAGCCCTGCCCATCAAAAAAATATGGGGCTTAGTCCTCTTATCCGCTATGCGTGTTATATACCACTGGAAGGATGACTGTGCGCTGAATTCTCTCCACTGTCAACTTTGCCGGTATCTTCCCCAGTTGCAGAGATGTCAGTGACATTATGTGACATTATGACAGATGTCGCTGCACAGTCAGAGATGCTGGCCTTACAGTCTATATTCTGGTATTGTCGGGGGTCGCTCCTCACCACCCAGTGACCATGCTGAGCTGTGAGGCCACTCTGACAGTGCGGTGATATCGGTACCAAAACTAACGGAACCAATATTTCTGCAACCGGGTCAGATACCGGCGAAACTGTCAGTAGTATATAACACACAATATTAAAGGACAAGTGTATTACTAAAATGGGTGTATTGTAATTTATTATACTATGTTAATATATATTATTAAGAGCTCTACCTTTTGGTGTCTATAAAGAATTTTTAGTTTTAATTAAAAAAAAGAGAAATGGAATGAAATACAGTGGTCCGCCAACATACAGCGGCCTCGGGATACAATATTTCTAGCATACAAGGGTCTTTTCGGGACTTGAAAGGAGACTCAACACACTGCTTAGGCATGGTTCACACTAGTGTTCGGGTGAATCTGTCCAAGTTTTCACTTAAGCTGGCACAGAGAAAAGTCCTGCAAGCAGGACTTTTCTCTCCACCGATTTCAGTATAAAATTGTCGGAAATCGGGCAGAAACCCGACGGACCCTATTATACTCTATGGGATCTGCAGGTTTACGCAGGTCTTTTTAGGCGGACAGTTTCCATCCTTTGGGTCCCCATGCAGAGCACTAGTGTGAACCTAGCCTTAGCTCAACCTACTCAACAAATGATTATCTGGAGGTTCCAAGAAATCATTGTAGTCATTTCACAGGTAAGACCCCTGTATTAGTGAGGTACATGCAGTGACTGGCTGACTAGCAGCGCCTCTCTACAGTATAGTGCAGTACTGCATGTTCTGCCAGGATGAGCAGCTTCATGTTACTTTTCAAATGCACTGTAGATACTTTTCAGGTCTCTGAAGAAGTTCCTGCTACCATCACAAAAATGGTTTTATTGCTTTCTACAGCTCTAGTTGAAATTTGTGTATTTGCTATATCTATAATTATTATCTGATGATCTTTATTTTAAGTGTAGATACCTGTTGTGTTGGGGGGGGGGGGTGTTTAGTGACCATTTTTATAATATACTTTATTATCCTATTTAACTTCCTTTTTATTGTAAAACAGGCTGTAACATTCTCCTTAGTAACCCTCTAACTGAGCTGTTACTAAGGAAAGTCCGTACACAGTTGTATTGTAGATATGCAGAGCTGAAGCGGATGATGGTAATTTCAAATGGCTGTATCTTCAGATGTATACCACCTAGAAAAATGGTTATGGTATCACAAGAAACATGAGATTCTCAGCTTTTATATGTAAGAAGAATGAAGTACTAACTATAACAGTACATGACATCTCACTAGTTAAAAACACAATCGGGAATGTGATTTTATATGCAGCATGATATACAGTCCATGATCATGTGATATACAGTCCATGGTCATGTGATATACACACAGGTTCACAGCCCATTATAGTCACAGCACAGTAATCAGACATCTGCCTAGTAACGAGCTGTGCACCTCTGTGTCCATCTTATGACCATGGACTGTACATCACATGACCATGGACTGATTTTTATCCACTGGGGGTAAGCAGAATGAATGACAGCAAGCAGAGATCTAGAAAACTGTGAGGAATTGATACAGGAAATGCATTGGAAAATTGTATAACATTTCATTATACAAACAATAACATTGGTCTGTCAATATTGGTCTGAAAGTGGACAATGCCTTTAAGCTTAAGTTGTAGGTACACATTCTTGACCTAAACCTTTATTAACCCCAATTATCTGAAACCACCAGGAATGTTGGATGTTGTCATTCATCTGTAAATTCCTGGATACCCTGTGTAATAGGGAGGGATGCATTTTACTGTCTGACATGTGTAACAGTACTTGTCGCAGGTGACATTTTTACACTGTCCTAACCACATTCTGTCATAAATCAGGCATATCCTCCACTGGAGCAAAGACTATGAAGACTAGCGTGGAACCCATCAGCCGAAAAAAAATATCCCCTATTGTTTGCTGGAATTGAAAAGGAGGAGGAACAAGTGATTGGTGACTATAACCTTGCCTATCAGCTGTTACCTGTTGGAATAATCCAACAGCTGATTGTCACCCTTTTGGGGGTACACCAAGGGGGTATACTCTGTGGGGGCCACTGTGTGGGGTCATTAAGGGGCATTATACCATAAGGGGGCATTATACTATAAGGGGACACTAAAGGTGTATTATAGTCTTAAAAGAAATTTTGCAGTGTGAACTTATCCTAAGTGTCTTTTTGTTCAGTGCCGCCTTAATGCCCATTTGCCATTTACTGCCCCTTTAGCACCCTTTGCCACAGAACACTAAAGGGGCAATAAGAGGCAAAAAGGCACCAGTGTGGCACTGGATCCTCTTCCCCTTTGCCATTTATTGCCCTCTGTAGACCATCAATGCAACTTAAAGTCCACAAGGTAACCGTGCCCCCTGCTCACACAACACAAGAGGAATGTGAGGTAGAATTTGGACTTCCATCACTTCTCGGTCACTTTCTGCCACCGCGGCTCGTTGATTAGGCTCAGACCAATGGCTTATATTTTCTGCATCAAAGTCAATGCCAAATTCCTCCATGTGAACATACCCTAATAGTCCCCTCCACAGGTAATAGCCCCCCTCCAACACTGGATAATAGTGCCGCCCACAGGAAATCCAAAATGACCGGTCGTGTGGTGTGTAAGCAGCTGGTTATGGCATGCCAATGTGGTTCAAGGAAGAACAAGCAGTGAAGCAGAAACAAGACCAAAGTGTCCAAGGCTCACTCATGGCAGTCATAGTGCCTCAGGTTACATACAAATACACACTTATCCTCCACACTGCATACACTTCTGTCGCATCCTCATCCACTGCTATGGAGACTGCTTACTCCATAGAGACTCAGCTCTACGATCTTGAGCCTTGGTCCAAAAGTTCACTTTGGGTCCACCATCACCTTTGCCACCTTCCGGTTTCTGCAGGTCTTCAATGACTAACTGATAGATAGTTTAGTTATAGAAACACAATTCTCCCTTTTACTGACTGTTCAGGATTATTTTCCAAGGACATATTTATGTATTTATTCTCAGCATACACATCCATCTACTTTTCAGCTTCAACACTATCACAATAGTACAGAATCACCCACAATAATACAATATATGCTATGTCCAAATACTTCTACCACATAGTGCTCAAATAATACTTTCATAATATACACAGATAGATTTTCCTTCCACACACGCTGAGGAGTAAAGCATGCTTGTTGTTACTCCATTAAAGTTCTATAGGGCTGAAAGAGTCAGCCATGGAGATCCCAGTGATGGGTCCTCCAGCGATCATATATTTATCATTTATCCTCTGTTTTTTGCCAGAATACCCTTTAAGGCTAAGGCCCCACTTTGCGGAAGCGCAGCTTTTTTGTTGCAGATTTTGCTGCTGTTTTTTGAGCCAAAGCCAAGAATGGCTACACTATTAAATGGGTTATCGCACGAAGCGAGAACAGGAGGATCTTTCTCCCGCTGTTCATTCAGCGTGACCGCAGTCAGACTTCAATGGGAATAGCCGAGTGTTTTATTTCAGCTGTCTCCGACGATCCCATTGATGTGCATGGGAGTGTCATCCACCACCAGTCACGCCCACCTTGAGCCTGGCTGCAGTCAGGATTAATGTGCAGCAGGAGAAAGGTCCTTCTGCTCTTGCCTCATGGGGTAGGCCCTTTAAGGGCCTGAGGAATTTGCCATGGATTTTGGGGCAGATTCCGCCCATCCCCCTCCAAATCAGGGGGTAGAAATCCGCATTATTATTGCACAGGTACTGGGAGGTCTGGTTTCAATATCATTGGCCAACCCCATTGATTATTTTTAATTGATTTTATAATTTTTTGTCTTTTTGTGCTACAATAAAGAATATTATATTTTTGATCATTTCAGTTGTAAAAAAAAGCAACTAATAATAATAGAAAGTATCTCGTATTAGTCGCACTCTATTTGTTATCACAATCTAGAGACCAGAAAACATACATGTACAATTATAATTCTACTTTCCCAGATTTTTGTTTGCATACAGTACTCAATTTTGTAATGTTCTGGTGATTCTATAAAGTCTTTGTAGGGGGCAATGATCTATTTTTTGGGGAGATACCAGCCCTACACAGGGCTCTGCTAACAGCACAGGGAACATTTAGTGACTTATAAGTGATGTATCTGACTGTATCATTGACATATCCCACCCCTTCTATCTGGACCATGGCCACTTCTTCCAGCCTTGACTTGACTATGTAAAGTTCGCAACAAAGATATCTTTGGCTTCTCACTTTTCTAGGCACCTGAACTAATGGAAATTAATAATACCCCCCATGTGCATCTTTAAATTATAAATTATTATGTGCCCCCTTAAATTAATAGTGCCCCTCAACTGATGATGTGCTCCTTATTAAAGGGGTTGTCCTGCTTTTATTTATTGATAACATATCCTCAGAAATATAAGATCAGTTGGAGTCAGAAACCTGGGACCCCGACTGATCAGCTATTTCAAGCTACTTGTCCCCTGTGTGCCCTCTTAAATTAATAATGCCTCTCAATTAATAATGTCTCCTTAAATTAATAGTGCCCCTCAATTAATGATGTCCCCTGTGTGCCCCCTTGTTATTAATGTTGCCTAATTAAAGGGGTTGTCCTCTTTTTATTTATTGATGACATATCCTCATGAATATAATAAAAGATCAGTTGGGGTACTTCACCTGGGACCGCCACTGATCAGCTATTTGAAGGGGCTGTGACATTAGTGTGAGTTCCGTGACAACTTCTCTGTCTATATCGCAGACCGTCTATGTTATAGCGGCCATACAATGTAATTTTTTCATTCAACTATATCAATATCCTGAGGACACCAATATAGTTGAAAGTGTTGTATGTGTGTGCGGGAGCCCCTAGGGTGAGCCCAGGCCCACCGTTCACACCCCTATGCCCACTCACTAGTTATGCAACACACCAAAATGACAGCATTGTACAACAGACATGTCAACTCACCCAGTATTCCCAGGAGTCTCCCGATTTTCAGGTCCGCTCACCCAATGAACAGTTCACCCAGCTGCCAGCTCATTAATATTCACAGCAATGTGACGTCACCTCGGTACAGTGAATATTAATGAGGTGGTTGAAATTAAAGCTTAAATTTATTCTTTTTTTTTTTTTTTATTAGCCGGGATTTGAACCCAGGAAATAGAGTATACAAGGATATTCAATAGGAGTTTTTTTTTTTTGTTATACCAAGCTGCAATAGTATTGTACTGTGCCTACATAATGTATAGAGAGAGATCTATATGCCAGTACATTGTATGCTAAAAAAATATTTTCTAAGTATACAATGTACTGACATGTAGAGAGATTTCTTTATTTCTCTAACTAGGTATAAGATAAAAACATACCATAAACAATTTTTTTTATTATTAAATGATTATATATATATTTATATATATAACCAAAAAATATTTAAAATGATCACTAAATGGCAATAAATCTGTGGCCTAATATTATTATACGGGGTGTGGATATATGGAATTGTGCCCTTTTATAAAGGCCACGCCCCTTATAAGGCCACGCCCACTATTGCCTTGACTTGCTATTCACGAATCACCCTTTGTAGGGCTCCTTCAGGTTGACGTCTCTGGTTCAACGTTGTGTATCCCAATGGTTGGGAGAACAACAACGAACTGGAATGACAGTAAGTGGTGCACAGAGGTGAATCTCTATATGGATGGGTTGTCTATAGAATGCTGCATAGTGATCCATTCTGTACTGCAAGACGTCATCACATCCCAAGCCTAGGGCAGCAAACAGCGGCAACGCAAATTATTAGGAGGTGTTTGCACAACATTGGTTTACAAGCCAGACATCCCAACTCCATTGACCTCACACCAACACTCTCAAAGGCTATAATGGTGCATAGCAAGATAGCATTAGAGGCTGGAATGTAGGTCAATTCTCTTTGGCGATGGGTCTCATATATATATATATATATATATATATATATATATATATATATTTATATATTGTATATGAATATATACACACAGTACACACAGTGGCAAATGGTTCTCTCATGGTCCCAAGCAGTGGCAAGTTCATGGCATACTGTGTTATATAGAATGATTTCCACATAGTGTAGTATGCCGTGAGTACCATACTATGCCCACACAGTGCGCTAATGTGCCCACAAAAAGCCAAACTTTATTCTCAATTTAGTCTTCACAGTTTCAGAGTTTGGATCCAGGGTGTCGATCCCAACAGATTCTCATTTTTTAAGATGGGTTGCTCCTTGGGATATCTTCAGGCTCAGTCAGTTGAAAGCTCACCTAAGTATTATATGGTGTGCAGTACTGCTATAAAACAAGTCACTAAAGCATGCAAGAACTACGGTATTTGGTGTTTATGTAGTACTGCGCCTCTCATTGCATTCCTATGCTATTTCCGAAGTTTCCTGTAGTGTGTAGGAGAATTATGCTGCCCTCTGCTGGTAACAGCTATTAGAGCTGCAGGACCATGGAGGCATAAGGAGGGGCTGTGCACATTTGAGAGAACCATATTTTGACATGACACATAGATATTTGTACATACAGTCATGGCCAAAAGTTTTGAGAATGACACAAATATTATATTTTCACATGATCTGCTGCCCTCTGGTTTTTATGTGTGTTTGTCAGATGTTTTTATCACATACAGAAATAGAATTGCATTCATATTATGAGTAACAGAAGCTTATATTGACAGTTAGAATGAGTTAATGCAGCAAGTCAATATTTGCAGTGTTGACCCTTCTTCTTCAGGACCTCTGCAATTCTCCCTGGCATGCTCTCAATCAACTTCTGGACCAAATCCTGACTGATAGCAGTCCATTCTTGCAGAATCAATGCTTTAATTTTGTCTGAATTTGTTGGTTTTTGTTTGTCCACCCGTCTCTTGATGATTGACCACAAGTTCTCAATGGGATTAAGATCTGGGGAGTTTCCAGGCCATGGACCCAAAATCTCTATGTTTTGTTCCCTGAGACATTTAGTTATCACCTTTGCTTTATGGCAAGGTGCTCCATCATGCTGGAAAAGGCATTGTTGAGCGCCAAACTGCTCTTGGACGGTTGGGAGAAGTTGCTCTTGGAGGACATTCTGGTACCATTCTTTATTCATGGCTGTGTTTTTAGGCAAGACTGTGAGAGAGCCGATTCCCTTGGCTGAGAAGCAACCCCACACATGAATGGTTTCAGGATGCTTTACAGTTGGCATGAGACAAGACTGGTGGTAGCGCTCACCTCTTCTTCTCCGAATAAGCTGTTTTCCAGATGTTCCAAACAATCGAAAAGGGGATTCATCAGAGAAAATGACTTTACCCCAGTCCTCAGCAGTCCACTCCCTGTACCTTTTGCAGAATATCAGTCTGTCCCTGATGTTTTTTCTGGAGAGAAGTGGCTTCTTTGCTGCCCTCCTTGAGACCAGGCCTTGCTCCAAGAGTCTCCGCCTCACAGTGCGTGCAGATGCACTCACACCTGCCTGCTGCCATTCCTCAGCAAGCTCTGCACTGCTGGTAGCCTGATCCCGCAGCTGAAACACTTTTAAGAGACGGTCCTGCCGCTTGCTGGTCTTTCTTGGGCGCCCTGGAGCCTTTTTGGCACCAATGGAACCTCTCTCCTTGAAGTTCTTGATGATGCGATAGATTGTTGACTGAGGTGCAATCTTTCTAGCTGCAATACTCTTCCCAGTTAGGCCATTTTTGTGCAGTGCAATGATGACTGCACGTGTTTCTTTAGAGATAACCATGGTTAACAGAAGAGAAACAATGATGGCAAGCACCAGCCTCCTTTTAAAGTGTCCAGTGGTGTCATTCTTACTTAATCATGACAGATTGATCTCCAGCCCTGTCCTCATCAACACCCACACCTGTGTTAATGGAGCAATCACTGAAACGATGTTAGGTGGTCCTTTTAAGGCAGGGCTGCAATGATGTTGAAATGTGTTTTGGGGGATAAAGTTCATTTTCTAGGCAAATATTGACTTTGCAAGTAATTGCTGTTAAGCTGATCACTCTTTATAACATTCTGGAGTATATGCAAATTGCCATTAGAAAAACTGAAGCAGTAGACTTTGTAAAAATTAATATTTGTATCATTCTCAAAACTTTTGGCCATGACTGTACATATATATTATGAACATTTCACATAAATAAAACGTTAGATTTCTTTAGTAATAGGAATGGGGTATTATTGTAAGTTTTACCGATACAAATCTGTATTTTGCAGATGGTAAAACACATTGAAAGAGATTGACTTTTGCACTTTGTGTCACACCTTAGAAATACCTTTACATGTATCCTGACTTCCTTAGTGATAGTTACATTCCTTTTAGTAATTGTTGAGTGAGGAACCTCAAGGAAATACAAACCATAGCAATTGTAAGGGAGACGCTGTCACAAGGAAATGATCTAGAAAGGCAGAAGACAATGTGAATGCCAGCAGTAAAGGCTATGTACAATTCTGCAACCCATGTGTCTTTCATCGCTGCTATGCATGACAACTGTTTTGTTTTCGGTATACAGCTCCTATGTAGGCTTATGTATATTCAGAATTCCAGACTACAAATAAATCCTGAGTGTAGTTTAATCCCTTTGTCATGTGCTTCTCTAGACTACAGGATATAGGCGGAAGAAGAAGTGACTGCAGGATCTGACTACACAGAATTTGTTTAGTAGTCTTTAACCATGGAGACTCATACTCATATAACAATGGAATTTTCTTTTTAAGGGGGTTTTCTGGGCATTAAAAATTGATAACTCATGCTTAGGATAGGTCATCAGTATCTGGTCGACGGGGGTCTGATACCCAGGATCCTGCAAGGAGGACTTTGCAGGACTTTTCTTTCCACCAATTTTAGGCAGATTCTGCAGCGGAGTCTCCAACACTAGTGTGAATCCAGTCTAAGGAGCATGCGCACAGATAAAACTGAACTACCATGTGTGGAATACAACACAACATAACAGACTTAGGGCCCATGTACACGACCGTGTGCTAGTTCAGTTTGACAAACCCGGATAGCACACTGACCCATTCATTTCTATCGGCCCTTGCACACACCCATGATTTCCATGGATCCATGTGCAGGCCGACAGTCCGTGCTGCAAAACTCAGGACAGGTCCTGTTCCTGTCCGGTTTTGTGGCCATGCTCACTGGCCACAATGAATGGGGCTGGTGCACGGCCGGCGACTCGCACACAGTCATGTGCATGAGCCTTTAAATGGGTTATATGTGGAGTTGAAGGTGAGATATACACATATTACACATATACAGGCATGTGGAATATACAGATGTAGCAGAGTCAACGAACTTCTGCAACTGGTTAAACTGCTGCACAGAGAATTCATTACATCCTTGTATATGTGGAATATTTGTTCATTCCACTATAAACTAAATGTATAACCTGTTCATTCCATGTCTAGGACGCACAAAAAAATTGTCATACCATTTCCTAATATGTTACTGACCTAAAATATTGTTTATTCTTTTTATTTTATTTCTTTTTCTTCATTTTTTTTAGTGTGTCTCAATAATTGCCATAATTGTCCATTCATTGTGATGGGGATTTGAGATCCCTCATTTCTATCCTGCCTTGTAGAAGAAAAATCCTTCCCTTCTGGATACTCTCCTGTGTAACTAGGAGACATTCAGGTTTGTCCTACATCTAATAACTGAGAAAAACTTATCGGAAGTGGAACCTTGAAAACTGCGGCTCTGTGTGATGATTGGGGAACATCCCTGTATACATGTACATAGAATACTGAATAGAGAAATAGATCACTGCCATCTAGTGGCAGACTTCTGAATTACATTCAATTAAACCCGCAACATTGGATTGATGCAAAATATTATTTATTTATTTATTTATTTATTAAGCTTAGTTATATAAAATATAACATAATTTAACAGCTCTAAAAGTGATTTATTGCACTGAAGGAAACATATTAATCCTACAGGAGTTCTTAGGCTGCGTTCACACTACCATTGTTAATGTCCGTTGCTGTCTTCTGTCATTTAATGCAAAAAGCAATGAAAACGTGTAAGAAAGCGAAGTTCTATTTGTAAATCTTGTATGAAAGTGGGTAGTTTGATATGGTTTACATATGTGCTCTATATTCTATGTGTATTTTATGTACATATTTAATTATCTATTATATTAGTCATAGACATTAATGTTAAAAAATAACGGGTAATTAACATCTGTCATAAGTCGGTGATTTTGACACAAAAGTCCTGCACCCTGTGTTATTATGTCCGTGGACATGTGACGGATTTGGTGAAAATGGACACTAATGGGCAATAGATCAAATCCCATTGAAAACAATGGGATTTTTAACGGATTTATGACAGATCTGTTAGTGTCCATTCTTATCATTTTGTAAGGGATGCTAGTAACAGACACTACTGACAGTAGTGTGAACGCTCCCTTATTCTTATCTTTTATTACTATTTTCTGATTTGTTTTCTACTTTTCATTACTATAAATGTAATATTCTTATCTTATTCCTGTCTTAGTCTATAACTTACATGTAGTTGCTATAATTTTATCAATTACTTATGATGTTTTATGCCTATTTTATGTTTATTCTACATTATTATTATATTATTATTATTATATTATACTTATTATTCCTATCTAAGGGTGTGTTCACACGGCGGAAAATGAAAATCATTTTCCGCCACCGGAATGGGCGGATGAATGGGCCTAATCAGGAGCGCGTCTCGAGCCGCGGACGCCACGGGCGGAATCCGCAGCAAGATAGGTCATGTCGCTTTTTTTTTTCCGCTAGAGGAAAAAACATGCTACTGACTTCCATTGAAATGAAAGGGAGGAGTTTTTCAGGCGGATTTTGAGGTGGATTCTGCCTCAAAATCCGCTGCCAAAAAACTCCGTGTGAACACAACCTTATACAGCTTATATCTGATATGTAGCCACTATCACACTATGATATAATTACATTGTCTCCTATGTTCTTACACTATTTCTACTGTAATTTTGTTTTATACTTTATTATGACTATATTTATGATAACTTACCTAAATATTCTACCAGTGAAGGAGGCGATCCTGGCTTTTAAGCTGCTGCAAATCCTTCTTCTTGGAGTGCAGGACCAGGCACAGCACAATGTTTCCTCCTTTTCTTCTGATGTCTCTTCTTTTTCTTCTTCCTCTGTATCTCCAGATGACTCTGAGGTCTCTTCAGATGTTTCCATTGCTGGTTTCTATCAATGAACTGAAGTCACAAATGAATATAAATCCTTTTATTTCAGATGAATGTGAAGATAAGATATGGATCTTCATGATATAATATGATCATACAGTGACATTACTTACATCATCCAGGACTGTCATGACGCAATCGAGTTTCATGTAGATCGCCTGCAATAGATCAGGTAATGGTTAGTTTTCTGTGTCATGTAATATTATTACCATGTGTAGTAATCTAGTGGATCTATAAGAAATGGTGAGAAGATCCTGCTCTATAGAGGATCTCTGGTGCTAAGTCCTGAGGCCAACCCACAGAAGGGCATTAGGATGCACAGGTGCAAGCCACAATTTTTCAAGGTTAATTCATTTCATATAGACAGGCATGGCCACCCAGAAAGGGATACATCTCAGGTGGGTAGCCCAGTAGTAATGGAGGATATGCGGGACAGCCAAGACCCACACCACCTCCCTGTCAGCATGACCGAGGGGGATGCGATGATGCTTAGCATCCCAGATAAATTGAAAGATAGCTTTCTGCAGACTGCAGAGCTCCGCACGGGGGACTACCACTGAAAGCATCTCAAAGTAGTAGGGCAATTCCAATAGGAGGGTCATTTTGACCGCCGCTATACGCCCCAGCAAGGAGATGTGGAGGGGTCTCCATTCATCCAGGAGACCTCTAAGCTCACGAAAGAGCTGGGGTAGTTCGTACAGTTAAGGGTATTATAAGAGAGAGTAAGCTGGATCCCCATGTAATGGAGGGAGGCAGTCTTCTACTGGAAGTTACAGTTACAACGGAGGAAAACCCAAAGCCCGGCAGCGTAGTCATCGTAAAAGGCCAATCAAGGTGGTCGAAAGTCTTCTTGGTATCCAAACTAAGTAGGAGGGCAGGGGTAGAAGAATGGTTGGCAACCTCTATGAAGTCCACCATCCTTATGGTATTGTTGCTACCCTGATGACAGGGAACGAAACCCACCTGGTGGATGAGAGTGGGGAGCCAAGCATGCAAACGGTTAACCAGTACTTTAGTGAAATATTTCAGGTTGGTGTTCAGGAGAGTAATAGGGCAGTAACCGGAGCAATCCTGTGGGTCTTTATTTGGCTTGGGGACTAGAGTGCTCTGTACCATGCAGCCTGTAGATGAAACACCATGTTTAATGTAACAGGTTTGCTTTAAAGGGGTTGTCTGTGTCAGACAGACTAACACAAACTATCATAAGGTAAGGCCTCATCATGCACACAACCGTATGCACAGTCAGGGTACTAGTTGTATTTTCAGGACAGGTCCTATTCCTGTCCATTTTTCTGACCGTGGTCGCTGGCCTCAATGAATGTTGACTCGGAGGCACAGGTGGAAAACGGATGTCATTCATGTACCGTCTGTGCCATTAAATCACAGCTCAGGGACATGCATTTGGTCGTGTGCATGTTGCCTAACTGCCTCATAAAAATAAGGACATCACATATTTGAATATACTGCATGTAGTAAAATGACCACTAGGTGGTGCACAAAGTCTGTGAAGCTTCTAGTGCTTGGCGAAACACACAAGGGGGTAGATTGTTATACAGAAAGTGGTTAGTGTAATAGGCAACAATGCAAAAATCTTGCACTGCCTTGTGTGATTTTGCCACTTAGGGCTGGATCTATGTTAATGGGGACATGAGTTTATGTATCACTGTTGTAGGGGTTTTTCAGCCCCAAATTGATGATCATCAGTATGTGATCTTTTGGGGTCTGACATCCTGACCTTGCACAGATCATTGTTCTAAAAGCCTCTGGGTGGCAGAAGATACTACTGGATGGGAAGCTCATGCCCACTTCTATACAAGTAACGGGAGCGGCAGAGCAATTCCCTGGCAGCACCACTATTCTGTTAATTGAATAGGAGCTGCACGTGTGCTGCATGCACTACCTGTCTACTAACAGCTTCCAGCACCCCACGGCTGCCGTAACAGCTAATCTGTGCGAGGTCCTGTGGATAGGTCATCAATATGAATAAACAATTTAGGGCCAGAAAACCCCTTTAAGTTAGCAGTGAACTAATGTGATTTAAAGGGAATCTGTCAGGGCAATTTGGGACACTAAACCATCCACACATCCATATGGACCTGAGGTTTAGTGTCCCAAATCACCCTGTTATAACGCAATCCATGGCCGCATTAAAAATAAAAAATCTTTATACTCCCCCTGCCGCTGTACTCCCCGCACCTGCGCAGTTTTTCAATGTAGCCAGAGGAGTACACCTCGGCTTCAGTGCGCATGCCCCGCAATTACGCAGTGAAGCCGGGGCGTCCATCTTTGGCTTCACTGAAGAACAGCGCAGGCGTCGGGAGGCGAGCCAACGAAGAAGCTCATGAATAAGCCGGACTGTTCTCGCCGAACGGGGGGGGGGGGGGGGGGGGGGGGGGGGGGGGGGGGGGGGGGGGGGGGGGGGGGGGGGGGGGGGGGCCGGGGCCCCTCACATCCCAAGCGTTGAGTGGCCCATTCTCTAGGTAAGTATAAAGGTTGTTTATTTTTAATGCGCCTGTGGATTGCATTACAACAGAGCGATTTGGGACACTAAACCCCAGGTCTATAAGAACCTGTGGGTGGTTTAGTGTCCCAGATTGACCTGACAGATTCCCTTTAATGCATATAGCCAGTTTACACTCCCAAGAGTGACAACAGAGCCTGTTAAAGGGGTTGCACAGGATTAGAAACCATGGCTGCTTTCTTCTACCCAGGAAGTGACCTCATGTTCATTGGTCACACGGCAATGCTACAACTTAGTCGAATGGGACTGAACTGCAGCATGGCCATGAGATCAACAGAGGTGATGTCACTTCCTGAGAAGAATAAATCAGTCATGTTTTCTAATCCTGCATAACCCTTTTAATGGGGCCCTCAATGACTGTATCTGTTGCTGATGGACCCATCACAGCTTCATATCTTCTGTCATGGTCCTTTGTTTCTTGGTATTTACTGATTTCCCAACATGACTTTTCTTATTTTGATGTCATATGCAAGACACGTGTCAAACTACATCCCCTTCACTTTTTTTTCCCCCTGCACAGTGTTTCCCCCAGCCAAATGAATGGGACCATGCTGCAGTTCCCAGCACAGTCAGTGGGGGGCAGAGTTCATGCAAATCTGGAGATTATATTTACAAGGGAACACAACACCAAATCAGTCTTGCAGCACCTTCATTCTCAGGATTGCGGACATCTGAGAAGTCAGACCCACATTGATCATAAAGGAGTGTCATATCCTAGCGATAGCCCTTCATGTTATAAGGCTAAGGCCCCAAGTAGCGAGCCGGAGCAAAAAAAATGCTGCGGAAAAGACCGTGGTGGAAATGCTTGGGGACCCAAAAAACAGAAACCCAATCCGCTTAAAAAGTGGTTACCCGCAGAAACCCCATAGACTATAATGAGGTCCGCCTGGTTTCCGCCCAAAAAATGCTGAGAAAAAAAGTCCTGCTTTTCAAGGGGAATGGGGGACAGAATCCCTGAATGGAAACCGGGTGCAGTTGTAAATCCAGCCTTACACAGACCGTACTCCATACACAGTAGCATTCAGTGAGAAGCAGGAACAGCTCTCAATACAGAAACAAGGGAAAGAGTGAAAAACTGCAGGATTTTACAGAAAGGATCCAAAATTTTTTAATAAAGTATATTACAGAATTTGTTTATGTCACAAGTACTGCCAGAAAATCAAAAGTTATCTGAAAGTTTAGTTATGCTTTAAGACTTAACCATTCCAACATTTCACCAAAAAATTTATGGAAAGCAGCAGCAGTGTGAACCTGGCCTGAAAATTAGCATAAATAAAGCCAAATATGTAGAAATGACCTAAGGATCTCCGATCTGTACTGGCTCATTGCACAGATATGTGAGTGCTGAACTGTGTGCAGTCATGACTTTCTACTCCTAAAAGCTTACAATCTAAATCCAGATATCTACTATTACAGTGAATTTCTGGACCTGATGTTTACATTGTAATATATTAATTTTCCTAATAAAGTACAATAAAAACATTTCTCAGTCATTTGTTTGTTGTTTAGTTAATTTTTACTTAAAAAATTGTAAAAATCTTTAATATTCATCCTCATTAGGGGCTTATTCACAGGCAGTGTGTGACATTGTTTTTTCACTTGACTGTTTTAAAACCCATGAATGTCTATGGGTCTATTCACATGTCCGTTTTTTTTTTTTTGACAAACCATTTTTCATGGCTCTATCTTTGCCCATGTTGATGAACATAAAAATAAACATGTCAATAAACCCATAGACAGTTTAGGGTTTTACCGTCACAAGGTCATTATTTACTGTTGTATGAATAAGTTCTTCAATGGAGTGACACAACCGTTAATGGACATGTAATGGTGAAGGGGTCACGGCGCTCGCACAAGCCATGCAATCCCTTCAAACAGCTAATCAGCAGGGGTCCCAGATGTTGGACCCCTTCTGATCTCTTATTGGTTACCTATCCTAAGGATAGGTCAACAATACAAAGAACTAGAATACTCCTTTAGGCCGGGGACCCACATTGCAAAAACACGGTGGAAATGTCATGGCAAAAACCGCAGGGAAAACTCTGCGGACTTTCTGTGAAAAGCGCTGTGGGCCTTGCTGACCTTGCTTTGCTGCGCTGTTTCTGTAAGACTAGGTTCAGATCTGCGCTCAGGTTTCTGACTATAATGAGGTCCACGTGGTTTCCGTTCGGTTTACGCCCAAAAAGGGTGAAAAATGCGGAGTGGGGAACCGAATCTCCGTACGGAGTACAAGCGCAGGTGTGAACCAAGCCTAACTCACATAGAAGTGAATCAGATGAATTGCATCAGACTGATAGAAACAAATCTGGAATATGAAGCTCGGGCGGGCTCAGTAAACAGAGAAGGCAAAAACAGCTACAGGGTGACCAAAATGAGTATGTAGTGAAAGGGACCCTGTAATAGAAGCAGGGAGGGGACAGACGTAGCCTGTGTAGTGATGCTTATAAAAAGGACATACATGACAATCATTCTCTTTCCAGACATCATCCAGACCGGCAGTTCTTCTCACGTCTTCTCTTTCTGCACCTGTTACTTTTATCATCTCTTCTATCTACCTACACGTAACTACCTTCTCAGGCATCTGATACCTGTACAACCCTCTCTCTTCCTTATCATCCCAGTCTTGAGGTCTTCCTATCACACTATCTACTCACTTGGTCACCATTTACCCATCTCCTCGTCAGAAATGGACACCTCCTACCCTCGTGAAGATATTTTCATGACCCACCCCAACAAGCCAGATAATGCCCATACCGTTGTGGACATTGGGGCCCCCACAGCTCCTAGAGATCACCTGCTGTGGTCCGTGTGTAATACCGTGTACCTGAACCTCTTCTGCCTTGGATTCATGGCATTGGTCTACTCTGTCAAGGTGAGAAAAAACGGAGTTCAGTTTTTGAGCCTAACTTGATAGTGGTAAATGCCACATTTAGAAATACTGTGCTTATTTTTTGTCTAACATACTTATATATATAACCGATGTAGCAGAGCTAACCAAAACTTCTGCAATTGGTTAAACTTCTGCAGCATCAAATCTTATCACGGAAGACAAAAAAGCAATGAAAAGCCATTGACAAATGTTTTTCCCATTGTTTTTCATTGTTCTTGTCTTCTGTGATATCACACTGCAGAGGTTTAACCAATTGCAGAAGTTTCAATTTAACCCTGCTATATCTGTATTTTTCACTGATCAGGTTGCCTCACGTAGTTGCCTTTGTACTGATATTTATAAAGAGGACATGTATACATGTAGATATCATTCCAATCAGAAGCTCTTCCTGCATTGTCTTCTATTTCTGCTCCTGTTTCTTTTTTTATGCCATTTTTTTGTTATTGGTTAGATAAGACACCATAGGAATTGCCTGGCAGTGACTTTCCCTTCCTCTTCCTATTCAGAGCATGTGCATGCCTGTCGAGCTGAGTGTGCATGTGTATGGGACATTGGGGGAAATATTAAGAATTCATCTTATATGTCCAGTCTTACATACCTAGTTTGTTCGGACAGCTTTCTCATGTATTATGCATGATTTTGATAAATTAGGTGAACAAATGCATTGTATGACAGTATATACACATATTACCCAATGTCCATAATATCTGGAGGAAAGCTTTTTTTGCACATGCCCTGACCCCAATGTTACATTCAGACTTATTTTTGCCTCTACTTCTTTTCTTCTCCACATTTGGTAGATCACATACAGACAGTGACTGAATTGATGGGACAGACTACTTGTAATATATACAGTATATGCCATTGCATCCAGACAATTATATCTAAGATGGCCAAAAAACATTAACATTTTGGGTCCTTGCTGATTATTTTGGTAAGACTCATTGGCAATCTCATGTCTACTGTGGCTACCAGACCTAAGGGCAATAACTGGTGCCAGAGTTGTCCCCTTACTCCACAGAATTTTACCGACATATGGTGGATTTGGGCAGGAAGTTTGGGCCATGTTGGGGATATGTGCGCACTCATCTACACTTTGGAGATTTACCAAATTTGTACAATCTCAAAATATTATGAACAATCCCTTTAATTTTCCCAACTTTAGTAATTCTAGGGCCACCAGTCATGTCAGTGTGTGGCCAGATTTAACCATGAAAACCTTAAGTTATGGCTATGTTACAGGAAATAAATGCATATGGTACACAAGGTATATTATGCAGAAAGACTGAGTTGTAGGGACATATTATTATCTTTATTAAATGGACATAGTTATCATACACAAAAGATCATAGATGAAGGCCAAAATCATATGTCGTTGTTCGGACCAGGAAACATAATCCGTGTGATGGCCGCATTTCCCAGCCCAACTGGGGCCCAAATGAAATGACCTCAGGTATCATACATCTCTGTGATGCCACGAGTTCAGTTCATTTGAGCAGCAGTCTGGACGGGAAATGCTGCCATCATATCATGTCCCCTGGTCTGAACGTGAATGTGTGAATTTGGCCTTACAGTATGACAACAGAAAACAGAGAGGCAAATGTAACATGTAATGCTAACCCTCTAAGTTTACAGAATACTTGGTTTACAGTATGGTGCAGAAGTATGTTATGTAGATTGTTCAACCAAAGTCAATAGTGGAGCTAAAAGGAAGGAAATTATTAGAAAAAAAAAATGTTTTTCTTCTCTTTTTGGGAAAAAAAAACACAAAATATAAAGGTAATGGAAACAAAAAGACAAAAAATACAACTACAAAAATTTGTAGAAAAACTACAACAAAAATTGCATATAATATTTGCAGTATCTAATACATGATATTCTTCCAGCTGACAACATGTAGATGTCTTCTCATGTAGGTCTTCTCTGCTATATTACAGAATAGAATAGAATTGTTAGGGAATTGCCCATTAAGCAATTCCCCAGTAGCTGCTGCTGCAATCTGGGAGGAAGGGTAACAATAGAGACAGTGAGTCCTAATGCTTGACCCACCCCCAGGCCCTACCTACTTGCCTCAACTACCCTAAGCGGTAGAGGACAACTTGGCGAAAGTCCCTTCTTATAATACAAGTGAATACACAAAACGCAGACAAGACAAACAAACAGGAATGAGTAATCAAGAGAGCCAAGGGTCAGAACCAGTCGTGCAGCAAAGTACAAAATCAGAACCAAAAGAGTAGTCAAAGGGAAAAGCCAAGGTCAGAAATAGACAATAAGAGAAACAGTATAACGCTAGCACGCTCCACGAGACTAATAGCAAGTATCAAAGAGAGGGTCGGAAAACTATATAAAGAATATCAAGAATTCGCCCCAGACTTGATTGGCAAGGAAGGATGTCAATCAAAGAGCAAGGAACATTAACTCTTTAGTAAACCAGATGAACTCAGAGCACTGACCGAACTGGTACACTGCAATGAACTCTCAGCTGCTAAAACAACAGGAGGCCCAGGAGCAGAGGATCATAAATGGACATGCCTCCTGTGCTGTAGCATGCGGCCAGAGGATGGCGCAGAGGTTCGAATGGGCAAGGATGTTACAAGAATGGAATGGGGATGGGATGGGATGGAATAGCATAGTTTATTAATCCACACAGGAAATTCATTGCCCAACAGCTCACCAGTCAGTACATGACAAAACAAAAAGATACACATACATAGATATAGGTGGCTACATAACCTTACACAAAGGGTGGGTTAGTGGCATTCAGACCCGAAACTACCCTACATGACCCAGTGTTATTAAAACTTGCATTGGCAGGAGAAATGAATGACCTCCTGAATCTCTCGCAACAAACCTCCTGCTAAAGTTGCTCTGTTAACTTACTGAATGATGGAGAAGGTACAGTGGGTTTTCTAAGATTGATCAGAGTTTCTTAAGAGTCCTCCGTGTTAACACAACATCCCAGCAGTCCAGCTGGATACCCATCACAGAACTGGCCCTCCTTATGATTTGTCCATTTTACTTATGTCAGACACTCTGGCATTGTCTTCCTTTGCAGTTACAAGGAACATAACTCCAGCCACTACAGAGTGGTAGAAGGCTTCCAGGAGTCTGCTGCAGACTGTCTCAGAAAGTTCATCCTGCTGGCACCCTTCCTATACACACTTTCTGCATTTACCACCAGTCCAGTTTGTTGTCTATGACCAGGTACTTGCAGGACGATACTCTCTCATAAACTATAAGTTTATGATTCTAGAGTTTTCTAGGGTCTTTACTCAAAAGCCACCATTGGTCCAGAGCTCTCTACATCAGGTGGAGGAATATCCTTTGCTCAGAATTCTCTTCATACATGTCTTCTGATCTCATCTTTCAAGTAGGTTCACACAACCTGCTCAGTCCAGATTTACAATTTCAATGAACATTTTTAAATCCTGAAACAAATATTCTAGGCCTGATTTTAGTTGTCCATGTTGTCCCAGTTCATGTCTATTAACCATATGAAACACTTCTGCTCTTTAACCTGGCTGTGGGTATTTATGAGGCTTCACTTTTGACCTGCTCATAGCCAGTCTTCAATTGTCTTTTTGTTTTACATCTATCTACTTGGAAATTGAAGGACAAACAAGAAACGGCACTGACATATCATTTTAGCAGCTTCGGTGGCATGTCAAAAATATAGTCCAATGGATAGAGCAGCTTTTAATTACATCAGTGGGTTGTCCTCTGGTTTTGCTTCTCTGTCATTTTGTGGCTATATGCTCCAGCAACCTAACAATCTTCTATAATTCAGCTGAAGAAGAATGTTCTGTATTTGTCGATGTGACCCATGTACGGGGCAGAAGGTGCATCCACTCTTTTGTAATTGCCATTGAGGGCAGAAGACTCAATGACTGGTTCACCATAAAGCAGTGCTGCAAAATAAGATAACAAATTTCAGACATGTGTTTTCAGTTTTAGCAGCTGCTCATTTAAGAAATGAGATATCGATATCTTGCATAGTGACAGTCGCCTTTTACAGCATGCCGAAACCTTAAAAAGGGGATATTAGTAAACTTTGTAATATATTTTATTACATAAAAGTGCCTGTTTACTTATTTCCCTCCTTCTACTCCAGATCAAAACTGTACCCAGAAATCTGTCCAGCTTTAAAGGGGTATTCTGGTAAGAAAAAAATAAGCCTCCTATCTACAGGATAGCGGGTAACTTGCTGATCGGTGGCAGTCTGAATGCTGAGAGCCCCACCGTCATGAGAACTGCAGAAATGTCAGAAATTTGTGCCTCTGCTCCATCTATTGAAATATATTCCATTTATTTAAGCACTCCACTTTGGCTATCTCCTGTGGATACCATTGAAATGAATGGACAGTGGTAATGTGTTCTGATTGGAGTACCTCTTTAAGAAGCAGGCAATAGAAGTCTATGGAGAGGGGAGGAGGCGGACACCTCCTGGAGACAGAGAGATAAGAAACCCTCTCTCGCAGCAGAGCTCTAGATTAAGTAGATGTTATAGGCAGTCTCAAGTCTGTCTCCCTTGTCTTCACACTCCCCTCTCCATAGACTTAATTGTAAATGGATCTGTCTGTGTATTGGTAGGATCAATGAACGCAGAGAGAGATAAAAGCAGACACAAAGGAAATAACTAAAGAATCAGGCACCTCTCTTTAATACAGTATATACCTTTACGTGCATTATTGATGTATTACATAAAATAGTTTTGGATATTTAGGCACACTTTAAGCATATTTTAAAGGGGCATTTTTACATATTTTATAGTTGTTCCCACCAATTACTACATGTTACATATAATAATACACTTGATATACAAGGGGTAGTTATCCTGGGTTAAGGCATTCAATATGAAGCCATATGAATTCTTTTTAGCACTATGAGCTGTTTGTTCATTCTTGTGTATCCTGTTTGCAGCAGAAAATAATAATTTTCGGGTAACCATATATAAGGTTGTAAAACCAGCGTTCACAAACTTTCTACATATAACTTAAATGTCAGGTTAATTCATAACTATTATGTATTTTATGCATCTTAAATATAAAAAGTAAAGCAATATGGCCAATAAACATGAATAATATTATCCTACTGTCTTGTGTATGCTGCTAACATGCAAGCTTAGGTGTCTCCTTGGTATAATCTCACCTACAGTCAGTTAGGCTGGCCATGAACATTAGATAGCTGTCTAACCCACATTTGCCCAATGGCTATTCCCCCCAACCTCTCTATGCACATGCAAACTCGGCTTGGGGAGCCAGCCTCTGTCAGACACCTTTAATAGCAGAAAGATCAAGTATGTTGAAGTCCAAATGCCTGATCCTATTGGGAGACTACCAGAGATACTTGGTGGTTGACGGATTTGGTCATCACTAATCTGATTTGTATGGCCAGCTTTATTTTCTTCCACCTGCCCTTTCTTCTTGGTAATATGAAGACTGTAGAAAAGGGAGGCAAATTGTTGGGATAACTTCAAGACTTGCAGTAAGGTAAAGAATGAGTAAGTGACTTGAGATCCTGACTGTATTAGATGCTTCATGAAGATGACCTGTGTCCTGTTTTCTCCTAGGCACGAGACCAGAAGGTCCAGGGGAACGAGCCGGCTGCTCGGCGCTATGGTCGGAAGGCACGATGCTACAATATACTGGCCACAGTGTGGAATATTACTCTGCCCGCTTTGATACTGGCCCTGGTGATCACAGGCATTGTGCACCTGTCACAGGTGGTCAATGCTTCCCTTGACCTCTTCAGTCTTCGAGGCTACATGGGCAGTACCGATGATGACAACTGAACAAGAGAAAAGCAATAGTAATAGTTACACACTGACCAAATAATATATTCGGTGGGTTCAACACAAGCAACAATATTCATGGTATTGACTGTTGGAACAATCTAAAAAAACAACCCATTTGCAGAGACATTTAGTCTTGAGAAAATCAAGATGAAGTCCAAGACAGAACCTTCATGTCTTCATGGAAACTGTTGGACTATTTCTCACTTTGTCTGCTCATCAGTGCAGAATAAGAGTGTTGTAATGGCCTAGCCAGGAAGACTTAAGAGAATCCACAAGAAATACTGATAATTATTGAGTATTGAGAATCTTTATTCAGTATATGACAATGTAACACAATGGACAGTCAAGAATTACATGGACTATTCATCAAACTGAGATACAAAACTATGCGGCGCACATGGTTAGCACATAAAAAAATCAGATCGCTTTAACTTACCTCTTCTTATTACAGGTCTTATCAATGTTACTGATTTTATGTATGATACTTCTTTCCAATAAAATTATTATCACGTTTGAATTTATTGTTGGATATTGTTACTTATATAATAATAGTCCTTGCAGGACTTTTCTCTCCGTGATTTTAAGCCTATATATAGTCAATGGGGTCCGTGTGTAACCACTCTTTTTAAGCGGACAGGGTCTGCGTCTTGGGTCCCCATGTGGACCCGAAGGACGGAAACCCAAACGCTAGTGTGAAAAATGGATGTAATAAATAAAAAAGAAGCCAGAAATCACCGCAGTACACAACAGACATGAGCTGTACACATAGTAAACACAGTAGAATAAAACTGTATATACTGTGCATCCGTAAACATTAGGTATTTGTTATATCTGGAGGGGCGTCCTGGCTTCAGTGAGGTCCTAAGGCTCTGGACACTATAGAAGGTCAGGGGTGACAAGCACCATAAGCCCCATACTTGATCAAATGTAGCTATCCAGCCACTGTTCTTATAAGGGAGTGTGTGTGTGTTTGGGGGGGCGTTTCATCCATTCATCTCATGGCCACTGCCTTTTGCTCCAAAAATAAGGACTCTCGTAAAAAAGTCTTCTCATGATGTGTCCAGTCCTCCTTGGGTAAAAGACCCAGGAGGCAAAATCTAGGGGAGCGTGGTCACTGTTTTTCAGGACACCTTAAGGAGGTCCAAAACCTCACTCCAGAAAGAAGAAACATATGGGCAAGACCACAGCAGGTGTATAAAGCATGATCCATAGTTGACAGCAGTTAAATAACTCGGGTGGATCAGATACAATAAGACTAGTTTACTGTTGGCAGCAAGACAGACTAGTAGATGTCCTAACACCTCCTCCTATTCTTCTATTCTGGATAGTAAATGAGTGTAAATGGCAAATTTAAGATCCCCCAGTGGAGAAACCCTATTAAGGGATGGGAGTAAAAGGAGGATCTGCTGGAGGAAACTGAGCAACACATGTATGATATAGCTGAAGACACCTAAACGTCTCTCTTTGAGGGATCTGGCAGAGTCTTGCATCTCTTTCACCAAGAGGGGGACACCCTCCTGTCCTATGAAATGTTCCACACCCCAAACTATCTGTAAGGAAATTGCTAGAAGAGCAATTCCCCAGTAGATGCTGGAAGGAGGGGAACGACAAGACAGTGAGTCCTAAACTGAACTCCTCCCCTGTTCCTGCCTACTTGCCTCAATGCCCTAGGCAGCAGAGGACAACTGGGAGGCAGTCCCCTCGTATGATATGGGTGATAACACAGAACGCAGACAAAACAAACAACAACAAACAGGAGGTCAGCTAGCCAAGGGGTTGGAACCAGTCGAGCAGAGCAGTACAAAATCAGAATCCTAGAGAGTAGTCACAAGAAAAGCCAAAAGTCAGAAATGTAAATGCAAACAGGAACAGTATAGAGCCAGTATAAAGCAATGTTCAGACAAGGAGCTAAAGCAAGGAATCATAGCCGGACACGTCTCCGGTGCCGTAGCATGCGGCCGGAGAATGATGCCAAAGTCCGAATGGGCAAGGATGTTACACTATCCTTCTCAGGCCAGTAATTCACATCCTGGAAATCAGATGAGATAACCCTGAACTAAACCATAAAGGTGGTTTTATCATTATCATGGCTCCAAGTGGTGGGCCAGATGATCTTCCGCACTTGGCGTAGGTGGAGGGGAAACCCAGTGTCGAATATATCTAAACTGTCCTGCTAAGTAATACAGAAACATACTTGGCAATGCAGCTCCAGCCTCCTCCTTCAGGCACTGTAATGTGCACATCTAAGTCTAGGTTGGCCTCTCCTAAATTGCAGACATCAGGGTGTCTATAACAGTTATAATACACTTAGGTACTAGAGTATCGGTGTCTTCAAGAGTATATAGTAATGTAGGAAGAACAATCATTTTTCTAAGGTTGATTCGCTCAGCCACAGAACGGGGGAGTAGTTTCCATACACAAACTTTGGAAATGCCAGTCTTAAGTTCCCCCAATGTGTCAGCATTTCTATTCTAAAATGCTAGACAGGCATATTTTATAATGGATGTTATTTTATATGATCGCATACATGTCCATCACCACACATATCCACCATCAAATGACCTGACTTATTTTTTGTTTCTTCCAGTTATTCCTTTTTAGTTGAGCACCGCCCCATGTGTCAACCACCTGTAAAACAACATTACGCCTATAGACCTGCTATATCCAGGGCCGTGGAGTCAGTAAATCAAACTTCTGTCTCAGGTCCAGAGCCCTGGTGGGATCAATAAACAATGTTAACTGCTGGTTAGAGAAAGACATTTATAGATGTAAAAAGTAAGTCTGTGCTGTGAGTCAGTAATACTGCTGAAGAAAAGCCGCCCGCATTGCCACACATTGGGATCCCATTATACAACCAAGTATAACTTTTATAGATTTCCAGCCTGTTGTGGATACTGATATATATATATATATATATATATATATATATATAACAGTACAGACCAGTGGTGTAGAGAGCAAGGATTTGGATTTCTGGACCATGGAGTGAATTACCTCTATGATGAACTCCTTGCTAGAGATGGTATACATCTCACAAAGCCTGGGAAACACATATTTGCCAGAAGACTTGCCACACTTATCAGGAGGGCTTTAAACTAGAAGAGGAGGGGATGGGAAGTAAAAAGAAAGACAAGAACATGCCGCTAAAGGATATACTAAACAAGGTTACTAGATGTGGTAATGAGGACCTAAGACAGGATACTCAGAAGGAAATTAAAGAAAAAGGAAGTATCAGAGCACAATCTGAAATGTTTTTACACAAATGCGCAAAGCTTGGGAAATAAGCAGGGAGAATTAGAACTGATAATACAGAAGGAAAAATATGATGTCATTGGTATTACAGAAACTTGGTGGAACGATAAGCATGATTGGAATATACAGATGGAAGGATACAACTTATTCAAAAAAAATAGAACTAATAAAAGAGGGGGAGGAGTTGCATTGTATGTTAAAAAAGATCACATTTCCACGGAAATCACAGTTTTACAAAATGATAACTTATTGGAAAATATTTGGGTAACAATTCAGGGGAAAAACAATGATAAGGACATCATAATAGGTGTTTATTATAGACCACCAGGACAGACAGAAGACAGGGATGAGATTTTTTCACAGCAAATGACCACGCTTTCGAAGAAATTTGAAATTGTTATCATGGGAGACTTTAATTACCCAGATATTCATTGGGAAACTCACACAGCTACGAGTAAAGGCTCTATCAAATTTTTATCCTCTCTAGCAGACAACTTCATTGCCCAGTTAGTAGAAAAAAACACGAGAGGAACATCCATTCTGGACCTAGTTTTAACTAATAAGGAGGACATGGTTAAGGAATTAAGGGTAGCAGGGACATTGGGATTCAGCGACCATGCTATACTCGAGTTTGGGGTTGTAAGAAGAAGAAGACCTGAGAAGACAAAGATTAGAAGGCTCAATTTTAGTAGGGCAGATTTTAGGGGCCTAAAGGTAAGGGTTAGTAGAATTCCATGGCGAAAATTAGTTAAGCACAAAAATGCACATGAGGGGTGGGAAATTTTCCGTAGGGAAATCATTAATGCACAGGAACTAACAATACCTAGAAGCAAGAAAAATGGGAATCACCTAAAAACTCCAGGATGGATGACCAAAAAATTACATAACCTACTAAAAAAGAAAAAGGAAACTTACAACAAGTGGAAGATGGGAGCTATATCTAAGGGAGAGTATACAGCAGTTTGCAGACTCTGCAAGATAAGCATTAAAAAAGCCAAGGCTGAATACGAATTGAAGCTTGCAAAAGAAGTTAAGAGTAATGTAAAAGGTTTTTGGGGATATGTTAAGAGCAAAAGAAAAGTGAAGGAAACCATTGGAGTCCTGAAGAACGAAAAGGGTGAAAAAGTTAACATGGTGGATCAGCAGGTGGAGTTACTGAATTCATATTTTGTATCCGTCTTCTCCCAAGAAATGGATGGAAATATCAACATTAATGGTGATAGTGATGAGGGGAATGAGGACTCCAAGCTGATTATAAGCGAAGGTTTGGTAAGAGAACATTTAGCTAAGATTAAGGAAACCAAGTCCCCAGGACCGGATGATTTACACCCTAGAGTTTTAAAAGAATTAGCAGAGGAAATAACAGAACCCCTTGCAATAATCTTTAATAAGTCATGGGAAACAGGAATGGTCCCTCTAGATTGGAAAAGGGCAAATGTGGTCCCCATCTACAAAAAGGGGAATAGGGACGACCCAGGAAATTATAGGCCGGTAAGTCTGACCTCGATAGTAGGAAAAATCTTTGAACAAATCGTTAAAGAACATTTAATTAGGTACCTGGATGGGAAGGCTTTAATTAATCAGAGCCAGCACGGCTTTATGCCTAATAAATCTTGTCAGACTAATCTTATTTCCTTCTATAATAAAGTCACTGAATGGTTGGACCAGGGAAATGCAGTGGACATAGTATATCTTGACTTTAGTAAGGCCTTTGATAAAGTATCACATAACTTTCTTATTGAAAAAATGATCAAGTATGGCTTTGATAAAATATCAGTAAGGTGGGTTCACAATTGGCTAAATGATCGGGCACAACGAGTAATTCTAAATGGCTATACATCAAACTGGAAGAAAGTAAAAAGTGGGGTGCCGCAGGGCTCTGTCCTGGGCCCAGTACTTTTTAATATTTTTATAAATGATCTGGATGATGGGGTTAATGGGGAACTAATAAAATTTGCAGATGATACAAAGCTAGGAGGAATGGCCAACACTAGAGAGGAGAGAGAATGCATCCAAAAGGACTTGTGTGAACCGAGAGCAAGGCAGGTGGTTTGGACTCCGCAACCAGAAATGAACGCACACGCGGTAGTTCAAGAAAAGAATATATATTTACTATAAGTTAATAAAGGCTATTTGAAGGTAAAATGACAGGGATAAAGACAAGCAAAATATACAATATAGCATGAACAATTTCAAGGCAAATTCTGCAATGGTTTCTACTTTTACTCTGTCCACTTCTGCAGTATGGACACTGAATGAACAATATACTCAAAACTATCCCTAACTGACCCTGACATCACATTTGGGTGCACCCCCTTTTCCCCAGTGGTCCAGGTGGACCGCTTACAGTCCGTAGAAGCGCGCGGTGGGGCCCAAAGTCGTTCCTTTCTTTTATAGTGAAGCGTCCTCTCCTCACTGTTATCAGGATCTTGGGAGAAATGAAGTCCTCTTTAACAGGGAAACCCAATGAATGCAATGTAATCCAACAGCAGATTCCACTCAGCACACTGACAGTCCTGCCGAATCCATACACTGAGCTGGGTTGTAAGCGGGGTTTAGCAGGTGCTGTCCAGTACATCAACAGCACTGCGAGTCTCTATCTGTGGTATCCATATACACAGTCACAATGTCAGTCTCACTGATCAGCCACTGAGCACAGTTCCTTTCACATGGACTCACTAGTCCTGTTGTCTCTTTACACTCTGTTTGTCTCTGGACCAAGATACAGCTTAGCTGTACAGAAAAATCTCCACACCAGTTCAATACAACACTTGCCAAGATGGCTGCTGCTCTCTGTCTCGTCACTTCCTGCTGCTCTGCTTACACTCTGTCTGCAGAACAGGCAGGTGACTAAAGGGGGGGGGGTCTCACTCCAGCATCATGTCACAATTACAATGGCTGCTGTCTTAAAGGAACAGAATCACAGAAATACATTCAACATTAACAGTTTATACAGACAAATGAAGCTTAGGACAACATTGGCTGTCTCTTACATATTCCCCCCCACTTTAAGATTGGCAGTCCCTGCCTATGACTGTATATCCAGAGGGTTGTACTTTTATGCCAGGGTGGTAGTATACCGATGTATGGCAGGCCAAACAAACTCATCCTGCGCATACCGACAGGGGGAATACCAGCATTTGGCCTAGTGGTCCGTCTGAGGACCGGTGGTATATTTGGGGTGCTGCAGCTATGGGCTGAGAAGGACCAGCGGATTCCGCACCTGAGGGGGCACAGGCCGGAGATACAGTAGTCACAGGTGGAACATCCCCAGGAGCAGGGATCGGCCAACAATCATCCTCCTCGTCTGAGGCCCATTCCGCACCTCCATTCTCTGACTGTGGGAGCTCATTCACATTGGCAGGCCCATCATGATTTGTCCCTTCAGAATGACACAGGCGCAACATATTTCGGTGAAGTACTCGAACACAATCAGTTCCTTCTTTCTGGACCTGGTACACTGGCCCATTCGCATACTTGCGGCCAACAACACGATACGGCAAAGCCTCCCATCGGCTTTCCAATTTCCCTTGGGGTTTCTTGACACGAACTAGCACCAGGTCGCCTGGTTGCAATGGTGCTTCTTGCACTGGGGTCTTATCAGGATGGGGATGTTCTTGCAGGCGCTGCCGCACCAATCGATGGATCGTCTCAAGTCTCTGCCGGTGCGCCCGCACCCAAGAGGTTGGATCCCTCGGAGGGAACCCATCCACATCATCCAACTGTAATTCTCCTATACTTCGCCCAGACCGCCCAAAGAGAGTGTATAAGGAGAGTACCCCGTTGTAGAATGGACCTGATTGTTATAGGCCCACACCATTTCAGACAAGAACTGAGGCCACTGTAACTTCTTGTCTTCCTCCAGAGTCCGCAGCATCTGTAGCAGAGTTCTGTTGAATCTTTCACAGGCCCCATTTCCCTGAGGGTGGTATGGAGTCGTGTGCGACTTCTTTATCCCGTAGATACGTTGAACTTCTTTCATTACGTGTCCCTCAAAGCAGGCACCCTGGTCGGGTGGATGCGTTTGGGCACCCATATACCCGAATGAAATCTTGGCACAGAGCACGAGCTGCTGACTCAGCTGTCTGGTCCTTGGTGGCGGTTACCACCGCAAATTTGGTGAAGTGATCCACCATTACGAGGCAATACTGGTGTCCGCTATTGGATGGGCCCACCATTAGATAGTCTATCATGACGATTTCTAAAGGTTCCTGGGTCACGATGGTTTGCAGGGGAGCTCTCTGTTCTATTGCCTTATGGATCTCACAAGTTCGACAGCTGCGGCATACTTCTTCGACCATTTGACGAAGACCAGGGCAGTAAATCAGTCGCTGTAACCAACGAAAGGTCTTCTCGTGACCAAAATGTCCATTCTTATTATGAGCCTCAACTGCCAACGGCGAGCCAGTTCACTAGGCACCACAATTTGGTATCGAATGTCGATCTCAGAAGGTAATAGACCTTTCGGCATAGCACTCCATTTTTCATCTCCAACTTTTCCCACTGACTCAGAACAGATAATATCTCACGTGTCAGTCGTTCTCTTTCCTCTCTACAGGGCTTCTGGCCTTTCTCAACACACTTGATCATCTGTGCCAGCCCCTCATGGGTCTGTTGTATCTGTGCCCATTCCTGTCGTGGGGACCAAAGAAAGGAGCCGTTTCAGTCCCCTCCATCTCAAACTGATTAGCGGCGGCCAGGCCTGTGAAAATCTGCTGAAGTCGGGCACCTCCACATGCTCCAACTCATGATCCACGTCTCTGTGGGGGTCTGGGCGGTTACCCTAGAAAGCCCGTCAGCATTCTGGTTCTCTGTCTTGGACCGATACTTAATGCGGTAATTGAACTTAGTCATTCGGGCTATCCACCTCTGCTCTAACGCCCCGAGCTTGGCATTTTCCAGGTGAGCTAGTGGGTTGTTGTCAGTCAGTACTAAAACTTCAGCACCGGTCAAATATTCAGAGAATTTCTCGGTCATGGCCCATACCAGTGCCAACAGCTCCAACTTAAATGAACTATAATTCTCGGGGTTTCTTTCAGAATCTCTCAAAGACCGGCTGCCGTACGCTATGACCCTCTCCTGGCCATCCTGAAGCTGGGAAAGCACTGCTCCAAGACCATACAGGCTTGCATCCGTATACAGCTGGAACGGCAAGTGGTAATCAGCATATGCCAAGATTGGGGCTGTTGTCAGTGCATCCTTTAATGCCTGGAAGGCTTGTTCCTGTTCAAGTCCCCACTTCACGGACCGGTTCTTTGGACCACCGGATGTGCCTCGTAGGAGAGCATTAAGTGGTGCTGCTACCTTGGCGAAATCCTTATAAACCGTCGATAGTAACCAGCTACTCCAAGGAACGCCCTCACTTCTCGCGGGTAGTCGTATTGGCCAATCTTGAACAGCCGCTATCTTGTCTCTTGATGGTCTCACCCCTTCTCCTGATACGCGGTGACCCAAGTAATCAATTTCAGATTGGAACAACCGACATTTACTGGGTTTCAATTTGAGCCCATGTTCCCGCAATCTTCGAATACTTGCCCCAACTGGTGGAGATGGTCTTCAAGGTCGCAGAATACACTATAATGTCATCCAAGTAGATGAGAGTGAACTCAAAGTTGAAGTCACCGAGACATTTCTCCATCAACCGCTGAAACGTTCCGGGTGCATTTGTCCCCGAAGGGCATCCGGTTAAATTCGTATAGTCCCATGGGCAAGATGAATGCCGTCTTCTCCTTGTCTTTTGTGGCCATCGGCACCTGCCAATACCCACTAGCCAGATCTAGTGAGGAGAAGTACCGGCTCTCCCCAGCGCTGGAGGGACTCCTCAATCCGTGGCGGGGTGAATCTCGTCGTGCAGCGTTTACTTCCGTGTCTACGCAAATCGTGGCCCATCTTTTTTCTTACTCCCACAGGAGCTGCCCGGGACTCTGCTTTCTTGATGTCCCCCCTGTAGCATCTTAGCTAACAGTTCTTTTACTTCCTGATACAACTGTGGGAATTTGTCGTGCCTCTCTATTGGAGGGGTGTCTCCTGTGGGAATCTCATGGTAGATCCCTGTGGTACATCCAAAATCTTCAGCATACCGTGAAAGCGGCTCGTTCTCCCACAACAGTTCATCTACCTTCTGCCCCATTCCAGAGAACATGAACTTCACCATCTTCATCTGTTCTCTTGCCGGCCATTCCATTCGTGGTTCCCATCTTCTCCCATGGACACAGTTACGGTCCACTCATCCCTTTCAGTCGGCTCGCCTGGGTTACTTTCCTTACTTCCTCCGGAGTCACATAGATGTTCCAGCTGCCTCCCTGGGGTCGGTCCACACTCTGGTCCTGGTGTTTACACATCGGTGGTACTCTTCCATTGCGAACTATTGCCGGAACGGGCCACTGCGGATCACCCTCCTTCGGCTGCCCGTGTTCTCCAACACAGCTTGCCCTCTGTTTCCGCGGTGCCTTGGGCTGCACTATTGTCCCCGACTGGGTGGCGTGTCTTTTGTGCGGACTGAATTCGGCCAGAGGCGCTGTGCTCTGACTTTTCTGTAAGCCACATGTCCGGATCGCCGCTGGAAAGCTGTTTGGTGGCCTGGGTGTGTTTCTTTCCAATAACCGGCCTTTCTTTTCAGGGATCTGATCTAATTCTTTTAACACATTCATCCCCAAAATGACAGGGACCTTTACTTCATGTGACTCCTGTCCACCACAATGCCTTTCCTACCTAGATCTTGGCCACATCCCGACATTCATCCAGGCACCCCCGACTGGAACTGTACTGGTTGCTCCCCTCGTCTGTTGGGGTCTTTTCTTGTTGCTGGGTCCGTTCTACAGTCTCTCTCGGTCGTTCCCCGTGTCATCATCCCGGTCCGATCCCTCCATTTCCCCTGTATAACGGACTTGCGCGATCGTCATCATTGGGCATTCTCCCCACATAGTCTCCTTGTCGTCCCCCTACTACCGCCCTTCGCGCGGGGACTCGTTTCCGTCCTCATGTTTGTCGCTGCTCTGGACATCTAGCAGCCGTGGCCCACCGTCCCACTCCCAGCCGTATCCCCGTCGTTCTGCCATCTGTTTGGGCCCTTCGGTGCCCCTTCGATTTCTCCTGGCACTGCTTCTTTTGGCCCCTTCGGTGGTCCTTCCTCACCCTCCGCTGGTGGGTGATTCTATTTTCTGGGTATGGACGCTCCCCTTTCACCTCCAGTTTTCTGGAAGTCTGCAATTTTCATGTGTTCATCCAACGGGTGTGCGTGTTCCATTTGCTCTTGCGTTTCTGCATTACTGTGAGAATTTCTTTCCGCCCCTTTTCTACTGCTCTGAGCCGCTGCCCCCTGTGACAAGTAACTCCAACTGCGTCGGCCGGGCTCTATTGGCCGGGAGATGGCCTCACCTGTCATCTTTTAGCTCGCCTCGCGTATAATCCTGCATGTCACGTTCTGCCGCCGTTCCCCGGACAACTGGTCCGGGTCCTCGGTTCGGGCTGCCCCCCTCTTCCTTCCTTGAATATCTCGGAGCGTTCTGGGGCTTTGCTTTGGGGAAGGCTTTCATTCCCTGTTGTCCCTCTGGAAGACCGGCCTCGCCCCGCATGCGTTTCTCCATATGGTTTCTAGAATCTGGACTACTTGCTCAATGTCTGCCTTTGTTCATGGCCTCGTTCCCGTGGTCTTAGCCCCCTTGTAATGTCTATTGCTGCTCTACTGTACTTCTGTGCGTCTGGTCATTCGCTGTATCATTCGTATCTGTTCCCCCACATACTCACTGACATATTTTGCCTCATTTGCTACTGCTTATTATGCCCCTGCTCTTCTTCCTCCAGCCCATTCTCCCGACGGGCGCCCTCCTTCTGGTGCTCCTGCCGCTCGCCAATTTGTGACCGAGAGCGGCGGTGGTTTGGACTCCGCAACCAGAAATGCGCCCGCGGTGTTCAGGATATATATTTACTATAGTTAATAAAGGCTATTTGGGTAAAATGCAGGGATAAAGACAAGCAAATATACAATATGCATGAACAATTTCAAGGCAAATTCTGCAATGGTTTCTACTTTTACTCTGTCCACTTCTGCGTATGGACACTGAATGAACAATATACTCAAAACTACCCTAACTGACCCTGACATCACATTTGGGTGCCCCCCTTTCCCCAGTGGTCCAGGTGGCCGCTTACAGTCCGTAGAGCGCGCGGTGGGGCCCAAAGTCGTTCCTTTCTTTTATAGTGAAGCGTCCTCTCCTCACTGTTATCAGGATCTTGGGAGAAATGAGTCCTCTTTAACAGGGAAACCCAATGAATGCAATGTAATCCAACAGCAGATTCCACTCAGCACACTGCAGTCCTGCCGATCCATACACTGAGCTGGGTTGTAGCCGGGGTTTGCGGTGCTGTCCGTCATCACGCACTGCGGTCTCTATCTGTGGTATCCATATACACAGTCACAATGTCAGTCTCACTGATCAGCCACTGAGCACAGTTCCTTTCACATGGACTCACTGTCCTGTTGTCTCTTTACACTCTGTTTGTCTCTGGACCAAGATACAGCTTAGCTGTACAGAAAAATCTCCACACCAGTTCAATACAACACTTGCCAAGATGGCTGCTGCCTCTGTCTCGTCACTTCCTGCTGCTCTGCTCCACTCTGTCTGCGACAGGCGGCTGACAAAGGGGGGGGGGGGGTCTCACTCCAGCATCATGTCACAATTACATGGCTGCTGTCTTAAAGGAACAGAATCACAGAAATACATTCAACATTAACAGTTTATACAGACAAATGAAGCTTAGGACAACATTGGCTGTCTCTTACACTTGGACACACTGGAACAATGGGCTGAGGTGAACAAAATGGTATTCAACAGGGACAAATGCAAAGTTCTACATCTGGGTAACAGAAATGCAAGAAGCATATATAGTATGGGAGGAATAGTACTAAGTGAGAGTACAGGGGAAAAGGATCTGGGCATAATAATAGATCGCAAATTCAACATGAGTCAACAGTGCGGTGCGGTGGCTAAAAAGGCTAATAAAATTCTAGGATGTATCAAGACGAGCATTGAAGCTAGATCAAGAGAGGTAATTATTCCGCTGTACTCTGCCCTGGTCAGACCCCACCTGGAATACTGTGACAGTCTGGCCCCCAGTTTAAGAAAGACATCGATTTATTGGAGCAGGTCCAGAGAAGAGCAACCAAAATGGTGGAAGGTCTACAAACCATGTCCTACGAGGAGAGGCTAAAAGAATTGGGACTGCTTAGTTTGCAGAAGAGAAGGCTAAGGGGAGACTTAATAGCGGTATTTAAATATCTGAAAGGTTGTCACAGTGCAGAGGGATCTACCCTATTCTCATTAGCAGAAGGAAGCACGAGAAGTAATGGGATGAAACTAAGGGGAAGGAGATTCAGATTAGACATTAGGAAAAACTTTCTAACAGTAAGAGTAGTGAGAGAGTGGAATAGGCTGCCACGGGAGGTGGTGAGTTCTCCATCAATTGAAATCTTCAAGGGGAACTGGATAGGTATATAGCTGGGATGTTTTAGGAATTCCTGCTTTGCAGGGGGTTGGACTCGATGGCCCTTGAGGTCCCTTCCAACTCAAACAAACAAACAAACAAACAAACAAACAAAAGTTTGGACACATCTTCTCATTCCAAGAGTTTTCTGTATTTTCATGACTATAAAAATTGTAGATTCGCACTGAAGGCATCAAAACTATGAATTAACACATGTGGAATTATATACTTAACAAAAAAGTGTGAAACAACTGAAAATATGTCTTATATTCTAGGTTCTTCAAAGTAGCCACCTTTTGCTTTGATTACTGCTTTGCACACTCTTTGCATTCTCTTGATGAGCTCAAGAGGTAGTCACCTGAAATGGTCTTCCAACAGTCTTGAAGGAGTTCCCAGAGATGTAGCACTTGTTGGCCCTTTTGCCTTCACCTGCGGCCAGCTCACCCCAAACCATCTCGATTGGGTTCAGGTCTGGTGACTGTGGAGGCCAGGTCATCTGGCGTAGAACCCCATCACTCTCCTTCTTGGTCAAATAGCCCTTACACAGTCTGGAGGTGTGTTTGGGGTCATTGTCCTGTTGAAAAATAAATGATGGTCCAACTAAACGCAAACCGGATTGTGAAGGATCTCGTCCTACCAGAACTCACTTCTGGCCTACCTGAGATCGCTTCGATTACCTCACACCCACTTTCCGTGAATGTGCTGGGTCAACAGAGGATAATACGCAAAACGGGTCTTCTAAATTTTATATATTTATTAACCCCTAAATGGACCAGATGGAATAGCATGCCGCTGCAAGATGCTGTGGTAACCATGCTGGTTCAGTATTCCTTCAATTTTGAATAAATCCCCAACAGTGTCACCAGCAAAGCACCCCCACACCATCACACCTCCTCCTCCATGCTTCATGGTGGGAACCAGGCATGTAGAGTCCATTCCTTCACCTTTTCTGCATCGCACAAAGACACGGTGGTTGGAACCAAAGATCTCAAATTTGGACTCATCAGACCAAAGCACAGATTTCCACAGGTCTAATGTCCATTCCTTTTGTTCTTTAGCCCAAACAAGTCTGTTTGTTGCCTGTCCTTAGCAGTGGTTTCCTAGCAGCTATTTTACCATGAAGGCCTGCTGCACACAGTCTCCTCTTAACAGTTGTTGTAGAGATGTGTCTGCTGCTAGAACTCTGTGTGGCATTGACCTGGTCTCTAATCTGAGCTGCTGTTAACCTGCGATTTCTGAGGCTGGTGACTCGGATGAACTTATCCTCCGCAGCAGAGGTGACTCTTGGTCTTCCTTTCCTGGGGCGGTCCTCATGTGAGCCAGTTTCTTTGTAGCGCTTGATGGTTTTGGCCACTGCACTTGGGGACACTTTCAAAGTTTTCCCAATTTTTCTGACTGACTGACCTTCATTTCTTAAAGTAATGATGGCCACTCATTTTTCTTTACTTAGCTGCTTTTTTCTTGCCATAATACAAATTCTAACACTCCATTCAGTAGGACTATCAGCTGTGTATCCACCTGACTTATGAACAACACAACTGATGGTCCCAACCCCATTTATAAGGCAAGAAATCCCACTTATTAAACCTGACAGGGCACACCTGTGAAGTGTAAACCATTTCAGGTGACTACCTCTTGAAGCTCATCAAGAGAATGCCAAGAGTGTGCAAAGCAGTAATCAAAGCAAAAGGTGGCTACATTGAAGAACTTAGAATAAAAGACATATTTTCAGTTGTTTCACACTTTTTTGTTAAGTATATAATTCCACATGTGTTAATTCATAGTTTTGATGCCTTCAGTGCGAATCTACAATTTTTATAGTCATGAAAATACAGAAAACTCTTGGAATGATAAGGTGTGTCCAAACTTTTGGTCTGTACTGTACATATATATATATACTGGTAGATGGTTTCATTTCTAGCCGGACCAATTACAAAACAGGCCTTATTCCTTTGCTGTGTCATCGCTATTTTCGCTGATTCATGACAGGACACATTTTTGCTTTTTTGTACATGCGACCTTTTTTACGTGATAAATAGGGCTTTATTTTTATGTTGTTTTTACTTCTCCATGTTTTTTATTTATTTTAGTATCTGAGAAAATGTAAACCAAAAAGGAAGGAAAATATTTTTTTTTCACATTTTTCGTGTTTTTTTTTTTTTTAAATAGCAGTAGTTTTTAGGCTAAGGCCCCATGTTGTGGCCCGTAGCAATAAAGCACTGCAGGAAAAACCGTGGCGGCACTGCATCACGGTTTTTCCGGCAGAGCTTTTCACAGAAAGTTCACAGAGTTTTCCTCTGTGGACTTTCTACGTCAATTACACCTATTGGGAAACTGCTGCGATTTTCAAGACCGCGATGGTTTTGGAAATCGCAGCATGTCTTCTGCACGTATTTTTCCACAAAGTGAGTGTTGATGTGACTGTAAAATGCTGTGTTTTTTTTCCGCTGTGTTTACGCCACGTGGGGCCCCAGCCTTAAATAGTTTTCCCACTTTGGTTATTTTTACTTTGGTGACACTTATTGTATTGCTAGAACCTGTGTAAAGGTCGTGGTATTGGCGGTGAGGGTGGGGGGGGGTACTGATGGTTCAATTAATTTTTTTTTTTTGTGTTATTATTTTTTTTTTTTTTTACACATTGCGCCTAATGATCTATATTTTTCCCTTGATATCCAGTTTCAGGAATGCTCCATATATGTTAGTGATGTCCTATTGCTATGTCACATTGGAAAAGGGTGGAACGTCTCATCTACGCCAAACTACACCTCTCTGTTTATAAAACAGAGGCATTACTTCCGGTATTATACAGCTGAGGCCCTGGACTAGCTGCCGGAGTCAGAACATACTCTGATGGATTATTCCTCAGATGTCGTGATTAGAGATCGAAGCTGACAAAGTGGAATTTGATCCGAATTTCAGGAAATATCCGAGTCACATCGAATACGGATTCCTCACTCTTCGTGGTAACGAATCGCATTTTTTCCTAAAATGGCTGCTGCACATGTTACGACATGGGGCAAGGAACTCTGGGAATGCCATGCGTGCAGCCAATCAGCAGCCAGCCCTGTGATGTCACAGCCCTTTAACCCCCTTCATGATCGCCCATGGCATTGGGAGCCGGTGTTAGCTGTAACTGACAGCTAACACTCTGCTCCATAACCGATTGAGGGTTTTAACCCTTTGGCGTCATGCCGCGGTCAAACATGAGGTCCGCCATGCTACATGTCCCCTCATTAAGTATCCCGTTATTTATCCCGTATGGGGAATGCCATAAAAAAAAACAAAAAAAACTCAATATGCAAATTAATGTATTTTAGTCACCTCACTTCCCCCCAAAAAATCGTTCATTTTCAAAAAGTGACATTTTACTTGTAAAAGCAGTAAATCATAACAAAACCAATATAAATATGGTATTGCCGTAATCGTAATGACCTCCCAGACAAAGCTGCCATGTCATTTTTAACGCAAAATGAATGCCATAAAAACAAAATACAAAAAATGATTATAGAATTGTGGGTTTTTTCACATGGACCTCCTAAAATGTTACTAAAAGCTTATATCAAAATATTATATTTACCCCAATATGGTGCCACACAAAGAATAAGCCCTCACTGTCGACAGAAAAATAAAAAAAGTTATGAATTTTGGAAGGCGGGAAGGGAAAATATGAAAAAAGTCGGCGAGCATTAACGTACAAACTACCCTGCGTCCTTAAAGGGTTAAAGGCAACCATATCCATTAGAATTTTTATTTTATTCTTAGGAAAATACCACTTGAAAAAAAGGCAAAAATTGATCTAAATGTACTATTATTAATACTGCAGCACGTGCGCTGATCTGTATGTACCGTTATATGTATGCAGGATGACACTAAGTGCGAAATCTCTGCAAATAGATGATTGAAGTCTAAAATAACTGACCAAAGCTAAACGTACGGGCGCTCTATGATTATACGTGGAGCGGCTTGTAAACATTTTTTCTTTTTTGTTCCCATATGTTTAAAAATGTTCCTGTACCCGGTATTTTAGGAGGGGTCTCGTGCCGGTGGTTGTCTTAGGGTGCACTCATGCAGCTCCTGGATGCCTGTTCTCTAATTAAAGGGCCGTCACAGCTATATATTCCCTCTCTAAGTGCTCCCACATGTGGTTTACTTGCTGCGGTGTATGGGGCTTTTCAGACAGCAGATTAATTCTATGTTTCTTGGATTTTTATTTCCAGATTAAAGTGATTTACAGGAGAAGAGTAACATAGGCTGTTAAAGGGATCTTCCCATGAACATAACCATATCTAAATCTGTAGACAATTAAAAGTTAAACATTTTTGCAAATATAAATAATTTCAAATTTTGCAGAGTTTTAAAGATTTTCTCTAACCATCTTAGTGGTGACAATCTGTTGTCTTGATTGGTTGCCAATAGATACGACCATGAAAGTATGGATATTCTATACTGTGAAACCCAGTCGTGATCTCCTTATTGTGGCCAGACTATCCTCATACATGTAGTGCCTGATAACCTGTCCACAATAAGGAAATCATGGCTTGGTTTCTGATAAGTTCCAGACCATAGAAAGTCCCTGCATTCATGGTCGTATCCATTGGCAACCGATCAAAACAACAGACTGTCACCGCTAAGATGGTTAGAGAAGATCTTTAAAACTCTGCAAAATTTTTAATTATTTATATTTGCAAAAATGCTTAACTTTTAATTGTCTACAAAACTAAATATGGTTATGTTTGTGGAAAACCCCTTTAAATATTAACCCTGTAAAGGTCTATAGAAGGTGCAGGACTGCGTATGCTTTAACAGTTCTTTACGAGTAGCATCTCAGCAGAGTGGTTTGACCAACAATATCAACTTTGGCATGCTCCAGCTGCAGGATACACAGACCATGGCCTCTATAACTATGCCCTTTTCCTCTGGCACTATCAGCAGAATCCCGGGGGCTATACTTCTCCCTTTCTATCTCCAGCACGGCTCCTGCTCAGTCACCTCTCTCAGACCTAGTAGCGGTCTCTCCTAGGAATCAAGACTTTGTCCTTGACTACTCCATCTTTTGTTTCCACCTAACATCAACCCTTGAGAAACCTGCCATAATAAATCTCATTTCCCTTTTAATCCCACCTTTGTGGTTGGCGCAGTACCTGTGCCCTGTGACCCTACACAAGTATGGAAAACCAAACTATACCCCTGGAGGTGATGTTGTGACTAGCACTCTTGCATCCCAATATAGAGAATGGCTACCTGCCAATATGGCTGCCACACTCACTCCCCTGACCTACATTTACTCACAGACCTGTAGTCAAAATACAGGCAACCAGAAAACAGCATATCACAACAATCCTATGAGATAAGACAATAAGGAGTATAGTGTGGTTAACCCCTTGCACCCCTCCCTGCTTCTCTAAAGTTTATACAGGTTATCTACCCTTGTTCAGTATAAATCAGAATAGTCCTTACATTACAGTCTATCATTAAAAAAACACCTTTTTAACTAATGGCATGTTGGAATAGCCTTTAAAAAGGCTATTCTACTCCTACCTTCCATTCTTTTCTTCTCCCCATCATTTCTGATAAAATCCATTTCTTCTGTTATGCTAATTACCATCACGGAGCACCGGGGTGTTCCCCCTGTGCCCCGAGCACCCCCCGCGTCATAACTTTCCACCGCCCCTTAGCTCATTGTGTTCACTCCCCTCTTCCTCTTCTCCATATCTTCTGTCTTTCGCAGGCATCAGACGCAGCGCTGTACGGCTATGAAATCTCGCGCATGCGCAATCAGCTCTGCCTCTTCAGGTTCGGACAGAGCCGACTACACATGCTGGGGCCGCCATTTTCCGGTGGTCTGTTACATGAGTGTACTGCGCCTGCAGTGTCCTGCCCGATCTCAAGCTGGAAGGGAATGAGAGTAGGAAATCTTTCTGCCGCCAACTGGAAGGTTTCCGTGGTGGATTTTGCATGGTGGGTGTTATTGCTAAATCCACCATGTGGATCCTAGCCTAAAGCTGGATTCCCAAAGAGCATTTTGATGCAAATTCTGCAGTATTTCTTTGATGAGCTTAAAAAAAAAAAAAAAAAAAAATATTGAACATTGTTAAGTCTGCAGAAATGGCATTTTGGTTTTTGGGGATTCTGTGTTTTTACAGGCAGCATGCTCAATCATACAATTTTTTCTGCCGTTTTTTCCCAGTCCTGATACTTAGTACCGCCAAAAAGTGACTCCTGTGATGTTTGGGGGAAGTGACCCAGTTTACAATATATCACCGGAAGAGCCGGTTGGAAATATGGTGTTGGAATAACACACTTCTGAAATAGATCACTAATGGAAGGCCCTGACATATGCCACTGTATAGGCACATAGTGGCGTATATCACCCATATGGTCCCACTTTAATATAAATGAATATATATACACTTTCTGGTTTTGCGGCCTTCTACTGCATTTTCTTATACAGCTAAAAAAAATGGAGTCCAAAACAACATTCTGATAAAGAAAAAAAAAAAGATGATTTATTTCTTTTACTATAAATTATGTTTTGTCTTCCATTTAGTATCCAATGTAGTAATAATAACAATAACCATTAGAGGGCACTGTGGAACTATTCAACAAGTGCTTTGGATCATTTACAAGTTGCAGCCTCTGATTTTGGGGTCAAAAATTGTTACATTTTATTTAACGCACAGGGGTCTACCTAGTTATACAACATTAATATTGGCTGCATTTTAGAGCCCCCATATTTACTTTTTTACGCCCCAAAAGATTGCACCATTAAAGTTTTGCAACTCTACAGTGCAGAATAAACTGACTAGACTGAAATATAGTTTTGTGGAACAAGAATAAGTCAAACTGGAAATTTTCAAGGACTAATTCTTGCTCACTTTAGGCATTTGGCACTTGAGTCATTTTAGCAGCTCTCTTGAGTGATTGACAGCTCCCCGTATACCTCCTAACTCAGTCTCTAGCTGAGTGGTAGCCCGATGTGCGATCCTGTGGATAGGGGATGACTTGTAATAACCAGAATACCCTTTTAAGTCTCTTTCCCAAAGGATCAAACAGGGCAAAGGCAAGTAGTAGGAAGAACATTATGGATATTGTTTATAGCGGGAATTTAGAATTGCATCGAATCATCTCATAGCAAGACATGTCTGTATCTAAGTCTCTAGGGGTGATATAAGCTATGGCATTGTTCTTGGGCAGCGGGTATTGGAGAACTGTGATGGGAGTTTATCAATTATAAATAAATCATATTACATATCATATATTATATATTATTATTTTGGCGGATTGCTATTCTATAATACTGTATATTCTTATAGTCTCGACTTCTTTATTGTCGAATCCCAATACTTCAACATAATAAAAAACATTATATTGTAATTCCCATTTCTCTGGTGTGATGTACACACGTGGACAAAATTGTTGGTATCCCTCGTTTAATGAAAGAAAAACCCAAAATGGTCACAGAAATAACTTAAAAAAGCCAGACTGGAATTTGCCAAACTACATGTTGACAAGCCACAAAGCTTCTGGGAGAATGTCCTATTCACAGATGGGACAAAAATCTAAATTTTTGGCAAGGCACATCAGCTCTATGTTCACAGACGGAAAAATGAAGCATATCTTGAATAGAACACTGTCCCTACTGTGAAACATGGAGGAGGCTCTGTTATGTTCTGGGGCTGCTTTGCTGCATCTGGAACAGGGTGTCTTGAATCTGTGCTGGGTACAATGAAATCTCAAGACTATCAAGGGATTCTAGAGAGAAATGTGCTGCCCAGTGTCAGAAAGCTTGGTCTCAGTCGCAGGTCATGGGTCTTGTAACAGGATAATGACCCAAAACACACAGCTAAAAACACCCAAGAATGGCTAAGAGGAAAACATTGGATTATTCTGAAGTGGCCTTCTATGAGCCCTGACCTAAATCCTATTGAGCATCTTTGGAAGGAACTGAAACATGTTGTCTGGAAAAGGCACCCTTCAAACCCGAGACAACTGGAGCAGTTTGCTCATGAGGAGTGGCCAAAATACCTGCTGAGAGGTGCAGAAGTCTCATTGACAGTTACAGGAATCGTTTGATTGCAGGGATTGCCTCAAAAGGTTGTGCAACAAAATATTAAGTTAAGGGAACCATCATTTCTGTCCAGGCCTGTTTCATGAGTTTTCTTTTTTTAAAAATTCTGTTGAAGCCTGGTTGGAAAGCAATGTCTGACTTTCATTTGTTCATTTTCATAGAATTTTTATCTATTATTACTTTTGTCAGATTCAAGTTATTTCTGTGACCATTGTGGGTTTTTCTTTCATTAAACGAGGGGTACCAACTATTTTGTCCACGTGTGTATGTCATTGTCAGGGTCTTTTCATTCATAGATGTATTAGCATGTACGTCATACACTGTATGGAACCCTCTATAATATTCCTCCTTATTCTATATGATCCACTGCTCGGTGTCGTGACTAATTCTCGCTACATTGTTCTATATTGTGAGCACGTCTTCATGCTGTATGCTTATTTTCTAGACAAATATTAATATGGACTTATCCTATGATAAGCTGAGACTACAGAGACGCCGGTAGGACTGCAGGATCCTGACCTTCAATGCAAAGTCAATTAGTTTTCAGCTTGCTGTAGGAGACAGTGAGGGCTGGTGCGGTGGGGCCGGAGCGCTCATGTATCACATGTTCTATGACAGATTGTCTGTACTTCAGTTTATATGCACTGTGTGTTGTGGCCTATTTGTGTTCTTCAAAGTGAATTGCTATAGTCAAAGAGTGAGAAAGACGTAACAACAGAAAGTATACACAGTTTGTGCAATACAAATATAATCAGGTATAGGAAATGTACAGCAAAGATGGAGTGTAAAAACAACCTATAAAACATAAAATACATAATAACGCAAACAAAAAAAATAATAGGGCAACAATGAAAAAGTCAGCATCACCGGTGTAGAAAAATGTATAGCCAGTGATGTATACAAGGATTATGAGTGTCAGGGTTGGTGCCTTACAGCAAGACTCTTCTTACTATATGGCTTGGTTTTCACTTTTGGGATGTGATTCTAATACTGGGTTCATATCTTGTTGTTGTCTTCCATTATAGGCATAAACCTGGAAGACTCCCAACATATAATGGAAGCCTGCAACCGATCCCTCTGTATAGCATAGAGTGGGATACATATCCTATACAGCCCCCAATCACCAATGTAGATGTTGGTGCATATGCATTGTCCACATATGGAGCACCCTGAAGTATCCATTTAATGGAGGTTGGTGACAGATGCTATACAGTGGCATCCAGCTCCCATAGGCTATTATGGCCTCAGTTACTCTACTGAGCTACGCTATTCCATCTTTTTTTTTGCAGTATCCTGATGTATACCGACCATGTGGAGGCTAAACGAACACCCTTTTGACCTCTGCCTGACAGTATAAGGCTAGGTTCACAGTAGCGTTGGCTGTTCATTGTTCTGATTCGTTGGCCAGGAGACCAATAGACCTCATTAACTATAATGGGGTCCATCAGGTGTCCATTGCTTTTAAGCTGAAAGCGGACTTTTTCGCCTGCCAATTTCAGGAGACTCCGGCACAAATGTGAATGTAGCCTTAACCTATACATATGTTTTGCGTGTATGTTGTGATCTCTCCCAATGTACCCACTAAACGTAAGGCAAGAATGAGATGTGAGCCTAATGTGTCCGTTTTGTTATTGCCATTGGACACTACTGAACTTTATTTGTAATGTATGTTCATATTTATTCTCTACACTCTATAAATTGTGTATACCATTGGTTATTGGTAATTTTGCTGTCCCTTATGGTGGCATCTATTTTTCTTGTTGGACTCATTGCTGCTTTAAAGAGATTCAGGACATTTCTCAAAGCATGCCGTATGCCTTTGTATGCTACATTGCCATCTCAACATATTTTATGAAGACCCAGTACACCGATGATGGCTTCCAATATCTACCGCTTCTTTACTCTTGCAGATGTTATAACCTTGGTGACTATCTGTATCTGTATCGCACAGACTGGACACTAAAACTCTGTGTCTTCCTTGTACTAACCCTGTAAAATAAGTTACTTTGTATCTATGATTCCCGCCACCTATATTTTCTTGTCTTTCTCTTTCTCTCTCTCCCTGCAAAGTGCTCTCAGCTGCTGAGCCCTGATAAGGGCTAGAACAGGGCTTGATCAGTGTCACTGTTATCTCTGTATGTAAATACAGAGATAACTATGCAATTTACAACAAATACACTGTTCATCTGGGTACACTGTTGGCCAGAGCTGAAAGCCAGGAAATGGAGGGGAGCAGGAGAAATCACCTTGGAAAAACACCTTGAAAGATTTTCTCTAACCACCTTAGTGGTGACAGTCTTTTGTCTTGATAAGTTACAAATGGATACGGCCATGAATGTAGGAACTTTCTATGGTCTGGGACTTGTCAGAAACCAAGCCATGATTTCTTTATTGTGGCCAAGTTATCAAGCAGGGACACTGCAGGTATGAGAAGGTACACCGACAATAAGGAAATAATGGCTGTTTTCCTGATACGTGCCAGACCATTGAAAGTTCCTGCATTCACGATCATATCTATTGGTAACCTATCAAGACAAAAGACATCACAGTTATAAAGGTTAGAGAAAATCTCTAAAACTCTGCAAAAATTGTAATTATTTATATTTGCAACAATGTTTAACTTTTAATTGGCTACATATTTAAAGGCAGTCTATCAACTCCCCCAAGCATATTCATCTGTCACCACCATGTTGCACATCACATTACAGTGATAGACTGGGGAAGGAAGTGGTTAATATAGAGATGCTAATTGATAACAACAAACAACTGCAAGATCAGACTAAACTAGTTTCTTTGTAGTTAGTTACCTTGGAGACTCATACATTTTCATAGCAGCTTTATATACATTTGGGCACAAAATAGGTGTAGGATGCACCTCATTTATGACAAGGTGTATAACACCTCATAAGGCTGGGGCCCCATGTAATCCGCAATTTGGCCGCGGCGGAATTGCTGTGGCAAAAACCGCAGAGTTTTACAGTACCTGCAAAGTGGATGGGATTCTGGTCTATCCCATCCACACA